>CM076400.1:16639923-16919923 GCA_038363315.1 Mugilogobius chulae | reverse complement strand
GTTACTGGAGTCCAGAGCGTGTGCCGAGACACTAGTGCTTTTCTAAATTGGTAAGTTGCCATCTCTGCACCTACAGTAGCTGTTTCCAAATGTATAAGTAAGTAAGTAATCTTTATTTGTATAGCACATTTCACAGACAGAGTTACAAAGCAAGATGAACCCCCCCCCACTCAGTGACAGTAAACTGCCCAGAGGCAGCTCAGCAGAGGAGGTCCACATAAACACCTGCGCCTCAACCTCCGACCACCACCAAGTGTTCCCTAACCTGCATGTTATTGGTTGGTGGAAACCACCCAGACACGAGAGGAACATGTAAACTCCACACAGAAAGGCCCGGGCTGTGCGGGAGTTGAACCTGCGACCTTCTTGCTGTGAGGCCAGAGCCCTATCCGCTCTGCCACCGTGGCCTCCTAATGTGTGTTTTGCACTACAGCAGGACCAAGCTGCTCCTCTCGTTGTGTCTGCTGGGGGATTTCATTTGAATCACAGCCATCACGCTGGCAGTATGGGCACCTCTCCTTCCACATAAAAGAAAATTAAATAAATTCATTATCTACTATAGTTTCACAGGTGTCAAAAAATGTGGAGTAAAAGAGCCCTTATGCTGCTAACACACCAGATGTGCCCATGAAAGATTTCAAGCCTACCTACGTGGAGGGTGTTGGTGCATGAGCCGAGTGAAAGACAAAGGTGTATGTGCAAACAGGCAGTCTGTTCTCATGGATAAGCGTGTCAATACCACGCTATTGTAAACAGTGTGTCATATGAACACTACTTCTATTTTGTGCGTGTGTATTTCACATGTTTCTGTCTCAGTTCATTTCAATGGTGAATGTTAAGACGTGTTATTATTCATGGAGACTAACACAATCCTAATCCTAACCTTAACCAACTCCAAGCCTAAAATCTAAACTTACTCATTTTTGTAACTTCAGACTTAAATTTAGCCGTTAATCCCTTGAAAAACCTCGTGTTAGTCGTCAACCACTAGGCGTCTCCAGACCACAGCAGAGAAAACGAGCGTGTAATTGCACGCCAAAACAGGCAGAGGGCGTCGTCATGACACGTGCTATTTTACGCAATCCATGAGAACACGTTGGAACAGGATCTGCATCTGAAGAGCAGAGTGACAGAGGCTCAAAACCACCAGTACTCCAGCTTTCAACATGATCAGACTTCTGACTCAGACATGGTTCGAATTAAAGGAAAGACAAAACAAACAAAAACTAATGTTGAGTTTAGTCCAGGGATTCCTCTCGTTTGTGTGCCCTGTGCTGTCAGTGTTCATAATTCATATCATTTGTTGTTTGTAGAGCAGTGGTTTTCACTCAAGAGACCTGGGTTCACATCCCTGGTGGTACAAAACCATTATTCTTTCTTTTTTCTTTTCTCAAAATAAATAAATACACTGTTTGCTTTGTGTTTCAAGACAATTCTAATGTGTTTGTAGAGAAAGCAGGGATACATTTTGAGTCTGCAGCTGTACGCGGTCCACTTGACCACCTGACAGCACACATTCTCCTGCTTCTACGTGAGAGTCACAAAGCTGGTCTCGTTTCAGGACAAGTGACCCTGCGTGACCAATTTCAAATAATCAAACGACCAATGTCGGTGTGTAAGCACCTTCACAGAACACAAGGACAGCACATTTGTAAACGACATGACTCTGGGTTCTGGGGAAATGTGAGTGCATATTTGAACATAAGGTTTGAAAAACAAGAAAGTATTGAAACATTACCAAAACTGTAACAATGGTGGACAATTCAAAAATGAAAAATGCCAAAAAGTGGAGAAAACTCCCCAATGGGACACAATGATTAAAATCTGTGCATATGTAAAAGACAAATGAAAGCATGACTCACTGGTGACATTCTGTACGTCTGCTCTCTGCAGTCGGGCCGTATACATTCTCATTCTGAGATAAAGAACATTGACATTTTCACAGCAGAACAAGAGCCAATCCTCCTCACTTTGTGTATTTGATGGTGCGGTTTGCCATATGTCTGCGATATAATTACACGCAGGATAAAAATAGAAACGCGAGCTAATGAGAAGCACAAAGCAGAGGAGAGGTGAGGAAACACGAGTGTGAGGAACCGACAGAACACCTCAGACCTCAGGAACGAAACAGAAAAGTAAGTGCATGACTGAAGGTTTGTCCTGGACCTTCAGCTGCTTCATAAACCACACGACAGGCAGTGATTGAGTGAAATTCTGGTTTCTATAAGCAGGACTCATGGGTCTGGTACATTTAGAAAAGGGCAGAGACACAAACTGTGGAGTGTGTGTGGTGAGGAGCTTTTAACGGTGGAGACTCTGTATATGAACCTGAACTTAAGACAACACACTTCTCTTCATACTGCGCTTGCATCAAAAAATAAATACATTCAATATGATTTATTTAGGTTTGTAAACCACTGCTCTAAAAAGAAATGCACCAGATTGTGTATTTTGAATTCACTCCTTTTACTCGAAGCTTAATTTGACCTTTTCCACTTTACACAAATCAATGAGTAAAATACAAAAAGCAGACAAACAGATGGTAAAAAATGACCCAAACTTCTAGTTTGCAGAAGCTTGCTCTGCCATGGCTCCAGACCAGACTGCTGGTGTTTAATGATGAGCCTCACATAGACGCAGTCACAAACCTCTTTCAGACCTTCAGAGCGTGTTCTGATCGCTCCTGTGTTGTGGAGATGAGAGTGCAGCTAGAGGACGTGTCTGGTCTTCTGACTCCAACAGCTCCGGAGTTTCCACTGTGTGAGGCTGATGTTTGTAAAGGCCACAGCTCCGGGGAGAAGATTACCAAGCAACATATGTGAACAGGAGAAGGAGACAGAGAGGGAGGGAAGGAGAGAGGGAGGGAGAGAGAGAGGGAGAGAGGGAGAGAGCAGGACACACACATAGAGAGAGAGAGCACCTTGGCGTATGTCTGATGTGTGGTTAGAAAATGTCAGTACATTTAGCTCGGGCTGGTGTGACAGAGAGAGACTGAAGTCAGGAGCCAGGAGAACTCCCACACAGAGTCAGAGCAGCAGGACAACAACATCAACAACATTTTAATACTCTTACATTGCAATTTAAAAGGAATAAAACTCGCTCTTTAAGTCAAATAACTCTGATAACAGAATCTTAAAGCCTTTTAGATTCCTTATTCAAGTCTGGCTTTTATCCACACACACACTCAAACTGATTATTTACTTAATCATGCATTGGTTCAATTATTCAATTATTGAAGTATTGAAGTGAAGTATATACACTACTTCACTTAGTGCACAGGAGTGAGCAATTTCTGAGCAGTGCTGTTTGACTTATATAGATCTAGAGTGGACACGTGGAAGCAGAGATAGATTTAGTGTGAAGGCTTCCAGTGAGACATCTGAAGATGACAAATATTGTGAGATTCCATCCAAACCAGGTTATTCTGTGAGTTGATCAGATGTTGAATGTTAATAAGAGCACACAGAGACAAAGCTTTTCTGTTTTGTTTAGATTTTTAAGACGGCAAAAAGGGATTATAGCACACTTCTAACTGGCCTGGCACGGTTCACTGGAGACACAGACTGTGCTGTGATCCGAGGTGCCCGGGCCTGAGGCAGTGAGACATGTTCACACGCAGCAGGGTCACACACACACTGCTCCAGGCTCAGGTTTCCTCCAGCCCGGCCCTGCGGTGAGGCTGTGGTGTGAGGAGGACAGAGCCTGAACATGCCACACACCCAGGAGAACTCAGCCACAGACCCACAGAGGAGCAGGAATCAGTGTGGACGCGAGCTGCCCTGTCACATGTGTGCTAGAATGTGACTTTGAGCCCACCCACTTCTTGATCCTGTGGTTTCAGTTCATTTGGTGCAGACTGTCTGACATTGCACCTTTGAGATCCACACTTCTACACTTTTACCTCAGCTCCGGTTGTTTCTGGCTTCTGCTCGCTGATTGGACGACGGTACATCCTGTTTTTTGGGAACCGTCTGCAGTCCTGTGATTCCTGACCCAGAGCTGGAGTGAGGCACAAGGTGGAGCCAGCCTGGAGGACACTTCTGTGAGTGAAATGACAGTGAGTGGACTGAACTGTACACTTGACTTTCACCCAGAGAAAGTGACACATTACACCTTTAAGAACACACTTTCAGACACATGTTCCAAAGGCAAGACAATAAAGGAAAGAAGAAGAAAGAAGCAGTTCTTTACAGGTCAGTGGGTCCATCTGACCCTCAGGCTGAGTGCTCGTGTCTGCCCTACACTCTGCACTCTGGACAATCTCACACACTGAGCCACATTTTCACAAAACACGAACACAGGTGCACAGGTCATGTTTCTTAAAGAGACAAAGGCAGACATACTTGTACCAGATTCTAGCTTACAGCTTTTTTTTTAAATTAATGTCATGTTATCAACACAATGTCGTTTTTGATCAGTTAAAAGAATCTCACTCATATTATGTAATTTTACTTAAAAAAAAAAAAAAAAAAAAAAAAATCTCAGAAGTACTGACACATACATGTCTTGTGAGCATATACAGTACCTCTGATGAGTGTAACACACCAAAAACTACACAGCCTGATACTGTTTACCATGTACAAGAGAGAACAGACAGAGAAGAACACATCTAAAAAGGTACAACAGGACACTATACTTAAAGGGACTGTACCTGATTTTTGCATCCTAAAAATGTAAACAAACAGAAATAATGAATTTTAACCTTTTTCCTTCAGGCTACATGATTTCCTCACGTAGCTAATGCATTCTGAGCTTCAGAATTGTTCATCATGATGAGTTTTAATGTTTTTTTTCACAGCTTTTAACAGTGAGGTGAGTCACTATGCTAACAACAGTTAGCCACAATGCTAAAAACAAAAACAGAAAAAGCTGCACACAAACGGAATTTTATTAGACATAGACAGGACTTTGGGGACTAATTTCCACCTGATTAGATACATTAACAAGGCATCAGTGCTAGGAGGAAATTGCTTTTAAGTTATCGTTGCAAAAAATTGAGTACAGTCCCTTTAAGACATGGGAGTATTCTGTGAAGTGAGATAAAGCCAAAGTCTGGCTTATTTGGCCAGTCTAAGTTTATGAAATCTCCATTTCTGTTCCACTATCGCGGTTAGCCAGAGTTGGCTCTGAGTTGCCATAGTAACAAGTACACAGACATAAACCTGGTCTGGACCATAACTGTCAGGATTATTTTAGCTTTAGTTCCACATGTGGTGCGCTGCATAGAAAACATTCTAGTCTATATACATTGATGAATCCCTAAATCTCCAATAAGATCTGCCTCGTCTCTGAGTGAACAGGAGCAAGAGGCAGAATAAACCACTGTCAATGGAAAACAAATCAAAGTATTACCTGTGCACACTTTGGCTCCTCTCGTGTTTCAGTCAGATGGTGTAAAATAAGCTTTTTCTCTCTCATTCTCAGCGATGAGGTCGCTCCGTTGACCTGTCCTCGTCACATTCAGCAGACTTTCAAGTGTTAACCTTGAGGCCTTCATGATACTCCAGGATCTGTGACCCTCATGTAGAAGCAGGTTCATCTCTGCTGAAGAACAGAATTTGGTGCGACGCTCCTGATAAATCGTCACCAAAGTGCAGCTCATCCTCAAAAATACTTAAGATAAAAAAGTCCAAATTTGCTCTACAGAATTTGTGCTTACGGAGCTGGAAAACCTCCTGGTCCCCTCCTCCCCTCCAGCCCGCTCCTCATTAGCATGACAAAAAGCGACATTTTCCGTCCCGATAATCCCTTTATGACACCATTAAATATGCCCAGAGTGGATGTTAAATGATTTAATTTGCTTTTGCTTTGGTCCTGCAGAACATGTCCTCATGCATTTTTAAGCTGTTTGTATTTTGTGAGCAGTGGAGCGAAGATAACGGCCTGTGTCGGAGTCTTCTGACCCATAAAACACTGTGTTCACTTCAGAAGCAGCTCCGAGAGCAGAGCAGGTCCAAGACGCACAGATCATACGTGTGTGCACAACACACACACACACAGATCATATGTGTGCACTCAAAACACACACACACAGATCATACGTGTGCACACAACACACACAGATCATACGTGTGCACACAACACACACACAGATCATACGTGTGCACACAACACACACACAGATCATACGTGTGCACACAACACACACACACACACACACACAGATCATACGTGTGCACACAACACACACACACAGATCATACGTGTGGACACAAAACACACACAGATCATACGTGTGCACACAACACACACACACAGATCCTACGTGTGCACACAACACACAGATCATACGTGTGCACACAACACACACACACAGATCATACGTGTGCACTCAAAACACACACACAGATCATACGTGTGCACAAAACACACACACACAGATCATACGTGTGCACACAACACACACACACAGATCATACGTGTGCACTCAAAACACACACACACAGATCATACGTGTGCACACAACACACACACACAGATCATACGTGTGCACACAACACACACACACAGATCATACGTGTGCACACAACACACACACACAGATCATACGTGTGCACACAACACACACACAGATCATACGTGTGCACACAACACACACACACACACAGATCATACGTGTGCACACAACACACACACACACAGATCATACGTGTGTGCACACAACACACACACACAGATCATACGTGTGTGCACACAACACAACACACACACACAGATCATACGTGTGCACAAAACACACACACACAGATCATACGTGTGCACACAACACACTCACAGATCATACGTGTGCACACAAAACACACACACACACACAGATCATACGTGTGCACACAACACACTCACAGATCATACGTGTGCACACAACACACACACACACACAGATCATACGTGTGCACACAACACACACACAGATCATACGTGTGCACACAACACACACACAGATCATACGTGTGCACACAACACACACACACACAGATCATACGTGTGCACACAAAACACACACAGATCATACGTGTGCACACAACACACACACACAGATCATACGTGTGCACACAACACACACACACACAGATCATACGTGTGTGCACACAACACACACACACAGATCATACGTGTGTGCACACACACAACACACACACACAGATCATACGTGTGCACAAAACACACACACACAGATCATACGTGTGCACACAACACACACACAGATCATACGTGTGCACACAACACACTCACAGATCATACGTGTGCACACAAAACACACACACACACACAGATCATACGTGTGCACACAACACACACACACAGATCATACGTGTGCACACAACACACACACAGATCATACGTGTGCACACAAAACACACACACAGATCATACGTGTGCACACAACACACACACACACAGATCATACGTGTGTGCACACAAAACACACACAGATCATACGTGTGCACAAAACACACACACACAGATCATACGTGTGTGCACACAACACACACACACACAGATCATACGTGTGTGCACAAAACACACACACACAGATCATACGTGTGCACACAACACACACACACAGATCATACGTGTGCACACTAAACACACACACACAGATCATACGTGTGTGCACACAACACACACACACAGATCATACGTGTGCACACAACACACACACACAGATCATACGTGTGTGCACACAACACACACACACACAGATCATATGTGTGCACACAAAACACACACACACATCATACGTGTGCACACAAAACACACACAGATCATACGTGTGCACACAACACACACACACAGATCATACGTGTGCACACAACACACACACACAGATCATACGTGTGTGCACACAACACACACACACAGATCATACGTGTGCACACAAAACACACACAGATCATACGTGTGCACACAACACACACACACACAGATCATACGTGTGCACACAACACACACACACAGATCATACGTGTGCACACAACACAGATTTCAGGTCAGGTTCTGCGCGCTGCTGTAAACAAACCGCCAGGTGCGTCGGGCCATGGATACAAAAGCGAAAAAGAGAGAGCCTGAACAGCGGATTCAACAGTTTTTGGACCAAATCATTTGCTTTCATTGCAAATGTGGAAGTTTTATCGTAACCAGGAAGGTAACAAGCGGGGACGCTAGCTGTTCATGACGATGAAGACTCGAGATCAACAACAAGCAGCGCGGAGGAAAAGTTACCCAAAGAATGAATGAAGGACTGTTTTTAATGCACGAAGACACAGAAATAACACATGGAGTTTGTGGAAAATAAACTGGATTTAGCGGAAAGAGATGTGTGGGACTGTGCGTCAGGTAAGAGGCTACACTCCAGTTACATCGAGCAGTGTTGAACGTCAAATGGACACAATACTTATTGCAGATGATTTAGTGACACTTCAAGAGCTGATTTATGCAGAGTTTAGTCATGTTTTGATCTGCGTCGTGTAGTTTTACCTCATATCAGCGCAGCGCAGCCCTTCGCCTCTGCGTAATCTTAAACAGGAGCGGGATGGACAAACGTGTCCCGCGTCTGTTTGTGGTGCCTAACTATGTTATTAATTACCCCCCAAAAGTGCCACTTGTAGTCCGCGGTGCGATCTATACGTGTTTTTCCCTCCTAACAAATGTATTTTGGCTTGTGTGACTTACATTTTGGAGCAACTTGTAGTACTCTAATCTTGAATGTTCATTTTGTTACATTTTGATAACAGGTTGTTAAAGCTAATATAGACACTCACAGCATGTGTTGTATTCATTGTAAGACTTTTATAAGGCTTTTAATTTTTTGCGGCTCCAGACAGATTCAGTTTTTGTTTTTTGGTCCAAAATGGCTCTTTGAGCATTTTGGGTTGCCGACCCCTGGTCTAACATGTTTAATCTTAGGACTGGTCAAACAGGGTTTATGTACAGCACAAACCAGAGGATGAAGCCAACAGGCATGAGGACTGGACTGACATAAACTCAAAAAACTAGGAAGGTCCGGTTCTGAATATGAAAATGAAAGGGATCAACAAAAAAAACACCTATTGTGTTTCTTTTTGGAAGAAACAGCACATACACAGCTCAGTAATTCACATTGTGTCTGTCACAAAACTCTCAATTGATCCTAAACCATTTGAAATAAAAAAGAGTCCACTGACTTTTTCTTCTGTTCTCGCCTCTTCATTGTACATTTCAATTTAAAAAGCAGCAGATTTTGAAATACATGTTTCTCTTGTTGGAAAGTGGTGATCTTAAGCCCCACCTGTTTTACTCAAAATCTGACTTGTAGAGTAAGCACAACTACATTCACACACGTGGGCGGGGCTAGGTGGTAGGTGAAAATGAAGATTGTCTGAGCACTGGAGCATCAGCTGCAGTACAAAAGATTACTCAAACATGCAGGAATCAATCCAAAAAAACGGAGGAAACTTGTGACAGACACTGTTAGAACAAAGAGAAGAGGTTGTTTTTTCAGAGCAGATCCCTTTTAGCTGCGTTGAAAAGGTCTTTACAAGTTTCCAGTTAAAGTTGAATATTACTGCAGGAGTCCAAAAATGTGTCCTGCTTTTTTTTTTTTTTCATATTAATGTAGCAAAAAGAAGTGAACATGTAGGCTGACCTTTAGGTACGTAGAATAAATGGAAGACAATTGAAAAGAGCCTCACTGGTTCTTACTGCAGCAGGAGGAGTTCACACACAACAGACTTTCAAACACGTCATTGGGTTAGGCTTTTTTTTGTTCTTAAAGGTGTTTTGTGTTTTTATTGACCAAAAATAGACTGGAATGAACTTTTTTTTTAAATTATTCTTATTTTGGTCAATTTGAGGTCTTTGTAGCACTAAACAAATAATACAATCAGTATTTTTGATTTGAGGAGACTTTTACTTTGCTTCTTCTTTGTGTGGTAACCGGGTTTACACTCTCACTTTTAGCTTAGCTGTTTCCACTTGGCTAAACCAAAAAATACCTTAAACATAAAGTAAAATACCAACAACGCCACCTGAGAGTTGGCACAGGAGCGTTTAGCTAGATGTAAGGCACCTACTGTATGTTTGTTGTCAATAGTCAGAGGCTTGAATCAAAATGAATAAAAGCAAGTATGACATTTATTTTTAGACTTTGTAATAAATATGTTGGACAATAATTGCGCATAATTTAAGGCGATGTAAGACAAGACGTATTGAAGACAAGGCGGCTACAGTGCACCTGTAGCTCCATGCCGCACATTACCCCTAAATGTACTGCTAGACATGAGTTTAAGCAGCTACATTGTGCTACACACCTGACATTAGCTGGACGTGCTCAGCAGAGGCTTTGGTAGAGACGCCAGGCAGGACGCACCCCTAACCACCGGTACAGCGGGCGGCACACACAACAGCAGCGTCGCAGCTTCCACAGGCCCACGTCAGCAGCTCTACATTCAAACATTTAATCTGCGCTGCTACATGAAGCTAAATGATGGATACTACCTGAGAGTGGTGAGTGTCACTGCCCCTTTCGTACTGGAAGACCCGATTCGTACCTTTAGCATTACTTCTTTTACATTGTTTTATTCGTAATTAAATTTGAATTAAACACAGGCGAAGCGTGTTCAACACAAAATTCCCTCACAGATTTCAACAAAGCAAATGATTGTAAAATGAGATTTTTACCGTTTAAAGCCGTAAATGCCTGATTAAGCTAGTTCCGGCTGCTATCTGTTAGCTTAAAATGGCGATAAATAAATGTGGCGTTTTGGGCTTTCTATTGGCAAACTTTTGCAAGATACATTCATAAATATCAATATAAAGAAATAATATGAACTTTAAAATAATGTGTTTAAAAGACTTTATTTCGGTCTGCGCATGTGTAGTTCACCTAAAAAGGAACTTCCGGATGAATCGGGTCTTCCGGTACGAAAGGGGCCGCTACAGTGAGCGAGTGATGTCAACAGGACGGGAGACAGGAAGTAAGAGCGTGAGGTCAGAGGTCGAAAGGTGGGAACTGAAGTGCTTTTATTGGTGAATCAATCATAAATCTGTTTCTAAGTGGCACACAGGCCACAATGGTTTCCATGTAAAAGCTGTTTGTGTGTTTGTTTTTTAACTATACATTTCACATTATAGCCACACACACTTATCTCACAACACAAATAAACATTAGCCACTGTTTTTTTTAAACTTCACAAGTTTAAAAGCCTAAATCACACTCTGAAGCTGCCATCCTGGACGTCTGAGTCAAATGTTTCCTTGTTGATGTATGTGTGTGATATATACAGTATTTGACTCTGGACATATAATGACAAATCACTTAAACATTCTGATCTTGAGACATAGAGTGAAAACGTGCTCTGTCTGATGAAGCTTTAGTGACAAAAGCTAAACAGCTAAATGCAATCGGAACAAAGATTTGGAATCATTTTAAGACGATCGTTAAATTATAAATCATATTAAAATACTAAGCAATACATGTGTAGCTTAATGAACAAGCTTGTGTGTCCTCACATCTAATCCTGAAACATGTTCTTCACTTTCATGTAAGACGACAGTTCAAGTAGTTCTTGTGCTCAAAAGACTCAACAACATTTCCAACAAAATATTCCTTTTGATGAGATTTCTTAGTAGATGTTTCCAGATATTTGGTAACCCCGGGCTGTTGTAGTCGTCTGGTTCTGAAAGGTTATTGCCTGCATTGAACATGTCAGTGGCTGAAAGGATTTGGTGCAGTGCGTTCGTTTCACTTTAACTCTTTTAACAATGCATGAGACACACTTAGTCAATTATTGATGCAGATTTCAGATGAATGTTTAAGAGATCAGTGTCCCTCACTAACCACTGACCCGTGTGACGTGACACATTTACACTTATGTACGGCGTGACTCAGCTATTCTTATTTGAATTTATTTGAGTGTAATTGGCTTTTTAAACTGGTCCTGCAAACGTTCTCTCTGAAACCACTCCACAGTCCTGCCCTGTTCAGTGACTTTTGTGATCACTACTGAGTTCTGGACTATGAAGCTAGATTTAGGGTTTAGTGAGGTAAACAAATTTCGTTGTACCTGTGACAATGACAATAAAGGTGAATTGAATTGAATTGAATTGAATTGTAAGTTCTGGGTTAAACCGGGTCTAGTCCTATGAAACTGGATCATTCCTATCGGGGCAGATCTCTATGGCAACATGAGACAAACTCATAACCTGCTCTGGACCAGGATAAGGTTTGTAATAAGTTAAAAGGACCAGTCACTAGCCAATCAGAGACGAGCATAGACGTTTGTGAAGAGAGAGAGAGAAAGAGCAGCGGAAAAATGAGGAAATGCGAAAGTCACTGTGTTTTCTTTTATGTCAGTGTGATTCTCTTAGCCTGTTTATAAAGAAGAACCATTAGATCTTCTATGTAACAGTGGCCAGGCTGAAGAATCCTGTTTAATCTGTGTCATGATTAATAAACACTTTCATTGTCAGAAATATTGAATGTCTGCACTTTGAGCACATTTGGCTGTGGATCTTTACACATCACTTTGACTCAGACTAAAAGACTTGTCTGAGCTAAACACACGGCTCATTCTGACTAAAGGTTGATCTGTTAAATGTTTGTGCTTTAGTCTGTTGTATCCAGCAGGACATTTAAATGAACTCTTTAGCTATATGAACAGACCTTTTTTTTAGTTTATTTATTTATTTACATGACTGAAATGGCAATAAGTCATACAACTGAATATCTTCTGTTTGGCTCAAATCTGACAGGTTTATACTGTATATACATGTAATGAGCTTTAGAATGGTTGTGTTGGTCCAGACTGACAGGTTTAAGGTTCGAGACACGTGTGAGTTTGTAGATGTGACAAGAGAGTAACTTTTAAATCATTTTTAGATTGGAATATGTTTGCAACAACGCCGCCAGAGGAGATGGCCTCGGGACCAGACAACCAACTTTAGCTTCAGGTTGAAGGTCGGGCGAGTCGTTGGACTAGTGAGAGAGAGACTGTAGCTACAAAAGTACAGCAATATTTTTTTATTTTGTCACAATTCATTCAAATTGGTAAATTAAATTTTAAAATATTAACATGGATAAATTAAACAAAACATGAAAAGAAACAAGTTAAGTACACAAATTATGACAAAAAGTAAAAAGTAAAGTCATGCAAATAAAAACTGCAACTCTGAAAAAAACAAACCAAGCAAAATGCAAACAAAAAGAATAAAGCCAAACCATGCAATGAACAATAATTAAATCACAAAACAAATAAAATAAAAAATAATAAATGTGACTCACCAAACTCAAAAGAATTAACCTACATGTAGAACAAAAACAAAAACAAAAAAACAAAACAAAAAAAAAACTAGCTAAATCTAATACTATTTTGCACTTGTACCTTCTCTACAGTAATGTAATTGTCAATTTCAGCTCAAAAGCCACAGCGTGCTCTAAGAAGGACGAGCAGGCCGAACGTGTTCTGTTTCAGATACATTTGACCCATTTGGATTAAATGAGATGTGAGATTTTCTGCTTCATTTTTGTCTTGTATCACAACTATCTGTTTTTCTGTGTCTCTCATTATATATGTTAGTTTGGAAGATTCAAACAGGAGTTGCAGTAGTTTGAGCCAATTCTCTAACTAAGAACATAACAAAACATAAAAAAAAATAGTCAACTTTTTTTTCCAGATTGCAACTCTCGTAGTGATGTGACGTTCATGAACGATACGATTCTTTTTAACAACTCCTAACTGTGAGCGATGAGAGTCGAGTCACGGAGGTGAACGATTTGTTTCCTCAGTGGGGAGGAAATAACAAATACAAGAGAAAAAAGGAAGCTTTTTTCACTCAAATGTGCGAGTACAGAGAACTCCTGGTGTCACCTCAGACACAGTGGGCATCGCTTAAACAAGTATGCACGCGTCACATACTGCTGTGGTCTTTGGACTCACAGGTCGGTAACGCAGATTTTATTTCACAGCGGCAGGTTGTAGTGGTGATGATGATAAACGTCTGACTGTTCTCATACTCCCACAGTAACTTTACATTTAGACACATCTATGTTTGTGTCTTTAGTTGGCTCATCTCTATGAATTTGAGTCGTATTTTAATAAAACAAACATCATTTTAAATCTTGAAAATCAAGGAACAAGTTTGTGTCATTCATGTTCCTTCTGCCGTCAGTTTCTCTGGTTTAGTTGTGTTTGTCTCAGTTCTCCTCGTCTGCTTTACTTCTCTGCTTGTTGCAGCGACAGAGACAGAGCAAGATTACTAAAAACAGGGTGGATTGAGGTAAGTTTAAAAAGAGAAAAAAACAAAAGAGTTGGATTTGTGAAAGAGTCGGATGTTTGAACGACTCTTTGAGATGAACGACTCCTTTCAAAGAGTCGAAAGTCCCATCACTAAACTCTACCCAATTACAAAACAGTGTAGTAAAAACTGTTTCAGCTCTGTCATGAACAATATTGACTTTACACGACCCTTCACACCTTGAACAAAACCAGAAATCTTTTAAAAACACCAACTCCAAAACATCAGTCTGCGCCCTTTGCATTTTACACTCGTAACAGCTTCCGAGTGCTTTCAGCCCATCTGCAAACTCTGCCCACGTCGGGAGAAATTAACCACTTGCGTCCGCCACGGCAAATCAAATCGCTTGCCTTGTTTTAATGAAAAGGTTGTGAGTCATTCTGCGCCGAGTGAATCAGAGCCATTTTCCCATCCGCGAGAAGAGAGTGTGTAATTACAGGCACAAATGAAGCCATCACAAATGTCTTCGGTGAAAGTGGCCGTTGACCCCAAAGCGAACGTTAATTGTTCACTTCTGCGCGCCGCCGTTTCCTCTTAATGTAGAATGTCGTCGGGGAAAAAAAGACGTTGAGAGAAAGGTTTGTTTTGGCAGTTAAATAGTTTGCAGCGTGGAGGGAGTGATTACGAGACAGAGCCAAGGACAGGAGAAGTCTGCTTTACAATTTCCTCAGTATTCAGATTTAGCTTGGGCTGATGTTTTACTCAACCTATGAGAAGAGCTTTCTTCACTGCAAACTGGTGAGGTGGAGGTTTTAGGCACAATTCTGTGGTTAAGTTTAGGATTAGGTCTAGGCCAGGGCTCTTCATCTTATCCCCCTCGAAGAACTTTACTCTGCCACATTAACTCTTTCACTGCCAGTCCTATTGTGACTTTGACCCTCCTTCCCTGCCAGGCCTTTTCTCTAATTTTAAGCAATATTCACAGCTCCACAAAAAACCTTGTGCAACTGGAATCATGACATGTTGTACATCAAATGAGACCAACAAGTGTCTACTTTCATTTAAAAACATAAATGTTATTCTACATTAATCCGTTTTTATAGGCATTTGAAATTCGTTGTTTTCATTAGATTTCAGCGTTTGACGAGAAACTTTTGAGATAACGTCCTTTTTCTAAATCAAACCTCATGTCATTGTTATTTTTGTCTGTTCAACTTTTTGGTGAAAGAATATGAGCCAATACAATGAAATAATGTTTTTAGGATAAAAATACAAGCTTTACGTGATTAAAACAATGAGGACGAGTGTCTTTTTCATCTTTAAACCAACAAAAGCTGTGTTACAGACGAGGAGGCATCACAGGACTTTTTCTACTTTCTGATGCAGATTCTATAGATTCAGACGCTTTCACAGGGCAACGATTATATTTAACCCTCCAAACATGAAGAAATACAGTAGTTTGACTTACTCTGACACTTATGGATCGATCACAGAAGAGAAACTTTAGTTTTTCTCTTCCAGACTCGCTGCATGAGTCGTTCTCCTCAGAGTCCTAGTCCAGTAGGATCGTCTTTTCTTCATTTTAAAGATCAAATATCTGCTCTAAACTTACTCAACAATGTTTTTAGTCCATGATGTGTTGCCTGTAATCCGTTTGAAAAGAAACACGATCCTTTAGAGGCGGATGATCATGTAAACACAGCCGACTGCGCTGCGTAATGTAAACAGAAAGCGTGCATTTTCCGGGCCTTGGCTTCCTCTGCGGCCTTGTGCTAATGTGATACTGCACTCTGGTGATGAATATATGAAACTGCATCATTGTGTTTCAGTGGTGGTGAATTGAAAACGTGCATCAGAGAGGCCTCTATCGCCGCATATAAAAAAAGCTTATGACGACAATTATCGTCATTGGCAGGCTACGGTTGGGTTCGCTATGATGACAATTATCGTCACTGGCAGGGAAAGAGTTAAGCAACTAAAAACAGAACTAAAGCCAGACCAGAAACAAGACTTAGTCCAAATGTAGAACACGAGCTGGTGTAAGGCAGGAGTTTCTCAGAATCACTAGAACAAACGAGTAGGGTCTGATTGCAGACTGCAAGATGGAGGCGTGTCGTTACAAATAGGCGTGTCTTTACAAATAGGCGTGTCGTTAGATGGGCGTGTCGTGAGCACTAGTGTCGTGAACAGTCTTTGCACTAGGTGGCGATATTCACATGAACCTTTTACGATAAAGACGCCAGAGACGATGTAAAATTTGAAACCTCGTGAATATACGAACTCTAAAGATGGAAAGTTGAATAATTTGATTATTATTTGTACTTTGGGGGCATTTTCACCCAAATTACGTTTAGTATTATTTAATAATAATGGTGGAATTATTAATATTTGACTCAATAAATACATGTCTTTGTTTATAGTTGTTTTATTAGTTACATACTTTTTATTTTGTCTGATTTGACGTGTTTTCCAGTGGTTAGTGCTGATAGTCAGGTCCAGAGTTGGTTGCCATGGTAATGAGTTTATAACTGTTGCTAAACAGGCCTAAACTGTTATATTGTTTATCTTAACCTTTACCCAAACCTTTTTCCTACCCTTAGCCATCACCCTAACCCTTCTCCTAAACTTACCCGTTCTCCTAAACTTAATCGTCTTGTCCCAACTATAACGTTTTTCTAGCACCGGAAATGGAGCAGCTTCACTGCCGGTGGAGCTCCACTCCGCGTCGGCTTTTAAAATAGATTTTTTTAAGATGCTTATTTTAAATTACACCCCCGGCTTATATGTCTTTTACCATAGGTTTGGACATTTTTTGTATGAATACGGTTTGTATATTCGCCAAAATAACATCATTACTGTCATAAGGGGGCGTGTCGTTAGAAGTAGGCATGTCGTGAGGGGGCGTGTTGTTAGTTCTGCGGGCTGCAAACAGACATACTTGGAACAAACAGCCTATTCTCATGGATAAGCGTGTCAACACCACGCTATTGTAAACAGTGTCATATGAACGCAACTTCTATTTTGTGCAGGTGTATTTCACGTGTTTCTCTCCTCGTTCATTTCAATGGTGAATGTAAATACGTGTTATTATTCATGAAGACTAACACAATCCTAACCCTAACCTTAACCAACTCCAAGCCAAAAAAAAACCTCGTGTTTGTCGTCAACCACATCACGTATCCAGACCACGCCAGAAAAAACGAGCGTGTAATTGCACGCCAAAACAGTCAGAGGGCGTCGTCATGACACGCAATTTGTCATCCATGAGAACACGTTGGAACACAGAATACAACACAATATGAGGTCAAAGACACAAGGAGCGAGAGGGGAAAAGATAAAAATCAGGTGCTCTTCAAGGATTGTAGAGGAGACTTAAAACCAGGACATAACCCTTCTTTAAGAACGTGAAACGAGGGTCAAATCCAAGGCATATCTGATATTAAAAGTCCTTTATTACAGAGCAAGGGACCTACGGGCATACAATTCTTCAGGGCATACATTATGTGGTCTATTTAAAAAGAATAGGTCTAAAATAGAATGACGTTCAAAATACTTCCAAATTGGAAGTATTTGATCACCAATAAGTAATTAAATAGAATTATCAATTAGGTGTAAATATTGATAAGCAATAAAGTTTGGCTTTTAATGAGAAAATACAACTAGACTAGCTTCAGAAGACTAGACTGGACCGTGGAGAGAGGAGGCAAAAGACAAGAAGCTGCTTTTGGCCTTGAGCCGTGTGTTGAGATATTTACAGTGATGACAGTTAGTATTTACAGAAACAGAATTAAATGGCCATTCATTGAATAAGAAAAAACATTTGGGAAAAAAATATGTACAAATACACAAAATACTACTTTGAATCGCGGGGTTGACAAGTATTCCACGAGAATTCAATTCCATGTATTTGTACAGCCCAAAATCACAACAGCAGTTATCTCAGCGGACTTTACAAGATGTTGATTTAGTAAACAAGATTTGTCAGAAAATCAAACAGTCAAACATTTGGTCAATACCAACAGAAACAATGGACAATTAGAAATGTCACAAATCAGCTGATTGTAATCCAGAATAATAATAAATAAACAGTTCATTCATCAATCGCAACTGGGTTCAGTGTTGTGATGAAGTTCAGTGTCCTTTCACACACATAAATAAGCGACCATATCGGGGAAAGTGGGGTGAGTTGTGCCAGTTTTGACTTAACTTGCCTTTAGCGCGTTTGCCTTTAGGACCAGAGCACCTGATCACACTGGAGTCTGATATTTGGGGAACAACCAAACTGGACGTCTTCTGTTGCTTTGTTCTCTTTCGTTGCCATGCTTTGTGTTTTGCCTTAAATAGTTTTTAAAGCTAATCCATAATCCTAATGTGAGCCGCCTGTTTCTGGGCTGGGTATTTACTCTGGTCCTGAGAGAGTGAGAGCCAGGCCTCCAGGTCACACGAGGATTCATTATTTTCTGCACAATTACAAAGTGTGTTCTGCTTAAGCGCTCCGACTTGATTCTATTATGTGTAGAAAGAGTCATTTGGCTAATGTGTAAATGATCTGCAGACTTTGGATTGTGTGTGACCTGTGTGAGCTTTGGAAGGCTGTTGGAGGCACAATTATCTCTGCAGCCTTTAGAAGTCTGGGCAGAAATAACACAAGTGAGCCGCACTGATGCCAGACTCTGTAATGAGTCTGAAATAACTGCTCCCCATTCCACTGTGTTCTGGGAGCGGCTCCGTCGGGTTAAAGCAGAGAGCCGTGTGTGTGTGTGTGTGTTTGTTTTTATCACCTTATAGGGACAACCACCGGACAGCACACTCTACAAGTGGGGACCTGAATTTTTGTCGGGACAAAAAACCCGGTCCCCACAAAAATGACAATGTAATTGATGAAAATAAGCTCCGGACAACACCCTGTACAAATTTGGGAAAAATCCCCACAAGTCAAAAAACCTGACTTTAAGTGTGTGCCCACACACACTGTGTCTATTTTAACAGAATAGCGCGTTTTAGAGGGGGGATTAATGGAGACACTCAGTCCGCCTCTGAGGCACTCTGCTCTGGATTTCTGGTAGGGGGGTCATTGCTCACTCTCATGCCCGGGGAAGAGCACTCATCCCCGGCTAGGTTGCACGGAGGGTCGGCCCCTGTCCTCCGGAGAACCAGACAATTTTCTCACCCGATTTTAAACACTTTAATTCGGCATGGGGCACTTCTTAGGGGCATGGATGGATGCAGCGTGACCTGCTCTTTAACCCTGGGTGGGTCTTAAGCCAGAGCACCGTGTATTTTTGACAGAATAGTCGGTTTTAGAGAGGGGGAATCCCGGGACATCCAGTCCGCCTCTGGTGCACTCTGCTCGGACTGGGTTTTGGGGTTATACACCCCCTGAGTTCCAGAAGAACCAGGGTTGTTTCAGGCTTGATTTTACCTTGTCTAATAAGATGCTTTGCTTGTTTTAGAGGCATGGATGGTGACTCAGATGACCTGTCTGGGTGTACCTCATCGGGCAGCCCTGCTTTTGTTCCTGAATTCAGCGACAGCGACAGCGATGGGGACAGTGGAGATTCATTTAATTCATTCATGTCAACAGAAAGCAACCTGCCAGGAAATTCAAAAAATAGACCCAGGACACACTCAAAAAGCCCAATCCAACATACCAATGACACCCCTTCAGAACAGCAACAAGTACCAGAAAGTAGCTCATCACCTCCTTGGACAGTCCAACGCCAACGTTCACTGTCAGTGCAGGCAGTAAGTACAAAAGCAGATGGGTCTCGCCAGTACAATAAGAGACAATATTGCTTGTTCTGTAATAAAGGATTACTGAAAATAACTCGACATTTGGAGCATGTTCATAAAAATGAACTTGAGGTTGCACAAGCCATGTCTTATAATAAGGGATCAAAAGAAAGAAAGCTCCATCTTGAACATCTTCGAAACAGGGGAAACTTTGCTCATAATGTTGAGGTGTTAAACGGAGAAGCAGGTGAACTTGTTCCCCGGAGGAAACCATCAGTAAACACAGAAGCCCAGGATTACATGCACTGTGTTCACTGCCAAGGCCTATTTAGAAAGAAGATTCTTTTTAAACATGTCTCAAAATGCAAGTTTAAGCCTAGCGGTGAGCCAAATCGAGGAAGAACGCGGGTTCAGGCGCTCTGTGCATTTGCTGTACCACCACCTCCGGGCGTCAAACAAGACTTCTGGAAGCTGCTAAGCAACATGATAAATGATAAAGTTTCTTCCATAGTGAAAAAAGATCCATGTATTCTAGAATTTGGTGAAAATCTTTTTAGTCGTTTTGGCCATGATGCTGGGAAACATGAGTATATTCGTCAAAAACTGAGAGAGTTGGGAAGGCTTCTGTTATGCTCAAGTAAAAACCCGGAGCTAAAGACCATTGAGGACCATGTTTTGCCTTCAAATTTCATGCATGTTGTAGAATCTGTGAAATGTGTAGCTGGATATGACAGGCAAAACAATACATATAAACGCCCAAGTCTGGCTCTCAAATTAGGGCATAGTCTGTCAAAGATTTCAATGTTGGTTGAAAGTCGTTCAAACATCCAGAACAACAGTGTTGCAGCTAAAAATGCCCGTACATTCCGACAAATCTATGAAGCAAGATGGCATGAAATGATATCTGCAGCGTCACTGAGAACACTTCAAGAAGCCAAGTGGAATGCTCCACTTTTACTTCCATTCACAAGAGATGTCCAGGTGCTTCATTCATTTCTGGATGCAGAGCAGCAGAAACTTCACTCCACGTTGTCTTCTCAAGTGTCACCCCAGGACTGGGCTGGATTAGCAAAAGTCACCCTGACTCAGATAATTCTCTTCAACAGACGGCGTTCCGGCGAAGTATCAAAAATGCCTCTGTCAGCATACATGTCTCCGCATAGCCAGGATGCGCTGGAAGACCTGGGTGATGCACTCTCTGATTTAGAAAAGAAACTGTGTCAACACTTCAGAAGACTGGAGATAGCGGGGAAGAGAGGAAGGAAGGTGCCGGTTCTTTTGACACCAGCCATGCAGGAAGCATTGGATCTTCTTGTCAGCAAGCGGGAGATGTGTGGGGTTGTACCGGGAAACAAATACCTTTTTGCCAGACCAAAAGCATGTTCATACTTTCGTGGGTCTGACTGTCTCCGGCATTTTGCCAAGATGTGTGGGGCAAAAAACCCAGAAAGCCTCACCTCCACAAAACTGCGAAAACAAACTGCAACTCTGTCTCAAGTTCTTAACCTGAGCAACACAGAGTTGGATCAGCTGGCCGATTTCCTGGGGCATGATGTAAGAGTCCACCGACAGTTCTACAGACTTCCAGAAGGCACCCTTCAACTGGCTAAAGTGAGCAAGATCCTCATGGCTTTGGAGCAGGGACGTATGGCTGAATTCAAGGGAAAAGGCCTGGATGACATCACTATTGACCCAGAAGGTAAAGATTTTTTTTGTCTATCCACACTTGAGCTCCAGCAGATAGGCCAGGTTCCAGGTTAAAAAGCCCCAAATCAGGAACCCCTCTTTTAAACCCCAGAATAGTGGGTCTATGCTGGGCAGCAAGCTGGCCACTATCAGCTTCTGAGTCTCTGCCCAGGCCTGGTGCTCCTCTCTGGGCCAAGTGCTCTCACACTCTGCCTCCTGGAGCCTCTCCTCCACCTCCACAAGGCTCCAGGAGATCCTCACACTAAGTCCAGGTCAGGTGCACCTTACTGGGCCAACTGCACTGACACTCTGCCTCCTGGAGCCTCTCCACCACCTCCACAAGGCTCCAGGAGAGCCTCACACTAAGTCCAGGTCAGGTGCACCTTACTGGGCCATGTGCCCTGACACTCTGCCTCCTGGAGCCCCTCCACCACCTCCTCCAGGAGAGCCTCACACTAAGTCCAGGTCAGGTGCACCTTACTGGGCCAACTGCACTGACACTCTGCCTCCTGGAGCCTCTCCTCCACCTCCACAAGGTTCCAGGAGAGCCTCACACTCTGCCCAGGAAAGGTGCTCCTATCTGGGCAGGTGAAGACATACATAAAGTTTGTACATTTCGGCTTGACTAAGCTGTTTCTTTACTTTTAACAGATCATGCCCTCCAGGACAGTGAGGACGAGGACGAGAACCAGAACATAGAAGAAGATCTGGATGCTGAAATGCCAGACGAAACAAATGAAACATCCCAGCCTGTTACAATTGAAACATCCAGCCATCCTTCACTGCAAGCGGTCCAAAGACCGTCACGCAAAGGACCGTCACGCACCCCCACTTCAGCTCGCCGGACAGTCGTAAAGAGAACGTGGAACCCAAGAGAGGTCAAAGCCGTGGAAAAGCACTTGATGCACTTCATAAACTCGTGCCGAGTTCCGGGCAAAGCAGACTGTGATAAGTGCCTTCGGCTTGAGAAAGTCGCGCTCAAACGGAGGGATTGGTTAGCAGTGAAATTTTATGTAAAGAATCGAATCACAGCTCTTAAAAGAACAGTTTAATGATTATAATTTAATTTATGTTAATAAAGATTTAGTTTTATTCATTTTTGTGTGTCTCTGGGGGTATTCCATGAAAGTGGCTTAACAAGTCTAGGCTTATCCTAAAATCCTGAGCTGAAACTAGCTTCATCTCCAACTTAAGCCTCAAGTGGTTCCATGAAAGAAATAAGCCTGGGTCTGAACAACGCTAATTCAAGCTTGAAGATTAATCTGGGCTGTGAGCGCGCTCCCGCTGAATGTGACGAGACCAGATCAATAGAGCAAAGACATCACTGAGAATGAGAGAGAAAAAGTGTTTTTCCTCACGATCTAACGAAACACGTGAGGAGCCAAAGTGCACACGGACTCTAGTTTGATTTGCAACGCAAAAGTTTTCAGTTTATAGTGGTTTATTCTGATGCGGGGAGCGAGAAGCAGCCCCTCCCCTCCTGTGCGCTGCCCGGAGAAAGACGAGGCAGTTTATGCGAAGGAGATCCAGAGGATTTATGATCGTATTTGTGAGTAGGCTCATTGTTTTCTAATGCAATGCACGGTTTTCCACTCCGCATGTGGAACTAGTCCCGCTGCGTAAAGTTGTCACAAAGTTGTAGCGTAATAACTCTTCACAACCAGAACTGACCAATCAGAGCAGAGGATGTGTGTCCGTGGTGTGAGGAGAGACGAGGGAGAGAGATGCGATGAAGCGCTTCTGTGAGTAAAAACAGCAGCACAACTCCACGGCTGCTCTCACACTTTAGTCCTGCTTTCGTTGCTTCATCCTTAGACAAATAGCTGCATGTCTGTGCTAAATCTTTTGTAGTTTAGATGCACATTAATTTTCCAGTTAAATATGTGGCTCTTTGTGCTGCCAATGTGACGTTTGCTCTTACAAACGCGTCTCTCCACAGTGAGAGCGGCTCAAAAAAGAAAAAAGAAAAGAAAAGAAACAGCGAAAGCGGCCCTTGAGTGCCAATGCCAAGTAAATAAAAGTGAATAAAAAGTGACTTTATAAGTTGTGTTGGAACAGACAGAGAGATTTCACACAGCTGTGGAAGTGTGTGAGGATAAACATGTGACTTAAGTGTTTTTTAGACGTTTTTTGAGACAAAGCTAAAATAATCTTGACTGTTAGCCTGGTCCCGACCAGGTTTATGTCTGCGCACTTGTTACTGCGGCAACTCAGCGTCACCTCTGGTTAGCCGCGTTAGTGGAACGGAAATGGAGATTTCATAAGCCTAGATTGGCCAAATAAGCCAGGCTTTGGCTTTAGCTCGCTTCATGGAATACCCCCATTATTTCCTAAAAATTCATTCCAATAACCAGTGTACATGGTTGGGTCTCATAACTATCTCTATCCCTGAAATGTCCCCAGAAGTTTTTAATGGAATAAATGTTTTTTGAAGTCAAATTACTGCTAAGGAAATTTAGAGAACCATAACATATTTTTTGGGCTCCGGTAGAACCAGCAGAAAGGGACGTTCCCACAAGGCATGTTCTAGTCATGCGTCCCTACAATATGTTAAAGACACGTATGTGTGTGTGTGTGTGTGTGAGGCGGGGGCAGGCCTGTGGAGGAGAGCAACACTAAATCTATCCTTTTGAATGTCAAAAATGTTAGTGTTACCAAAAAATAAAGAAAATCAACAAATAATCACATATGTGTTACTTTACTGTGAACTAGGACTGGGCACTGAAAAACAATTCCTATTTGAAACCAACTAAAGCAAAACTGGAACCAAAAACATGATGCGGTTTGTTGTCTTTAAATCTCCGCATCATTAACCAACAGAAACACCTCACATGCACGTGGCTCTACAACGACATGAACTTTGTTCCACAAACAACACAAACGCCACATTGCCAAAGTGCATTCCACAATGACACGACGTATACTCCACGTCACAGCAGTGCCATGTGCCCTGAACAAACTGCACATCTCCCAAACAAAGTACAGCTTTACCTGCTTGAACACGAGTTACTAAGTCTGTGCTGAGATTCATAAATCCACCTGATCCAGTCGTAATATAATCCATCTTCCTGCACAGTTCTACTTCTGGCGAAAAATTGAAAATGAAACTGAAAGTTCTCCATGTGGGAGTCCACATGAGGAGCAGCTTCTGCAGCACATTTGTTTTGAGTTGTAACTGAACAGATGAGTGTCTTTTAAAATATAGTTTAACATTTAGCATTGTTCAAGGCTGAAAAAATAGTTTTGTCTCAAAATCAACATTTAAAAAGAAAGCAGGAACTGATAAAGAACTGTTAGTATGCGCCTGCGCGAGCGGGCTGCACGTCTGGTTGCTTGGCTCCTGTATGCTTTGGACTATCTTTTTCCCCTCTATTTTTGTTGGATTTATTTCTTGTATGATCAATGCTAAGTGCAAATAGACTCGTTTATGCCAGATTGGAGTTGTTGGCACTGAAGGACAATAGTACGCCGAGCTCAGTTCATCTGATACCACCGGAGCTAAGGCGGAAGTATCGGGGGTGCCGTGCCGGTCGTAAACACAAGGCTAAGCTGGAGGCTAGAGCTGAGAAACGTAAGCGTTTTAAACCATCTATCCCGTCAGTAGTGATGGGCAATGTCCAATACAAAGGAAGCATATTCTGCCTCTTCTCTTCCTCCTTTGGACAGATCAGATCACAACCTGGTCCACCTGATGCCTACCTACACTCCACTTGTTAAGAGGCAAGCTGCTACAACTAGGCAAGTCAGGAGGTGGTCCCCAAGTGCTGAGGATACACTGAGAGACTGCTTTGCCACTACAGAGTGGAGTGTATTAGTAAGCTCACATGGTGAGAATATTGAAGAGGCGGTGGAGGTTATGACTGACTATATGAATTTTTGTCTGGATCAGGTTGTGCCTCTTAAAACAGTGAAGTGCTTTGCTAACAATAAACCGTGGATCAGTTGGGAGGTCAAAGAAGTCTTGAATAAGAAAAAAAGAGCGTATAAGGACAAGGACACTGAGAGAAAGAAGGAGGTCCAAAGAGAAGTTAAAAACTGCCTCAATAAGGCCAAGGAGGCACATGGGAAAAAGCTGGAGGGCAAGTTAAAGGATAACAACATGCGGGAAGTCTGGAGTGGCATGAAAACCATCACGGGCTGCAGTGGAAAGAGCAGTGTTGTGAGTGAGGGTCCTCACAAAGCGGAGGAGCTGAACCTATTTTTCAACCGGTTCAATTCCTCTTCAGCCATAAGCACTCCTCCACTCCCTCCTTCTGGTCCTCCTGGCTGTGCTCCTGACTCTGCATCTCCCTCATCGTCTGGAGCTTCTCCTCCTGTTATTACTGCTGACCAGGTAAGGAGTGAGCTGCGTCAACTTCATCCGAGGAAGGCTGCAGGTCCTGATGGAGTTTTCCCGAGACTCTTGAAAGCCTGTGCTGATGAACTTTGTGAACCTCTACAGCATGTCTTCAACCTAAGCTTGCAGCTGGAGAGGGTGCCCTCATTGTGGAAAACCTCATGCATCATGCCAGTCCCTAAGAAGACGCGTCCCTGTGAACTAAATGACTACAGGCCGGTCACTTTGACTTCTCGCCTGGTCATGCGTCTCATGCGACCGCAAGTACAGAATGTGGGGGACCCTCTCCAGTTTGCCTACCAAGAGAAGGTGGGTGTTGAAGACGCAGTCCTCTACCTCCTTCACCGCGCTCTCTCCTACCTGGATGGGGGAGGGTGTATTGTCCGGCTGCTGTTTTTCGACTTTTCTAGCGCCTTCAATACAATCCAGCCCTCTTTGCTCCAGGAGAAGCTGAACATCATGGCTGTGGACCCCCCTGTGGTGAACTGGATAATGGATTATCTCACCAACAGGCCACAGTACATCTGAATGGGGGGCCAGATGTCTTCTACACTAACCTGCAGCATTGGAGCCCCGCAGGGCACTGTGTTATCGCCGCTCCTCTTCACCCTCTACACATCCGACTTCCAATACAACTCGAATACATGTCACATTCAGAAGTTCTCTGATGACACTGCAATTGTGGCATGTATAAGAGAGGGTGAAGAGGAAGAGTACAGATCTTTAGTCCAGAAGTTCGAGGGCTGGTGTCAGCAGAATAAGCTCCAGCTGAACATCTCCAAAATAAAGGAGATGGTGCTGGACTTTCGACGAGCTCCCCCTCCTCATGTCCTATTACCATCCAGAATGCAGAGGTGGAGGTGGTTAGCTCGTATAAGTACCTGGGACTTCAGATGGACGACAAGCTCAACTGGTCAAAGAACATGGAGTGTGTGTATAAGAAGGGTCAGAGCAGGATGTATTTTCTTAGGAGACTGGCCTCGTTTAAGGTCTGCTCTGTGCTGCTAAATATGTTTTATCAGTCTATTGTGTCTAGTGTCCTTTTCTATGCAGTTGTGTGTTGGGGGGGCAGTGCAAGGAAAAGGGACACTCAAAAGCTGAATAGGATCATTCGGAGAGCGGGCTGTGTGATTGGACTTGGCTTGGACTCTGTGGAGAAGGTGGTGGAACAGAGGACTTTAGCCAAATTAAGATCCATCTTGTCCAATGAGAGTCACCCACTGTATCCAGTCTTTTCCCATTACAGGAGCTCTGTGAGCACGAGGCTCCGCTCACTGAACTGCTCCACAGACAGACTGAAGAACTCTTTTGTGCCACTTGCTATAAGACTGTTCAATGCAGCCATTTCAGGGAGAGGCAGTGGAGAAAAGCTGCCCTGAGCTGTGACTGTGCTAGGTCCTGTGCCTCTCACTATAAGCACTTTACTAATTTATTAACATAGAGCGCTATTTATTGATTATTTATTCATTCCCTTTTCTAATAATTTTAACTATTGTTTTTAACGGTTTGTTTATGTGTGAATGTAGTGTTGAATGGGAGCAACAGATGGCAATGTAATTTTCCTCGGGATCAATAAAGTATTTATCTATCTATCTATCTATCTATCTATCTATCTATCTATCTATCTATCTATCTATTAAGGTACCGGTCTGGAAAAGCAAGTATTGTAAAGTACTGGTATGAAAATGAAATAAATAAAAACTAATCTAACAATACTCAGCTCTAACTGTACACAGTCCAAAAGCTTTAGGAATCAAACAAACCAGTATTTAACTTAAAATGTGTTTGGAATGCCAAAAAAGTTATTTTACTGCAACAAAAACACATTTAGATTTTCACAAATTAAAAGCATGTTATCTTCAGTTTAGCAAAACAAATGATCTGCCAATCAACCAAGACTGTTTGTACTTGAAGTTATATACAGACATTCTGTATGTAAAGCTTCTCCCAGCCTCTGCAGAGACTCTACAGCCCTGAATCCAAAGGCTCGGGTCGGAGTGGTATGCTTCTGTATTTGTTGGATCAATCAAGAATCCAACAAATACAAACGATGGATCAAAGAAGCAACAGAAATCAGAAAGCGAGGCCCACGCACTTTGAATCGAGACGAGGGAGCTTTCCAACTCTCCTGTACGTGGAGCAGCCTTCTCCAGAGACCACCGAGTGGCGGGGGGCGTGGTCAGCCCGGTAGACCTTATGGGTCCACTGGGCTGGCCATGCCTGGGAACAGCAGCTGATAAGACACGTCACCTAGGCGACGTGCGACGCCTCCGACGAAGACGGAAGTGACCCGTCGAAACTAGTCAGGTAATAAACCATCTCTTACCGATACTTGTCTGATGTAGAAGAAAACGCTTCATAAATGCTTCTGTAATGTTTCCACTGAACAAAGCCACATGTTCCATCCCCTCCTGCTTGGTGTGGAGCAGCTCCTGGCCCTGCTCTCACCCTGGAGCAGACCTCACTGTAGTCCACTCTTCACACTCGCTGATTGGACAAGAGAAAACACAGGCTCAGGCCAAAACCAGACAGAAAAGAGCAGATAGAAACATGCAATAATGTTCCTCACCAAACACTGACTTGATCCTATGACATATCGCATTTACACTGATGAAAACTTTTTTTGTTGCTCCGATTGACTTAACAAAGCTAAGCTAGCGCCTTAGCCTCAGCTGCTTGTCGAGGCAAAACACTGTGAAAATGGTAAATCCTGCAATTTGTTATAATCCAACCTCAATGTGTAGAATAACATTGCTCAGATTCACAGAGGCTTTTGGGCTGGGTACCGCACCAGCACTTTAACGGTACTTGCTTTTCCTTAACGGATCTTTTTCGATTCTTGCTTCTTTTCAAATATTAATTATAAGCCCAAAATAATTTTTTTCAGCCGTTTAACAAAGTTACATTTGTCAAACTACACAGTATAATCTAAAAACAAGACTCAAAACAAAGTTTTGATTATTTAAATTAAAATTATTCTGCTGTTAATCACGTGGACTGCCACATGGAGTTTCACTTTCACTTTCTCGCCACACGCGGCACTAGAACAAGGGAGCGACACAACATCTGCTTTTGACCCAAAACGTTTATCCCTCTCTTTACCTGGAGACAAAAAGAGAAATGAAGAAGGCTGGATTACATATACCGTATTTCTTACTCAGACTTATTTGGCTGCACTAGAGACACGCCTCAGCGGTTCACATTTGGGATTCTGCTTTCAACTGCAGCGATGTGCAGGAGGATGTTACGGCAAAGTTTGGATTATATCGTGTTTGACGACATTCTTATGTGTAACTTTCAGGCTTTGATTTGATCACAAAGATTTATGGAGCTCATCACGCAGACTTTTAAAGGAAAGGCTCACACTGAAGACTGTTTTATTTGAATATGGACCTGTTGTTTCTTCGTTTCTTCTTTTTAAAAAGGTAAGCCGACACACAGCAGTGTGTTTATAACACACACAGCCTCGGGGCACAGTCTGTTTGGGAGAAATGAGACGTGAATAGTTTAGCTGTCCTAAGGTCACACGGCTTGTTTGGGAGAACGTAGAAGTGAATATCTGTGACATTGTAGAGTGAGCATTTGGCTCATAGGCCTTGTGGTGTTTTTGCTGTTGTAGGGAGCTCCTCCTCCTAGACTCTAAGCTCCTCCCCTGCAGTCTCTAAGCTCCTCCTCCTAGACTCTAAGCTCCTCCTCCTAGACTCTAAGCTCCTCCCCTGCAGACTCTAAGCTCTCCTCCTAGACTCTAAGCTCCTCCCCTGCAGACTCTAAGCTCCTCCCCTGCAGACTCTAAGCTCCTCCTCCTAGACTCTAAGCTCCTCCCTGCAGACTAAGCCCCTCCCCTGCAGACTGTAAGCTCCTCCCCTGCAGACTAAGCCCTCCCCTGCAGACTGTAAGCTCCTCCCCTGCAGACTAAGCTCCTCCCCTGCAGACTAAGCTCCTCCCCTGCAGACTGTAAGCTCCTCCCCTGCAGACTCTAAGCTCCTCCCCTGCAGACTCTAAGCTCCTCCCCTGCAGACTCTAAGCTCCTCCCCTGCATACTCTAAGCTTCCCGCCTGTAAGCTCCTCCCCGGACTGTAAGCTCCTCATACTCTAAGCCTCCTGCACGCTCTCTGAGCTTAGCTCCTCCCCTGCAGACTCTAAGCCTCCTCCCCTGCAGACTAAGCTCCTCCCCTGCAGACTAGCTCCTCCCCTGCAGACTAAGCTCCTCCCCTGCCAGACTCTAAGCTCCTCCCCTGCAGACTAGCAATAAGCTCCTCCCTGCAGACTCTAAGTCTCCTCCCCTGCAGACCTCCCTTAGCTTTCCTGATAATCTTCCTGTTTAAATCTCATCATTTCAGCCCGTCTCATGTGGAACTTTATTGCCCAGAAGTCAAATGGGTGTAATAAATATGAGAATAGAATAATTCCATGTCCCGGGCCTATTACTTATGTCTTCATAATGTAGAGCAGTGTATTAAGCCTGCAATTAGGGCTTCATTAAAATCTATAAATGGAGCTTCATTTAGAGTCGATGAATTAGCATCGGCATATTTCTTTGTCTCTGTGGGATGTGTGTGCTCTCTCTCACACACACACACACACACACACCCATACGCACGCACACACAGGAAATGAGAGGATCTGCTTTAGTTCAAACCACCGCAGAGGCTTGCTGTGTGGAAGATGATAATAGCATGTTTTAACACCAAACCTTTACAAGATGACATGTTATGATGATGTTTTGATGTATGATTGAAATAATAATTCAAATGCATCCATATTACTCCCTTCATTTTGTGAACAATTTCCAATCAGAGCAAGATAATATTCACAGAAAGTAGATGGACGTAAATGTAGTTTCTATCCTGCTGCCTGACAATGCTCTAGATATTCATCCACATCACTTTCATAAAATGCACAATAAAACATGGGACCTTCCAGCGCCTGCCTGAGGGTAACTGCCAGAAGGTCCCTGTACGACCAAGGGGCAGGGAAGAAACAATAAAATAGACCATTATTTAATGACAAAAGAAGGTAAAAGTTGTAACAAAAGGAGTCCAAAATTTAGATTTAAATTTACAGAAAATAAAAAAGTAATAATATGTGATGGACCAGGTTTTTTAAAGGAAAAAACAAATGCATCGTATCTGTGTTTTAAACTGACATTGTGTTGGTTTTAAGTGCATTGTGTGATCTGTATATTTATAAACAACACACATATTCTGTCCATTGCAGAACATTTCGTATTTTCTCTAGAACGTAATGATACACCTCTATTTATATAGTGCTTTTCCACCATCCAAGACACTCAAATCCTTCACATTAAAGGATCCACTGAAGCAAGGTGGCTCATGTGTCTTGCTTAATGACACAATGACAGTCCACGGTCTCCCATCCAAGTAGTAACCAGGCCCTGATTTACTTAGCTTCTGAGATCTGATGAGATTAGACTTTAACAAGTCATGTAATTAAGTATAAAAAAGTCTTTAGATGTGTCTGCCTTTGCAACATCATGTCTTACATCATTTTAAAGAACTTTATCATCACACTCTTGTTAAATCTTTAGCCATTCCACAAATCGACCTTTCATAGAAAGTCTCAAAGCACAAGTCAGCCCAGGCTCTCCATGTCCAGACTCATCACTGTTAGTGCTGTAGATTGTAGTTACACATCATACAGAGAGGTTTCCGGTTGGATTCTTCAGGTGGAAGTTAGTTTATGGTCTCTAGATAAACTAGAATGTGTTTCAGTTGAACAATAGAGGCTTCAGAGCATATTTATGTGAACACGTGTGTGCACTTGTACACAAATGTCTCTGATTATAATGGCAGTAGTTCACGTTCCTTTCAGTACAATAGGCTCACAGTAGCAGTAGGTTAATAGTAATCCTCTCATAAGTAAATGGAGAGTGTGTCAGCATGAGTCACATGAGAGCTTGGAGGAAACAGTGGAAAGAGCAGGTCATTCAGCCTCAGGCCTTGGCTGTGGTGTTTTAACCGACAACAACATCACTGGTGATGTTTTATCATTTATACTCAAAAGATGTCCTCCTCCTTATGTCTTAGTGTAACATTTAATGTTTTTCAGTTTTGAAGCCGGAGATAAGGGGACTTAGTCCTGCCTCTAAAACGACTGTGAATAATAATGAAGCAATAAAACCTGTTTCGATGCAAAGTAGCCTGAAAGTTAATGATTGCTGATTTACCAAATACCTGCTTGTAAGTGGCCACACCTTCAATGAAACATTTGATCAGGCATGTCAAAGCAGATTATTAGTAGAGCAGATGAATGATTGTCCAGAGCATCCCCTGTCCTTAGACCCTCCTTCTGTCCTTAGACCCTCCTTCTGTCCTTAGACCCTCCTTCTGTCCTTAGACTCTCCTTCTGTCCTTAGTCCCTCCTTCTGTCCTTAGACCCTCCTTCTGTCCTTAGTCCCTCCTTCTGTCCTTAGACCCTCCTTCTGTCCTTAGTCCCTCCTTCTGTCCTTAGACCCTCCTTCTGTCCTTAGTCCCTCCTTCTGTCTTAGACCCTCCTTCTGTCCTTAGTCCCTCCTTCTGTCCTTAGACCCTCCTTCTGTCCTTAGTCCCTCCTTCTGTCCTTAGTCCTCCTTCTGTCCTTAGACCCTCCTTCTGTCCTTAGTCCCTCCTTCTGTCCTTAGACCCTCCTTCTCCTTAGACCCTCCTTCTGTCCTTAGACCTCCTTCTGTCCTTAGTCCCTCCTTCTGTCCTTAGACCCTCCTTCTGTCCTTAGTCCCTCCTTCTGTCCTTAGACCCCTCCTTCTGTCCTTAGTCCCTCCTTCTGTCCTTAGACCCTCCTTCTGTCCTTAGTCCCTCCTTCTATCCTTAGACTCTCCTTCTGTCCTTAGACCCTCCTTCTGTCCTTAGACTCTCCTTCTGTCCTTAGACCCTCCTTCTCGGCAAGGAAAAACTCAAAAAAACCCTATTGGAAAAAGAGAAACCTGGAGGAGAACCACAGTGAAGAAGAGATCCACTCCCATGGACGGACAGGCTGTAGATGTAACTAAGACTAAAGTTATAGAGTTTATGTTTGTAGAGCCAGAGTCCATAAGCAGAGGGAAACGACTCATCTAGCAGGACCAGGACAGGCCAATCCTGGAGAGGGAGATGGGGCGGAGGTCCAGAAAAGCTCTATATAGACCATTTACAATTTACCAAATATAAACATGTAAATTGACTTTGAGACGTCTTTGGGGGGGATACAAGGGTCCTGTTGTGTTTGTTTGTGATTTGCTGTTGTTATGTATCATGTTGTGTTGTATTGTTTTGTGTGTCTCAACCGAACATTGTGTTTTATTTGGTAAATGTGGTTTCTTTACAAGTGACCTACAGCCTTGTTACACATTTGTCACAATCTCACTGAAAGTCCAGTGTCACTGTTCATCTGATTACATACTCATGTAACTGTCAGTAAAGGCACAATCTGATTGGTCAGTCTGTCTGCAGTGAATGTTCTTAAACAACTCTGAATGTGAATCTGTGAAGTGCTGTGATCGACAAGCTGCTGCTGTGAAACAGAACGCACTGCTTTTCTGGGGTGATTTTAACAGCAGTTGTACATATTATATAATAATAAAAAAATATATATTATATTGATTTCTTTTAAAGGTGGGGAGACCGGGGACAATTGTATCACTTTTTTTTTTGTTCAAATTTGACATCTCAGCTTAATCCTAGTGGAAGTCCTGCTTAAAACGACATGAAATGAAAGCTGCAGATGTTGGCTTGACATGTGAACAGGTCTGGATTCTTTTGAAGCTGAAAATCAAGTGTTACATCTGCCCGACAACATGGGTCAATTGTAACACACCAAGAGGCAAATGTAACACATGAATTTACAACAATAATATTTATTATTTCTTTATTAAAGATAATACAGACTGAAGGTTGTCCACATTTAAATAACCTTAACTCTGTCATCTTATTAGAATAAAACACAAAACTGCTGTGGAAAAAAAACAAAAAAAAAAAAACTTTACAGTCTGCTCAAAAAATATGAAAGCTCTGATAAAAATCTGTCAAACAAATGATACACAAACTTTTTTGTACAAACATAAATCTAAATAAATCCATTTAAAATGAATTGATAAAATGTCCGAGGGGCAGTTGTAACACAGATGAGGGTGGGCTTATTTGGAGGGATTTGTTTCTATGTTAACATTCATATGTGTTGTTGTAAAACTTACCAAATACAGACCAAAAAAACTATTCTTAACTATATTAAAATGACAGCCACGTCTCAGTCACATCTGTGTCCAGAACACAAACATGAGCTCATGTGATGTAGAACTTTACTGCTCAGAAAAGTGTTTTGGTTTTTTTTTTATGTAAAAAGTTTCCTGAAATCTCAAATCTCTTTCCACTCAAACAGGTGGAGATGAAATGAGCAGGTTCTGTGCAGAGCTGAAGCTTCTGGTTTCTTCTGCTACGAATGGAAGCCTCTGTTACATTTGCTCCGGTCTCCCCTAGTCTAAATACCTATACCTGTAACAGAAGTACTAGTATTCTGAATGTGTAACAGCAGTACATGTAGATGGTCTATTTATACAGCACTTTTCTACCTTTCCAGGCACTCAACACCCTAGCATCCACTCACCCAGTGTAACAGACACTGAGGCAGGGTGGGTTAAGTGTCTTGCCCAAGGACACAACGACAATCTACTCCTGTCGTCCCACTGTGGCACCTGGTGTTCTAACGGTCTCCCATCCAAGGCGCGCTAGGGTATAGTTAAGCTTAACTCTCTTAACTTTTCCCATTCATTTCCTATGGCAGTGCCTTATAGTGCGGATGCAATACTCATTTTGGCCACCAGCGTAAAAACAGGGGCGCTGTTTCTGCTCTTTCGTATAGTAAAGGAAAACTGTTTTAGTTTCGAGATTTATCACAGAAAGTCGTCTTTTCTAAGTGTTCTACATACTGTATTACAACATGGACATTTTCAACTTTTGTAAAGGTAAATGACAGTAACGGAATTTAAAATTAGTTTGTGATCATCTTATAAGTCCTAAGGCTTAAGTTCATGTTTATGTGAAGAAATGAATGAGAAATCTACTGTAATTACAAAGGCTAGCTATCTAGTTGTACGATTTTTTTTAATCTAAATTGAATATTTGTAGTTTTAGATCTGAGGCTGTGTGAGCCTTCTCCACGTTATAGAGAGCCAGGCATTGCACTGTACTTTTGCTACAATACCTATAATCACTGTCTATTTACATTTGTAATAAATAAACAACAAATCACTCACCATCTTAATCAAAAGAGCAGCTACTTTTTGTAGAATTCTTTGTAGTATTTCAAAGTTACTATTATGGAAATGTACCAGTCTAAAAGTTTGTCTTTTTCTCATTCATTAACTTCTGTGTACTTTTATTTTATTCATTACCAAACTAAGACAGTTTTCTTTCTTTGGTGAGTTTGACAGCATTAACACCAGCAGCTCCACCACCTCCACCTGCTGCAGCTCCACCGCCTCCACCTGCTGCAGCTCCACCACCTCCACCTGCTGCAGCTCCACCACCTCCACCTGCTGCAGCTCCACCACCTCCACCTGCTGCAGCTCCACCACCTCCACCTGCCGCAGCTCCACCACCTCCACCTGCCGCAGCTCCACCACCTCCACCTGCCGCAGCTCCACCACCTCCACCTGCCGCAGCTCCACCACCTCCACCTGCCGCAGCTCCACCACCTCCACCTGCTGCTGCAGCTCCACCACCTCCACCTGCCGCAGCTCCACCACCTCCACCTGCCGCAGCTCCACCACCTCCACCTGCTGCTGCAGCTCCACCACCTCCACCTGCTGCAGCTCCACCTCCTCCACCTGCTGCAGCGACCACATCAGCGCTCACAGCAGACCCGAGGAACAGTTACTGACTCATGTGTGCAGTATGTGTGATATTCTGGTGGTGTCAGTACTGTTGGAGGAGGACACAGAGCCTGAGCTGAGAAGGTAAAGTCTTCTACAGTCACATACAGAGGGGTCTGTGTTGTCTGATCATGTCTCAGTGTCCTTTGCTGAATAAAGCAAAAGAATGGCCTATAATCTACCTTTGTTGCTATACTATTTTTTTTTTTTTATTCATTTGTGGTTCAAGAGGAAACATCTACTGCTCCAGTTTCTGCTGTTATACTTAAGCTGAAACAATTACACTTGAGAGAACATTTGAATAATGTTGTGTTTTTTTTTTTTTGTTATCCTCACATACACATTACCAGACACTTTCATGGCCAAATGGCAAATACATGATTTTCAACCGTAATCTACCTCAGATTCTTGGCCACACCAACATCTCATCCCTGGACAGCACCCATCTACAACTAGTAAACTCTTATAAGTACTTAGGCGTATGGCTTGACAATACACTTTCTTTCGACACTCATATTAACACATTACTTTCCAAAGTTAAATCAATAATTAGTTTCCTCTACCACAATAAATCCTCTTTCACACACTCAGCAAAGCACACACTGATTAAAATGACAATCCTTCCCATCTTCGATTACGGTGACATCATCTACAGGTCAGCTTCCAAAACTCTTCTCTATAAACTTGACGTCACTTATCACTCTGCAATCCGTTTTACTATCCATCACTGTCATCTGTATTCATTAGTTAACTGGCCGTCTCTCCACTCCCGCAGACTGATCCACTGGTACAAATCCATCTACAAAACAATAATTGGCAAAACCCCTCATCTTCACTCCCTCATCAACATTTCCAAAGATACACGTAATCTACGCTCCAGTAAGGTTAAGGTTAAGGTAAAGGTACACTTTATTGTCCCCGTAGGGAAATTTGTCCTCTGCATTTGACCCTGGATCCTTCAATGCCTCTGGGGCATCTCCTCAGGAGCAGTGATCGCCGCAGTGCAGCGCTCGGGACCCATCTCCAGATGTTGTTGCTAGGCTTGGTCAGGACTACCGTAGCTGGAGGATATTACCCTAACATGCATGTTATTGGTGGGGAAACCAGAGTGCCCGGAGGAAACCCACCCAGACACGGGGAGGAACATGCAAACTCCACACAGAAAGGCCCGGCCCGTGCGGGAATCGAACCCGCGACCTTCTTGCTGTGAGGCAAGAGCGCTAACCGCTCAGCCACCGTGCCGCCATAACACTATCACCATGATCATCCGGACATCCTTTGGTCAGTCATCATTTCATTTAACTGCACCCAACGATTGGAACAACTTACAAAAAACACTAAAACTTAGCAGTCTAATTCCAATAGCTACATTCATCAGCTCAATAAATTCCATAGTGCGTGATCAATGTACCTGTTTTTAATTTGTTGCTTAGTATCATTTAGGAAACACCAAACAACAAGTTATATCCACTATGTCTGTAGCTGCACTTAAGAAGAAAATGTCTGCTTTAAGCCCAGCCATGATCTAATATTAAAGGACTTATCTCAGAGTTTTGGTCTGCACAAAGCCAACAGTCCCCGTAATGTAAGTGTACACATACCCCCCAGACACACGCACACAGACACACGCACACAGACACACGCACACGCCGGTTCCTTTCAAAGCTGATCAGTTTACTCTTCATATTGAGCGAATCCATCTCGGCGCCACATGTTTCTGGGAATGGCTGCGCACCTTTGTGAGCGGAGAGAACGTACTGGAAGCCCCGCGTCTGCCAAAGGACGAACACTATATCCAGATTAATATTTCACCATTTCCCTTTGACCGGGGCCAGCAGCAGCAGCAGCAGTGAGTGGCAGGTCCAAAGTGTCTGAGGGCCACAGCAGCAACAACACATGCACTTTTCTTTTGTGGATCATTCAAGAATCATCCAAAATGTTTCTGCAGTAACATAAGTTTTAAAAATATCTGAGCTATAAGGGTCACCTTGTGAGAGTTTCTGGGCTCTGGAGCTGAGAAGAGAACAAACTGCAAAAACTCACATCTGATAGCACTCAAACTAGTGGGGCTTATAGTGGGACAAAGTACCACTGTTAATAAGTATCACTGGCATCATCTAGAAAGTGACACGGTAGCCAACTGTTGGGTAATGTGCTACCAGTATTTTAAGCTTGTTTTAAGATGGTCATTTCCTCAGTGTTGTTTCCTCTCTGATGTCACCAGAATGCCGCTGCAAGATTTGGGACAAAACATGACCAGGGCGACCAGCCGAACAAACAAAGAACACAGAAGAAGGCCAGCAAACGGAGAAGTGTCCTGAGGAGGCAGATTTCTGAAGAAGTTTTTAGAGACAGGCTTTGGAACAGAACACAGGGACATTTAGGCAGTTATATAACGAACTGGGGTCTCATTTATGAAACAGTGTGCAAAAACGTACGCTGCGGCAAAATCCAACTTTCATTTAGGTAAAAGAAAGTTGAGATTTACAAAAGCCTTCGTACGCCTCCTGCAGGTCATTTCCTCGTCACTTTGCTGCACAGCTGGAAAAAAATCTGCGCATCGGACCTCGCCTCACGTGTCGCCTTCTTCACGCCTCGTTTCAACATAAAAGTTCCATGCAAAGTGTCATGCACATATTCATAAACCGATAGTGAGAGAGTTTGACTGACACACGGAAGGAAAGAAGAGGAGAGAGAGATGGAGCAGCAGCAGAGAGGATTCTGAAGTCAACTCTGCTCGTCTGACAAACTTATCGGCCTGTTTTAGATGTAATGACTTTAGTTTAGAACAGTGCTTTACTGTTAAGGTTCGCACAACAACGGGATATGATGTTTCATATGTGTGATGTTATAAGTGCACATGGATGTTTGAGCATGCGTATGTGGTGATGATGTGTGTGTCTGTGCGCGCGCGTATGTGGTGATGATGTGTGTGTCTGTGCGCGCACATATATAGTGATGTGTGTGCGCTGGATAACCGTGCGTGAGAGAGCAGGAGCCACTCGTGTGGACCTTTGTTATAAAGTAGACTTATGAACTTTATGTCCAGTCATTCTATTGCTTCAGATTCTCTAAATAAAACAATGTGAATCCTGCGCTCCGGTGCACGTATACAGCTTCTAAATGACAACACTGACCTAAGCTTCATTTTCCACAAAGTAGTTGTGATTAGATTAAAATTATTATCTTTGTTGGAATTAGAAGTTATGTTATGTACCTCATGTGCACTAAACAAACAAACCTCAGATGAACCTCATGTCTTCTCTAAACACAGATCTCCTTCTGCTTCATCTCTCAAAAGTGTGTACGGTAGCACCAGAGTTTGCGGTCCCATCCACAAAATCCCACGTCAAGTCTTCTTTTCATAAATCCCAAAATTGACGCTGGAAACCACACATGTAATCTCCCATGTACTTTTGTCCCAATTTTGTTCGAACGCTTCATAAATGAGACCCCAGCTCTGACAGAATATGATCCAGCTTCATAGAACCGCCAGACCTGGCTTAACCCAGAACTTACCTCGCTAAAACCTCAAACCCAGCTTCGTAGTACAGCCCCTGAACTTAAGTGAGGATACAATGTAAGCATACGGTTTAATAACAACAACATTATGTCCTTCAAGAAAGATCTTATACTTGGTAAGGTACTGCCAGAGAATAAAAGGAGAATGAGACTATGCAAAAATAACTTGTTTGGTAGGTGTAAAGGATGAATAAGGTTGTTTGTATAGAGCGCAGACTAGCCTTTTATTGATTCTGCAGTATTCCGTCTCACAATAGAGCAATAACACTGCACTTTCACACATTTCATAAACATGTCCTTGGGCTTGTGTTGGCTGAATGTGTGAGTACATTGTGCATAGAGACAGCAGGCCGTCTCATTCTGAAGCATATTACTACCATCAAGTCAGATCACAACGTTCAGGGATGTCCAGTGTGTGTCGGTCAGACAAGAAGAACAATGCTGGTGGTAGCCCTTAACACAGTCTTCACACCTCTAGCTGCACTTTGGGCTTCACTGAGACAGAAGAAATCGTAGAAAATAAGCTAAAAAAGACTGAGATTTAACCAGCAACAAAGTGAAAATGAGATCCAGGTTTAGTCCTCACTTTGACATAGTGTTTTGGCAATTTTAGTCTAGTAGAATGTTTGATGAAGACACTGGTCAGTCTTGTATCAGATCTTAACAGTCCAGTGTAAGTCCTGCATCAGTCCTGTGTCAGTCCAGCGTCAGTCCAGTGTCAGCCCTGCGTCAGTCCTGTGTCAGTCCAGAGTCAGTCCTGTGTCAGTCCAGCGTCAGTCCAGTGTCAGTCCAGTGTCAGTCCAGTGTCAGCCCTGCGTCAGTCCTGTGTCAGTCCTGTGTCAGTCCTGTGTCAGTCCTGTGTCATTGTGGTCAGTCCAGCGTCAGTCCTGTGTCAGTCTATCGTCAGTCCTGTGTCAGTCTAGCGCCAGTCCTGTGTCAGTCCTGTGTCAGTCCTGTGTCAGTCCTGCGTCAGTCCAGTGTCAGTCCTGTGTCAGTCCTGTGTCAGTCCTGCGTCAGTCCTGTGTCAGTCCTGTGTCAGTCCAGTGTCAGTCCTGTGTCAGTCCAGTGTCAGTCCTGCGTCAGTCAAGTGTCAGTCCAGTGTCAGTCCTGTGTCAGTCCTGCGTCAGTCCAGTGTCAGTCCTGCGTCAGTCCTGTGTCAGTCCTGCGTCAGTCCTGCGTCAGTCCTGTGTCAGTCCTGCGTCAGTCCAGTGTCAGTCCAGTGTAAGTCCTGTGTCAGTCCTGTGTCAGTCCTGTGTCAGTTCTGCGTCAGTCCTGTGTCAGTCCTGTGTCAGTCCAGTGTCAGTCCTGTGTCAGTCCTGCGTCAGTCCAGTGTCAGTCCAGTGTAAGTCCTGTGTCAGTCCTGTGTCAGTCCAGTGTCAGTTCTGCGTCAGTCCTGTGTCAGTCCTGTGTCAGTCCTGTGTAAGTCCAGTGTCAGTCCAGTGTCAGTCCTGTGTCAGTCCAGTGTCAGTCCAGCCTCAGTCCTGTGTCAGTCCAGTGTCAGTCCAGCCTCAGTCCTGTGTCAGTCCTGTGTCAGTCCAGTGTCAGTCCTGTGTCAGTCCTGCGTCAGTCCTGTGTCAGTCCTGCGTCAGTCCAGTGTCAGTCCTGTGTCAGTCCTGTGTCAGTCCAGTGTCAGTCCAGAGTCAGTCCAGTGTCATCCTGCGTCAGTCCAGTGTAAGTCCTGCGTCAGTGCTGCGTCAATCCAGTGTCAGTCTGTGTCAGTCCAGAGTCAGTCCTGTGTCAGTCCAGTGTCAGTCCTGTGTCAGTCCTGTGTCAGTCCTGTGTCAGTCCAGTGTCAGTCCTGTGTCAGTCCAGTGTCAGTCCTGCGTCAGTCCAGTGTCAGTCCAGTGTAAGTCCTGTGTCAGTCCTGTGTCAGTCCAGTGTCAGTCCAGCCTCAGTCCTGTGTCAGTCCTGTGTCAGTCCTGTGTCAGTCCAGTGTCAGTCCAGCCTCAGTCCTGTGTCAGTCCTGTGTCAGTCCAGTGTCAGTCCAGTGTCAGTCCTGTGTCAGTCCAGTGTCAGTCCAGTGTCAGTCCTGTGTCAGTCCCAGTGTCAGTCCTGCGTCAGTCCAGTGTCAGTCCAGTGTCAGTCCTGTGTCAGTCCTGCGTCAGTCCTGTGTCAGTCCTGCGTCAGTCCTGTGTCAGTCCTGTGTCAGTCCTGTGTCAGTCCAGTGTCAGTCCTGTGTCAGTCCTGCGTCAGTCCCAGTGTCAGTCCAGTGTAAGTCCTGTGTCAGTCCTGTGTCAGTCCAGTGTCAGTTCTGCGTCAGTCCTGTGTCAGTCCTGTGTCAGTCCTGTGTCAGTCCAGCAGAGGTGGGAGTAAGTCACTTAGATGCAAGTCACAAGTAAGTCTCAAGTCATCACGTCCAAGTCACAAGTAAGTCCAAGTCAGTGGGTCTTCAGGGTCAAGTAAGTCAAGTCAAGTCTTAGCTTTTTGTCAAGTAAGTCAAGTCAAGTCGTCAGCTTGGCATCAAGTCATGGCAAGTCATTACATTTTTTAAAGCCAAATTTTAATGGCTACTCAACTAAACGGCTTTGGTGCATTTTAAAATAAAACTTTTTGCATTTAACTACAAAGTCAACTACACCATTTTGTAAAAATAGAAAGTTAAAAGCATACTTTGGGACATTCTGGGTGAGGATGAATAATTTTGCAGTGTCAAAAAAATACAGCTAAAGCAGTGCTTCTTTTTTTTTGCCTTTGTAAGTCTGGACATTTATTTCATCTACCCACCTCTAAGCACACGTCAAGACCAAGCTAAACCCTGGCAGCTAAAGTGGCAAGTGGTCTTTTGCCACTACACCGCCCTTGGGATGGAAAAAATATCTTTGCCCTGTAAAAAAGTGCATAGTTAAAAGGTTGTCAGTCACTCTCGTCAACTTTTCGGATTTCTTAAATGAGTTCAGAGCATAAAAATGGCTCTGTCCACAACACAAAAAAAGCCATTGTTCTTTAAGTGTTGTGAAAATGTGCAATTTAGGGACAACACTTGTTATTGCAAATTTTATGGAAATATCTTAAGTCAAGTGGCTCCTTTACTGAAGTAAAAGACAGAGTTACGACTGTTAAGGGCATTTGCTTGTGAAAGAAGGCCATTAAAGGTGTGAAAGAGAACTACAAGTTTTTCTTGTTTGTTAGCTTATTGGGGCAAGTCAAATGCATTGGGGAGTCTTTGGGGGACGAGTCTGATTTAATGAGTGAACAAAAATACGCTTTACTACAGTTTAAAATTATTTTCTAGGCAGAAACTTTAGGCGGGCCACAAATTTTGTTTCGCGGGCCGCCATTTGACGTTCACTGCGAGAGGCTTTTAAAACAACACAGACTTCACAAACTTGGATCAGCTTGTCTGAACTCATGTTTAGTATCACTTTTACATCTCCTGTGTCTTGAGACAGTGAATTAAATGCTCCGTAACGTCCCGTCAAATTCCGCGCGCGCCCATTGAAATGAATGGCAATTTTCAGTAAAGGCGAAAACAATCATAACTCCGTGAATCTGAGGTCAATCTTCGTGAAATAAAAAGTGGCTGAAAGCTTGTGAGTAGTAGAGTGTCGCTGTGGACTTCAAAACACTCACAGGGCTCAGGATTTCTTTGTTTTAGCTTAATTAGGCGGGATCAGCCAGGTTACAGCACAGCAGGTTCGCACATGCGGCGGTCTCTCCCTCATGTCCGCGCCGTCGGGCGGAGGGAAAGAGAGAGAGAGTGTGTGGAGGCGCAAATGTTTCTGAATGAGCCAAAGAGCCGCACAAGTCATACACAAGTCATGTCAAGTAAAGAGTCACAAGTCAAGTCAAGTCTCAAGTCACTAATGTCCAAGTCACAAGTCAAGTCAAGTCTTTGGGGATCATAGGGCAAGTAAGTCACAAGTCATGAAAAGTGCGACTCGAGTCTGACTCGAGTCAAGTCATGTGACTCGAGTCTCCACCTCTGCAGTCCAGTGTCAGTCCTGTGTCAGTCCAGCCTCAGTCCTGTGTCAGTCCAGTGTCAGTCCAGCCTCAGTCCTGTGTCAGTCCAGTGTCAGTCCAGTGTCAGTCCAGTGTCAGTCCAGCCTCAGTCCTGTGTCAGTCCAGTGTCAGTCCAGTGTCAGTCCTGTGTCAGTCCTGTGTCAGTCCAGTGTCAGTCCTGTGTCAGTCCTGCGTCAGTCCTGTGTCAGTCCAGTGTCAGTCCAGTGTCAGTCCTGCGTCAGTCCAGTGTCAGTCCTGCGTCAGTCCAGTGTCAGTCCAGTGTCAGTCCTGTGTCAGTCCTGCGTCAGTCCTGCGTCAGTCCTGCGTTAGTCCTGTGTCAGTCCAGTGTAAGTCCTGCGTCAGTCCTGCGTCAGTCCTGCGTCAGTCCAGTGTCAGTCCAGTGTCAGTCCAGCGTCAGTCCAGTGTCAGTCCAGTGTCAGTCCTGTGTCAGTCCTGCGTCAGTCCTGTGTCAGTCCAGTGTCAGTCCAGTGTCAGTCCTGTGTCAGTCCTGCGTCAGTCCAGTGTCAGTCCAGCGTCAGTCCTGTGTCAGTCCTGCGTCAGTCCTGCGTCAGTCCAGTGTCAGTCCAGTGTCAGTCCAGTGTCAGTCCAGTGTCAGTCCAGTGTCAGTCCTGCGTCAGTCCAGTGTCAGTCCAGTGTCAGTCCAGCGTCAGTCCAGTGTCAGTCCAGCGTCAGTCCTGCGTCAGTCCAGTGTCAGTCCTGTGTCAGTCTTGTGTCAGTCCAGTGTCAGTCCAGCGTCAGTCCAGTGTCAGTCCTGCGTCAGTCCAGTGTCAGTCCTGTGTCAGTCCTGTGTCAGTCCAGTGTCAGTCCAGCGTCAGTCCAGAGTCAGTCCAGTGTCAGTCCAGTGTCAGTCCAGTGTCAGTCCAGCGTCAGTCCAGTGTCAGTCCAGTGTCAGTCCAGTGTCAGTCCTGCGTCAGTCCTGCGTCAGTCCAGTGTCAGTCCTGCGTCAGTCTAGTGTCAGTCCTGTGTCAGTCCAGTGTCAGTCCAGTGTCAGTCCAGTGTCAGTCCTGCGTCAGTCCTGTGTCAGTCCAGTGTCAGTCCAGAGTCAGTCCAGTGTCAGTCCAGTGTCAGTCCTGTGTCAGTCCAGTGTCAGTCCAGTGTCAGTCCTGTGTCTGTCCAGTGTCAGTCCTGCGTCAGTCCAGTGTCAGTCCTACAGTTTAAAACTTTTAAAACTTCCTTTACACTTATGTTTGTGAGTTGTTTATCCTTCTCTCTCTCCTCTCTCATTTCGTCGTTTCTTCTCTACCCTCGCTGTCTCTTCTCCTTTTTGCCTCTCTTTCTCACCCTAGCTCTATTCTCTCTCTTTCTCTCTCTCTCTCCTGCCATCTTTTCTGTCACACACTCTCTGTCCTTCAGTCTTTTTAGACTCTCTGTTTTTCTTCTCTTTTTTCTCTAGCTTCTCTCTCACTTTTCTATACCCCCCGTCTCCCTCTGCCTCTCTTTCAGTCCATCTTCCTCTTCTCTTTTCTATCTTGATTACCCTCTCTTGCTTTCTCTCTTTCTTTCTTTTTTTCTTTCTTTCATTCTTTCTTTCTTTCTTTCTCTCTTGATCACTTTATCTTACTCTCTCATCCCCCTTCTTTCTCCTCTCTCTCCTTCTCTCTCTCTCTTGCCATCTTTTCTGTCACACGCTCTCTGCCCCTTCACTCTTTTTAGACTATGTCTGTTTCTTTGTCTTTCTCCATTTTCTACATATCTTTCCCCCTGTCTCCCTCCCCCTCTCTTTTAGTCCATCTTCCTCTTCTCTTTTCAATCTTGATTACCCTCTCTTGCTTTCTCTTTCTTTCTTTTCCTCTTGATCACTTTATCTTACCCCCCTTCTTTCTCCTCTCTCCTTCTCTCACTCTCTCTCCTTCTCTCTCTCTCTCCTTCTCTCACTCTCTCTCCTTCTCTCTCTCTCTCCTTCTCTCACTCTCTCTCCTTCTCTCTCTCTCTCTCTCTGTCGTCCTGATTCTGAAGAAAGCATCTGTTTCCATTTGAGTAAGGGCAATTTAGAAAAACAAGTTCTCCTTGGCCGTCCTCCTGCGTTTCAGGTGCTTCAGACCTCGTGTTGCATTTCTTCTGAAGATGCTTCTCTTTTACATTAGTCACTCTTTGTAAAGTACTTTTGAGCTGAACCTGCATATTCTTCACAACATCTCCTTCAGCTGTGCCAGAACCGCTTCAGTGTTCAACTGTTTACGCAAACCAAAACCTTTTATGTCATTCTCACAAAAAGAAATAAATAAAAAAAAAAAATCTGCTCTTCCTCATCAGGCTTTTTACGCAGCTTCTTAAATCTCTAAATTCTCCGACAAAAGACGCACTTGAGCCTTATTAGCATGTCTCATTCATTAGTCACTCTTCCTCTTCGTAGCTGAGTTTGTGCACAAGCTTTTTTTTTTTTCTTTGGCAAATGATATGAGAGTGTGGGAAACGCAGCGTCCTGAGCATGAGAGAGATGCCCTAATCTGAACGGGAGAATTGGATGCCAGTGAGAATGATTCCCGCTCGTGTCTGTCTGTGTGTGTGTGTGTGCTGCCCTAACGACTTCCCCTTCTCCTCTTCACTTAAACGAACTTCTGCTGGCTGTTTTGTAGTCGACTCGTTCCTTTGCTCTTGCGTTCAGATCTCTGACATGAAACACAGATGAGTATAAATAGTTCATCAGTGGAAAATTGGAGCCGGTGAGTGTTCTGCTCCAGTCACAGCTCATTTACTTTGTCTCCTCAGAACAACTGTCGTGTTTGAATTGAACTGACCCGTTTGTCTGTTCGTGCTCTGAGGCTCCGAGCTGAGATCACGGACAAATTAAAGGACACACGCTGTATTATGCAAAAAGACTCATGTTCTAACATCTTTCTCTTCACAAACGCAGCTAGAGTTGTGTCTGTGAGAGACTATTCTTTCTCCTCTGAGCCTCAGAAAACACTGCTCTGAAAGTCCCAGATCTGTGATGTCATCGGTAGATCCTCCAGACTTGTCTGGAGTGTTTCTGCAGCTGCTTCCATCTTCGTCCAGACGAGGCATCTCATCTCTCTACTTTTCATTTCATTTCTTGGTTTTGCTCATCACCATTTACATGGTATGGAACACAAAACAAATCAAAATACATTCACTGACAAAGTAATACATAGTACATTTGTGTACATTTCTAGACATATATGACAGTAAGAAATAAATCATTTATAAAGACAAAGGACTCCTTTTAGAAAGGCACCTAGTCTGCACAACATTTTGATCTTTTGTGACTGAAATAACAACATTATTGTATATTTTGGGACATTCTTCAAGTGTAACATAGGAAGATATTTCTCTCGTAACAACATTAAACAGTTGTTTGTACAGACATGACATGAGATTCACCAACTCCACCTTCATTGCACAGATGACAGATTCTTAAACATCTCTCAATGCCATGTATCGTCAGTGACTTTAGGAATCCTTGTGTCAGTTCTAAAGTTACAGATAGATTGTTTATATCCAGCATTCTCACACAGAAGATACTTCTCAAGTTTGTATTCCTGCTTTATCTCTGTGTAGAAGTCACATGCAGACATGTCCATGAGCTCACTGTGCCAATGTTGAATATGTTGGTCTTTTAAAATTCGCTCAACAGTCAATTTGAACCAATGAGAGTTGCTAAAGGTTTGAGTAGTCCAAATGTATGACAGTCCACAGTTGTCCAACGAACCCTAAACTCATGAATGATCAGAGCTGGATCCAAGCAAAACCAGCTACGAAGCCCTCCAGTCTTTTTCACTGCAAAACGATACATCTAGACCTGCTTCAAATGACATGGAATCAGAATTTTAATACCGTTTTCAGTTGTTTTAGCTGGATAAGATGTCTTTGATTATGTAAGTAATATTTCACTGGTTTCAATCAATCAATCCATCAATCAATCAATCAATCAATCATCTCTTTATTTACAAAAAGGATTCACAAGAAATGTCACATTACAGACTTATAGATTTTGTAAAATGGAACTCCCCAGGAAATATTCAAGCCTATTGACCCTATTTTGTCCCGCCTACTTTTCTAGGATGCACACTTCCTGTTTAGCTGCATTTATCCTGTAGATTTCAGTCAATGGGTTTATTTTAACTGTCATTATATTTAATTAAAATTGCCCCACAAGACAGACAAACAAACACGTTAGCTACCTTAACAGAGCTAAACAGGAAGTGCATTTCCAAGCCAAGTGGGCGGGACAAAATAGGGTCAATAGGCGGGTAGCCCAGGCACTTATTATACCAAAGTATACTGTATATACATTTACTACAAATTCATTTTTATACATACATACTTGGTAGGTAATCTATAGTTAAATAGTACTAAATTAGCACATTTACATAATAGTTGCCATTCATTATATTAGATACATTTACACCCTACAGTTTCCTTTTTTAATGTATTATTATTAATATTATTATTATTTTTTTTTTTTACCTCACGTTAATCATGTACACTATACAAGCTGTAACAGTAATGTCCTCAAACAACAATGGCAGTTTATGATGACAAACCGGCAGCGCGGTGGCTGAGCGGTTAGCGCTGTGGCCTCACAGCAAGAAGGTCGCGGGTTCGATTCCCGCACGGGCCGGGCCGTTCTGTGTGGAGTTTGCATGTTTCTCCCCGTGTCTGGGTGGGTTTCCTCCGGTTTCCCCCACCAACCAATAACATGCATGTTAGGGTAATCTCCCCCAGCTACGGTAGTCCTGACCAAACCTAGCAACAACACCTGGAGATGAGTCCCCGAGCGCTGCAGCAATCACTGCTCCTGAGGAGATGCTCCAGAGGCATTGAAGGATCCAGGGTCAAATGCAGAGGACACATTTCCCTATGGGGACAATAAAGTGTACCTTAACCTACCTTAACCTTAACAAACCTTCATGTCTGCAGCCATGGGGTTTATGCTTGAGTATAGTGTAATAATAAACTCTCTTTCAATAGTTTTTAAAAGTGTTGATAGATGGAGACTGTTTTATTGTGCTCTCCAGCTCATTCCAGATCACTGGACCTTTACATACTATACTATATACTATACTATATCTGGTACATTTGTGTTTTGTTTTGTTTTTGTCCCTTAAGCAGATGTTTTGTCCTAGTCTTATATTCGTGAGTGGAAACAGTGATGAGTATGAGTTGGCAGAGTCTATCGTTAAGTTTATTGACCACATTATACATCACACATGCGTTATGAAAGATGTTACTCTCAGTAGTTTCAGAAGCTTGAGTCTGAGAAAAATAGGATCAGAGGGAGCATTATAATGGACCATGATATAGCACGTATCACTTTCTTTTGAAGAATTACAAATGTACTGAAATAGCTACGTGTTACACCATAACATTACAATAATTCAAATGTGACTCAAATAAGGATTAATATATGTCAACAGTGCTTCTGATGGAATGAGAGAAGAGACCAACATCATTTGTTTGTTAACTCATCAATATGCTTTTTGAAATTTAAAAATTCATCTCTATATATTCCTAAACATTTGGTATACTGTTCTCTTTCAACCCTTCTACCATTTACCTCAATGTTTACAGTATCAATGTTTTTACCAGATTTAATGCTACGGAATATGATATACTGAGTCTTTTTTACTTTTAAAGACAATTTATTGCTCCTAAGCCATGTGTCTACTTTTGACAATTTTGCATTTGCTAAATTCTGGAGGTAATGGTAAATGTTTGTGTGAAAAAAATAAATTTGTGTCATCAGTAAATATTATTTTGTGAAAAGTGTCAGATTAATAAATAAAGTCATTAATATATATAAGAAAAAGAAGTGGGCCTAGAATAGAGCCCTGTGGCACTTCGTATTCGATGTTTTCTTTTTTTTTTGTTGTTCTGATTTTCAAAACTTTTTAACTGGTTATAAGAGAATTTGGCTGAAAGTATTAATACAAAAAAACAATTAGATATATTTTTATTTTTTATTTTTTTTAACTCCTTGGCAGTAGTAGAAGTCTTCAAAGTAGTCATCTGGACAGTGTTTCCGACTCTCATCCGTGTAAAGTCAAATGAGCTGTAAAGTCAAAAGAGAAAACACATGAAACACCTGAAGAGTGTGTGAGAGTTTGGATGTAAAACTTGCTTTTTACAGGAAAATTGAACAGTTTTGAATGTAAAACTGACTTAGCCTGAGTCGAAGCTTAGTTTTGAAAAGCTGAAGCTGAGATTAGGATTCTGTGTGAGCTGTGAGAGCAAATTGACTTTTGAATGAAAGAAGTGTGTCAAAGCCATTGAGAAAAACTGTAAATCCACGTGTGCTTCTCCACTACCTAAACCTCTGTGTGCATGTGGCTGCAGGCTTTACAATTAGGCCACGTTTCCCCCTTTCACGTCTGTTTAATGATCTTTACAGCTGCACCAAGGCAGTGGGTCTGATCAAGTAGACCAACGTGTGTGTGTTTAATGCAAAGATCACTCTGAGGCTGCTGCATGAGCTTGATGTGTGTGTAGATCACTCTTTTGTTTATCCTTTATCTAGTCTTACCTAGTCTCCGTAGCGACTGGGCGCGAGGGCAACACGTGTGCGTCCGGGTACGTTCTCTAGGGCTCTGAACCTAAATACTGAATGTATGTAGCTAATCAAACTTAATTCTACAAGACCAGAACAACGTAAACCACCATCTTGTTCCTCTTTTGGTCCTCTCTGTTGCTCCATACTGTGTGTGTCAAGTCTAAAGTAAGGACAATGTGACTAGTAGGTACGTGAAGTAACTTAAATGGACTGTAAACAACTGAACTGAAAGTGGAACTAAATGATATGAAGATGTGACGGAATGTGTAATTAAATTGTGCAGAACTAAAGAACATTCAAAGAAAGTTTTAAGTACAATCAAATATAAAGAAAACTTTGCAAAATAAAGAGCAAATGTGATTAAAATGGAACATGCCTCTGTCAATTTAAACGAACCTGTGTTGCCTAGTGTTTAGTTATAGTTATTTTGTTTTACTGTCCAGGTGAAATTCCTGTGCTGGCGTTGTTGTTGTTTTTTGTTTCCTTTTATTATTTTTACAGCTAAAGTTCAAAATTCATTTAAAGGAACCGTATGTAAGATTTTGATGTCAGATTTCATAAACATGAATTATATGTGTCCAAAGATACGAGGTCAACAAGTCCAAATATACTATTATTTTTACTGAAAGTCAATGTAATTCTGAGGTATTCTTAATTAAAAAAGCAATGGACATGATGTCCCTTTGTTGATGTTTACATTTATTATCCAATCAGAAAGTAGAATTAGCCTCACATGACTCTCTCAGTTGGGTTGCCAGTTTGGTTTCTTAGAAGGTGAAGTTAATTTTGAATCAGTAATCAGTAGCTTTCTATCTTCAATGTGTGGGCCATTTCACAATCTGGCAACCCATGTTCATTTGTGATTGTTATACCTTTCTAAAACCACTAGTTGTGCATCTTACATACGGTTCCTTTAACTACAACTTTTATTTATTTTACAGCCTAAAACCCCACCATGCCACGTACTTGAATAAATGAGACCTGGTGTGTTTGGAGAGCTGCTTCCGGCCTGCACTGAGAGGCACTCCTGGATCCTGACTCTCTCTCCGTCACAGTTCCTCGTTCCCTCCGGCGGTGTTTGGGATCTCTGCATCTGTGCCACCAAAAAAAGCAACGGCCAAAGCGGATTCATTATCGGTTAAATGAGCTCGAGCCGCTGCTAATGTTGTGCTTTGTGCTCGCTCCCGGCTCCATCGGAATCATCGGAATTCTGCGGCCCCAGCTGAGCGCCCCGGAGTGCACACGAATGATCCGCTTCGTTCACTCACAGCAGACACCTTTATGTGGGACTTTGTGAGAGGCTGGAGGGAGTTTCAGGACCGCCACTTCACAGATCAGTTCAATGTGGTAATATACAGACTAGAGAGGGAGAATCGCCATGGTAACCTGGAGCAACACATGTCCGGTTTAAGCAGCCATGATGCAATAGAAATTCTACTAAACACTATAAAAACACATAAGATCAAAAAGTTACATTAATTTAAATCATTGTGTTAGAATAACTTGACAATGAGAAGTTAGAAAGAGAGAGAGAGAGAAGAAGAGAGAGAACAAGAGAAAGAAAAGTGAAACGACAGAACGAGGAGAAAGAAAGCAAGGGAAAAATAGAAAGAGAGAAAGCAAGAGACAAAAGAGAGGAGAAGAGAAAGAGAGAGAGCCCGAGAAGCAGAAAGAGGAGAAATATGGAGAGACAGGAAAAGCAAGTGAGGAAAGAAAGAGAGAGCGAGGGCAGGGAAAGAAAAGGGGATAAAGGAGAGATAGAGAGATTCATTTATTTTTTCACAAACCCTTGAAGCAGAACTAAGCTTTGACCTTGTTACATGTCGTTGTGATGATGGTCACAGATGCATGTTGGGACATTTGAAGTATGTTGGCTCTCTCTAGTTGGCTCCTGCAGCAAATACGGCAACTCCAACTTCTCCGTCTCGCCCTGTTCCCCACCTGAGTTACTCTGCTGAGAAGCTTTGCTCTTTGATGTTTTTTGTGTGTAAAATGTGCTAATGTGTTTACTGCCTCATTTAAATCCTAGAGTTTCATAAAAAGAAGAAAATAAAAGTGACTTTTTGATTCAGTTGGGTAGTTTAACTACACAAGAGAGCTGACGTTGCTTGGTGCTACTTTAAGGGTTCATTCACAAATCTTAAGGGCACTTGTATGAACACAAATCTGCTGTTTCAGAATTGTATTTCAATATAGTTCAGTCAAAAACTGTCATTCCTAACCCTTAGATGCACCAATACCTACACTCTTCCATGAGTGGGGTCAAAAATGACCCCACTTAGAATCAAAGCATTTTTGCAATAATACTTACATTTTTCTTAAAAAATATGATTTGTATTATATTTTGAACAACAAAAGAACATTCTGACATGTTAATTTATCAGTTTTTATTCACATTAGAACACACACCAGTCAGGTTTAAAAAAATGTCAAAATTAGTTTTGTGACTGTCAGTCTGATTATGAAGAATGAACTAAAAATAAAACTATAACTGGTGACTATAACATTGTCCACGCACATGAACACACACAAAACATTTTCTCTAGCCTCACTTTGTGCAGTTTTTACAAACTATTTGCTTTTAGCTGTGATCAGTCACAGGAATACTGCTTTTCCAGCAGCAGTTGGTGGCTCTGTGGTCCTTGTTTCTTGGACAAATCTGACATCTCTGTTTCTTCTGTTGGTCCTGTGAGCTTCTCTCATGTGTGTGGATTGTGGATTTTGTCACTAAACACCTTCCTATTGCTAAAGTGATGTAGGTTGGTAGGTTTGAGTTACTTTCAAGTCGACTTTTCATGTGAGGAGTGACAAACTCCTTTGACAGTTCTGTGATAAAGCGTATCCGTGTGTTGGTGAACCTTACATGTGTGATGTTGAGTAAAAATGACCTCCTGATGCTTCATCAGATGTGTAAGTGCCACAGTAAATGGAAACTGACAAGTACAATTGATAAGAATCAAAAGTTCCTAGGGCTTACCCCTGAGATTCCATAGGAAACGGTTGGGGTAATTTTTATTTTATTATTATTTTTTTTTATAAATTATTATATATAAAGTCATCAGTTGTGATAAAATATGAGTTTGTTGTGTGTTTGGACATTTGTAAAAGACGCTGAAGTTTTGAATTATTTATTTGATCGTTGGGATCATTTGTCTCTCTCACTTTGCTGCAGGAGAACTAAGTAAACGTGACGTATGTTTGGAGCTGTAAAGGCTGCTCAGAAGGACTTTGGCTTCTTGTGAATCTGACAAAGAGTTTTCTCAACAGCGTGTCAAAGTGGAAGCCACACACTGTTTTAAGAACACGTTCATAAATGAGGCCCATTGTTATTAATTGAAAAAAAAGGCTCTTGCACACCACCTGGACTAAGTATTATGAACACAATGAGTGGAGCTGTTAAGTCCACATTGTTATGACAGATGTATAAGTTGAGTAACCTCGGGTCAGCGCTCACTTCACTCCACTGCTCAGACATTGTGCAGCAGATATTCAATTGTAAATGGTCTCTAATTCACCTTTCAAAGCACTTTACATGAAACCAGTCAACCATTCTCACACAAACCTCGTTCTATAATCACGTCTCCCATCCAAGTATTGGCCAGGCCCTGCTTGTTTAGCTTTAGATTTACTTTGTCTTTGCTGGTTTTTGGAGATTTTCTAACATTGCATTTTAGAAAAGTCATGAATGTTGTTGAAATGAAAGAGAAAGAGTACAATGAGCAAAATAATAAATAGGTGATTCTCTATTTTTATAACCATAGCAACCAGTGAGAAGGACTAGAACATGCTGTATATATGGACACGTTTGGATCTTTAGACTTACGATAAAAGAATACACACAATTGATCATCAAGTCTAAAAATGACACATGGGACAACAACAGAAAAACCAACTGCTACTCTCTGATTGGCTGAGCTTAGGCAACTCTAGTTTCACTTTGTTATTTGTTAAAAAAAATGTTTATTGACTATCAATGAATACATGTCGATGTTAGCCATGTGTCGAAAGAAGGGGAAGTTGTCAGATTTAAAACCTAAATTGTGTTTGCTGTGTGAAAATCGGCTCCTCCACCTTTAAAGTGAGGCTAAACCTGCTTTTAGAGACTAACTCCGCCCACAACTGAACCTCAAACAGACTCGCAAAAGTGGAAGATGCCTGGAGGTCTTTTAAGTGTGTGAACAGACTTTGATTGACAGAACCAAATATGAACAGCAAGCTTGTGAATGATGTGAGTTTTGTGTCGGAGCGGTCCAGGTCCTGATGTGAGATTTGCAGCTGAGGAAGCTTCAGCACTAAGTCTTTGTTTACTTGCACAACAAGTTTTTTTTTTTTTTATATATATATATATTTACTTTGCAAAACATATACAGTGAAAATGAATAACGCAGGCACAAGTTTTGAACCAGCGCATCGTTGAACTAGTGATGGCACATCGCACCACTCTTAACAAGCTGAGCCAAATGACGGCTCATATTAACTCTCCACAGCAGCGGTGTCAGAGGGAGGAGTTTAAATAAACCATCTGAGCGACTCGTCTGTTGCGTCAACTCACTGTGACGTCAGCGTGAACTGAAAATGCACTGACAGTGTTTGTCCAGCGGCAGTACAGCCGCAGTTTTACACACATAACAGCAAAATGAGAGAGTTTGCACAAACATGTCCAAAAAAGGCCTGGAAACAGTAGAAAATTCAATTTTGACCCCATATACACAGTCTGAGAGTGAAAAAAGTTGATTCTGAGTTTAGTTTCTCTTTAAGCAAAAAAAGAAATTAAATTTAAAAAAGGAATAAAAAAAAAAAAAAAACACATTATTACAGCCGTTATAAAAGGTGGAGTCAAATGTTCTAACAGAACTTAAGGACAGCACATGTGTAAATGACATGAAAAAACAAACAAAAAACGTCTAGTTGATTTTTTTTTTTTTTTAATATGACTCAAACTAAGATTTGTTACAAGAAATCATTGAAATATCTCCAAAACTGAAGCAATGGTGGACAATTGAAATATATAAATACTAAAAAGTGGATTAAAACTCACCAACAAACGCAACACAACTGACATAAAACTCAAGACGAGGTTCTGCTCATCTCCAAAGTCTCTTCAAAACCTGGACACATCGACCTGCTCACTCCTGACGTCACAACAAAGTACAGAACCAGGGACCAGGAACATTGTAACTGTGACTGTGGTAACAACAGACTTATTCATAAAAAGAGATTGTACTTTCATGTTCATAATTACTGCGACATTAGGCAAATTAACCTTCAACCTTTTTTTACATCAGCATCAGTTGAGCCTGACATCACACGTGTATTTTGCTCTATTTCAACACCATGAATTGTTTTATTCTCACAGATCACCAGAGCCTGCGTTTCCTTTGTATCCACTTCTATTACACTTCAAATCAATCACAGAGAATAAACCTTTTCTGCGGCCTCTGTATGAGTCATTAGTAACCTGCTGTGTGGATGTGAGCTCCGGCAGACGCACACGGCCCTGTGGATGTGAGCTCCAGCCCTGGGCCTTGTGTCTTTGCCCTGGTCAGACTCAGCCTTTGATGCTCTCAGACACGAGCGCTGAAAAATACATCTATCCAAAGTGTCAGAGCAGAGGCCTTCAGCGGCTAATGGGGCGCTTTGAGGAAGTCTCTCCAAAGCTTCGCGTTAGTTAGTCAGTGTTTTCTCTCTCCCACTGCTGTCCGACAAATCCTCCTGTGAAGCACAACACAAAACACAAAGCTGCTTCTTATCTGGAGTGTGAGAGACTGCAGCCTTCTGTCCATATGTCTCTGAGATGGACCAGTTTAAAGAAGACCTGATGTATATAGAACTTGCATTGTTTTTGTTTAGGCACTATATGTAATCAATTGTCCAAATAAACTAAAACTTTTAGTTTTATTGGTTTTCCTTGCACTATCTTAACTTGTTTTTTGTATTTTTTGCAGATCTGCAGCCATATTTACTGTCTAATCCCTGAGGGGAGATTATGGCGTACACTAAGGTTACCAATATGCATTTACAGAACAAACATGAATTATTATTATAAATGTTTATTGCAACCTTCTGCGTCAACAATATGCACATGTGTATGTCATTGTGAACAGATTTAGCTCAGAGATAGCAAGAGCTATCTTTTCCTACATTGCAAAGCTGACTTTCTTCAGATTTCACAATAATTGAGTTGTAGGCATTTGACCCAGGTCTATGAACCTGAAGTTACTACTGAACACATCAATACGTTCTGTTTTGTAATTGAAAATAGCTGTTTTAAGCAGAAGATTGTAATAAAAAATCTCAATAACTAATTAATGTTTGTTCTGTAAATGCATATTGGTAACCTTAGTGTACTTTCTCAAGTATCCGTAACTGCATAGTGGTTACAAAAGTGGACACTTTTTTATTCCAAACTGTCTTTGAAGAAAAGAAACATATGCAAGATTGCAAGAAAAACAATATTTGCAATATTTGTAAAAGGGTTGAGGGCTGGAGCAGATTTTCTGAGAGCCGTTTGCAAATCTTCTCCAGACTGAGTTCTTTACAATAAGACAGGTCACAGTCAGGTCCAGGCCTAGAGACACGTCACAGTCAGGTCCAGGTCTAGAGACACGTCACAGTCAGGTCCAGGTCTAGAGACACGTCACAGTCAGGTCCAGGTCTAGAGACACGTCACAGTCAGGTCCAGGTCTAGAGACACGTCACAGTCAGGTCAGGTCTAGAGACACGTCACAGTCAGGTCCAGGTCTAGAGACACGTCACAGTCAGGTCCAGGTCTAGAGACACGTCACAGTCAGGTCCAGGTCCAGAGACACGTCACAGTCAGGTCCAGGCTAGAGACACGTCACAGTCAGGTCCAGGTCTAGAGACACGTCACAGTCAGGTCCAGGTCTAGAGACACGTCACAGTCAGGTCCAAGTCTAGAGACACGTCAGAGTCAGGTCCAGGTCTAGAGACACGTCACAGTCAGTCCAGGTCTAGAGACACGTCACAGTCAGGTCCAAGTCTAGAGACACGTCAGAGTCAGGTCCAGACCTAGAGACACGTCACAGTCAGGTCCAGGTGGAGACACGTCACAGTCAGGTCCAGGCCTAGAGACACGTCACAGTCAGGTCCAGGTCTAGAGATACGTCACAGTCAGGTCCAGGCCTAGAGATACGTCACAGTCAGGTCCAGGTCTAGAGACACGTCACAGTCAGGTCCAGGTCTAGAGATACGTCACAGTCAGGTCCAGGCCTAGAGACACGTCACAGTCAGGTCCAGGTCTAGAGACACGTCACAGTCAGGTCCAGGTCTAGAGACACGTCACAGTCAGGTCCAGGTCTAGAGACACGTCACAGTCAGGTCCAGGTCTAGAGACACATCACAGTCAGGTCCAGGTGGCATTTTCTGTCTTTAGTAAAGGACAGAAAATGCACTTAAGTATACCTGTGTGCATGGTGAGCACTTAGTGACTGCCAAATATAAACCCATGTAGACAATGTATCAAATTAAATTTGACTCAAATATTTATGATCCTGCATCTTTCTCAAATGTACAATGTGTGTAATATGTTTATTGTGATAAAAACACATTGATATCGTAGATAAGTTTCATTATTTGTTGGAGCTTACCACTTTCTGGTGAGAGAAGCCATTTTGGAATTTCCATGCATGTCCTAGCATGGTCTAAGCAGACTGCAGTGCCACCTATTGACATTCACTGGAACTACAAGTGGTAACAAAAGCCACCAGTATGCAGTCAGAACACAAAGCATATTACGAGGGCACCAAGGGAGTGGTATTTGGCAGAGGTGGGAGACTCGAGTCACATGACTTGACTCGAGTCAGACTCGAGTCGCACTTTTCATGACTTGTGACTTACTTGCCCTATGATCCCCAAAGACTTGACTTGACTTGTGACTTGGACATTAGTGACTTGAGACTTGACTTGACTTGTGACTCTTTACTTGACATGACTTGTGTATGACTTGTGCGGCTCTTTGGCTGATTCAGAAACATTTGCGCCTCCACACGCTCTCTCTCTCTTTCCCTCTCGCCGACATGAGGGAGAGACAGCCGCATGTGCGTAAAGCTGCTGCTGTAACCTGGCTGATCCCGCCTAATTAAGCTAAAACAAAGAAATCCTGAGTCCTGTGAGTGTTTTGAAGTCCACAGCGACACTCTACTACTCACAAGCTTTCAGCCACTTTTTATTTCACGAAGATTGACCTCAGATTCACGGAGTTATGATTGTTTTCGCCTTTACTGAAAATTGCCATTCATTTCAATGGGGCGCGCGCGGAATTTGACGGGACGTTACGGAGCATTTAATTCACTGTCTCAAGACACAGGAGATGTAAAGGTGATACTAAACATGAGTTCAGACAAGCTGATCCAAGTTTGTGAAGTCTGTGTTGTTTTAAAAGCCTCTCGCAGTGAACGTCAAATGGCGGCCCGCGGGCCGGATTTGGCCCGCGAAAAAAAATTTGTGGCCCGCCTAAAGTTTCTGCCTGGAAAAATAATTTTAAACTGTAGTAAAGCGTATTTTGTTCACTCATTAAATCAGACTCATCATCCCCCAAAGACTCATGCATTTGACTTGCCCCAATAAGCTAACAAACAAGAAAAACTTGTAGTTCTCTTTCACACCTTTAATGGCCTTCTTTCACAAGCAAATGCCCTTAACAGTCGTAACTCTGTCTTTTACTTCAGTAAAGGAGCCACTTTGACTTAAGATATTTCCATAAAATTTGCAATAACAAGTGTTGTCCCTAAATAAATAAATAAATAAATACATATATAAATATAATAAGAAGAAATAAGAGACACAGCATAATAAATTGCACATTTTCACAACACTTAAAGAACAATGGTTAAATGAAAGCAACAGGACTTACATTTTCTTTTTTTGTGTTGTGGACAGAGCCATTTTTATGCTCTGAATTCGTTTAAGAAATCCGAAAAGTTGACGAGAGTGACTGACAACCTTTTAATTATGCACTTTTTTACAGGGCAAAAGATATTTTTTTCCATCCCAAGGGCGGCATGGCAAAAAAAAGAAGCACTGCTTTAGCTGTATTTTTTTGACACTGCAAAATTATTCATCCTCATCCAGAATGTCCCAAAGTATGCTTTTAACTTTCTATTTTTACAAAATGGTGTAGTTGACTTTGTAGTTAAATGCAAAATGTTTTATTTTAAAACGCACCAAAGCCGTTTAGTTGAGTAGCCATTAAAATTTGGCTTTAAAAAATGTAATGACTTGCCATGACTTGATGCCAAGCTGATGACTTGACTTGACTTACTTGACAAAAAGCTAAGACTTGACTTGACTTACTTGACCCTGAAGACCCACTGACTTGGACTTACTTGTGACTTGGACGTGATGACTTGAGACTTACTTGTGACTTGCATCTAAGTGACTGACTCCCACCTCTGGTATTTGGTGTACACTTTTGTGAGTCGTATGCAAGAAAGGGTTAACCACTCGTTGTTCATCTTACGGTTCCTTTAATTGAAGCACATTGTAATGTAATGTATGTGTTTGTTTGTATAGCGTACTTATTGGATAGATGTGAAATTCAGACTTGTTATTCAGTTTGTGCATATCTTCACAAACATCCTCAGTAAAATCTAAACTTCAGCATGTTGCCCCGCTCTGTTCAGTTCCTCTCTGAGTCTGTGTTCTTCGTCATGTCTTCTCCTCTCACATCAATAATAAAAAGTGTTTGCTTTAGAATGTGCAGCGGTACAGTGTGACACAGATGTACAAAGAGCTGCAGCGATGTGCTTCTTGCATCAGACGTTTGACACATCACACGAAAGACAAGTCTGCTAAAACACCATGGCTGAGGCAAACTTCTGCTATTTACCACTCACAACTTCATCTGCGCATTTCAATAAGGCCAAGGTCAGCGCCGGGTTTTTAACAAATGACAGAAAAGAATGCATTATGTAAAAGAGGGCAAAGGGAGAAAGGCTAGGCGCTGGGTTTTTACTTTTAATGATTTGGGTTTTTTAGATTCATGATTAATTCTCCGTATGGTGAAGCCCTGACAGTGAGAGGTCGGACTTTTTTTTAGCCTGGCTGTGTCACAGTGTTTAATGGTGCTTTTTCCACTGCTTTTGGCCTGGTTCTACTCAGCTCTACATGTACAGTCTTTACAAAAACACACATAGGCTTTTTTTAGTCAGTTAGTTCGTCAGTGAGATTTAGCATCAGCAAACTTGAATGAGTCTTTTCATGTTTGTGTCTTTGGAGTAAAGTGTTCTTCTGCAGAGTCTCAGGTCTGTACACGACTCGTTTCAGTCGACGTCGTCACAAGGTCTTTGGCTTTTGTCCTTGGGTTGTTCTGGACATTTGGACCAGAGTGGGTTCATCTGTGGGACTGAGAAGAGTCTCCTTCCAGAGCGAGACGATGATGATGTTGGTTCTTGTGTAGAATTGTCTGAACAGATGAATGTGGCTCCTTCAGGAATCATCTGGAAACTGCTCCAAGGATGAACCAGACGTGTGCAAATCCACAATCAGAATGTTAGAATGAGATGACTTCATTGTCTGTTTTGAAGGCAAACTTAGTGTATGAAAACTTATGACTTTGATACAAAGGTGTCTACAAAAATAACTGTCTCCTGACTCTGACATTTAGCAAATACAGATCATTTTGTTGAATCTCATTGACATAAAACAGAAAAAATATATTTTTATTTTATGTCTGACAGTGTTTTTGTATAGTGTATGTCAACTTTTGGTTTTGACTGTATCTACTCAGACCTCAGAACGTTTCCATTACACTGGGGCTCAGTGGGGTGAATCCAAAAAGAAAATACTACAGTATGTTGAGAAAAACACAACTTTTAGAACTAAAGTCTTCTACCTACAAATAAACGTGTATCTATACTGAGATCATCAGTGTTGGGAGTGACTCATTACAAAAGTCTAGTTACTGTAACATTGACCCTGTTCAGGAACTAAATAGTGTAAGTCGTTACATGTAAAATGTTGATATTAAATCACTAGTTACACTGAGTAAGTGTTACTTACATTGATATTCTGTTGAAAACAACACATCAGGATCAAAAGGTGAGTGACACTGGTGCAGCAGAGTCTGTTTTATCATGAACCAATTATTATGATGAGAAGGTGTTGAGAAATTAACACTTTTCTATTAATTAAAATGTAACATGATTAGTATTGACAATAACATTGTAATACCAGGAGATTACATTTTTATATTATATGCTACAGTAATTTGCCCTACAAAATAGAATCGTTTTTTAATGTTTATTATACAGTGTCTCTATTAGACGCTTTTCACCATCTTTGGTTTAACAGCTGAGTTCAGGTCTGGGCTAAGATTAGGATCAATGCATAACATACAAAAAAGAAAAAAAACTGTGTGATACACTTTTAAATGTGGGTGGTATGGACACACAGAGTGAGGTCAGGTTGTGTCTGCACTAGTGTTGTGTCATACTAACTGTTAAGTGTCTCCCTCTACAGAATCTTTTCAAATGTGTGCTTACATTAACATGTCAGGAAAATCTGCTGATCTCTTTATCTGGGATTTGTATCTTAATTCTCGACAAACACCCTTATTTTTTTTATTTATTTATTTTATTTTTTTCATTTTTTACCCAGTGGCTTTGGGCATTAGGCGGGGGAACAGCTTCATGCATGTTTTTGGAGATGGGAGGAGATTACAGGACCAGAAGAAAACCCACAGTAACACAGAGAGAACATACAAACCTAACCTGAACCTAACCTCACAGGAGATCTGAACTCACAGTCGCCAAACGTCTTCAACAGTAGTGGACGTTATAAGACATTAGCATGTCTGTGGTGTCTCTGATCTTGTAAAATTCTATGACTGAGACCAGCAGCTTTGGCAAAATGTCCTTATATTTTGTCCTTAAAAGATTTAAAACTCCTTTAGTGTGCAGGCTTAATTCAGTCCTGGTTTAGACCTGGTTTAGACCTGGTTTGGTCCTGGTTTAGACCTGGTTTGGTCCTGGTTTAGACCTGGTTTAGTCCTGGTTTAGAGCTGGTTTAGTCCTGGTTTAGACCTGGTTTAGACCTGGTTTAGACCTGGTCTGGTCCTGGTTTAGACCTGGTTTAGTCCTGGTTTAGACCTGGTTTGGTCCTGGTTTAGACCTGGTTTAGACCTGGTCTGGTCCTGGTTTAGACCTGGTTTAGTCCTGGTTTAGACCTGGTTTGGTCCTGGTTTAGACCTGGTTTAGACCTGGTTTGGTCCTGGTTTAGACCTGGTTTAGACCTGGTCTGGTCCTGGTTTAGACCTGGTTTAGACCTGGTTTAGACCTGGTTTGGTCCTGGTTTAGACCTGGTTTGGTCCTGGTTTAGACCTGGTTTAGACCTGGTTTAGACCTGGTCTGGTCCTGGTTTAGACCTGGTTTAGACCTGGTTTGGTCCTGGTCTGGTCCTGGTTTAGACCTGGTTTAGACCTGGTCTGGTCCTGGTTTAGACCTGATCTTTGTTCAGACTCTGTTAGTGTCTTACTCATGTTGTAATCCAATGGTAATGTAGATGATTGTTAGTGAAGTCTGTTGTTTTTCTCTTTCTCCACTCAATTCAAATGCAGCAGTTGTTAGTTAACAATACTAAAACATATCTAATAATGTTTTGTGAGAACCAGAAAAGTGCCTAAGGAAAGACACGACTTGGCTTACAGCTCCGGCCCAGAGGCCAAGGCTCGCTGACAAATCTGTCCCAGAGGAATATAACGTAGAATAGCCCTGTTCTACGGTGAAAGTAAGTCATAAAACCAGATTTTCTGACAAATTCTTGTGGAGAGTTAAATGTGTGAGGCCTGGAAGAGCTGTGCCTGTTGTGCCTTCAAATGAAGCTGGATCTGACTCCAGCAGTGTTAGAACAAGGTAAAAAGCAACAATTTGCGTAATATGTGACCTTTAAGTTAAGGGCTGTTTTCCAGGAAATGGATAAGTCGATGTAATGTCCCCAAAAGGCACAGAGCAGTGTGTGTGCGCTGTGTGAGTGTGTGTGTGCGCTGTGTGTGTGCGCGTCTGTTTGGCAGGAGTAATGTGTATATTATTGTGAGGCTGCAGCAGCTCTTTCCTGGCCCACAGAAAACAGCCGTCTCAGCACAAATCCTGCCTAAGCTTGTTTGGAGATTGTTTTGTTTAGGTGGGCTGTGCTCACATTATTATTGAATGAATTGTGCAGTGCAGTGTCTGTGGCCCCGCCCCTCCTCTCAGGGGCCCCAGAGGATTACTCTAATCCATAATCTGGCAGCGCTCGGCCTCTGGACTCAAATGCCATTTGACTGAATTAAGACGCGTTCCTCAGTTTGGAGGTTGAGGGCCACTTTGATAATTGCACAAGTAGAAGTGGAGCGTGATTGTGAGTGCGCAGCAGGGGTGTATGCGCGTGCGTGTGTGTGCGTGCGCGTACACTTCCCATCACTGAGAAGCACACACCAGGTCAAGCAATCAAGACAATGGAGCTGCCATTAGGAATATGAATGGACTGTTCTTATGGCTCATATTTCTGCTGTCACACAGGAAAACAAACTCGCAGCATATGCGCATGTGGCAGCACCATTTACTCGGCGCTCTGCAACCTTTCTGCGCGCACCATAAAGGAGTCGCGCTGCTTCCACATCTTGACAAATCTGCAGCTCTCTGCGTGGTAATGTCCTGATAGCGCTCGTTTGTTCTCAGAGTAGAAATGTCAGGGCGGTTTTATCAGCGCGCCGCAAACTCCCAATAATTACTCTGAGCTAAATTAAAGCTTTTCCATGGAGGCACAGGATTAATTTTCCAATGAGCAAATGAAAATGAGTTTTGTAAAGCTTAGACAAAAGGTTACAGAGCTTCCATGGTTTGTACAGGGCGAAAAGACTCTTGTGTTACCTTTGGCCTTCTCATCAAACACACACATTTTCTACTCATGTTCTTTACAGTCTGCTGGCTCATTAGTCTACAGTCTGATGATCAATCAAAACTGTTTATTGAAGTTCTGATTTCTGACATTATTCACGTTGTACCTTGCTTGTTTCAAACAAGAAATCTCCTTCTGAGCATTTTCAAATTCAGATTTTTTTTTTTTCAAAATTTCTCTCACTTCTACTATAGAAAGCTGTAGATCAGGATGACATTCTACAAAGCATTTACTGAGACGGCATCTGGTCGTTTTCATGTATTTGTTGGTTCTACTTTGTCAGTGTACAAAGCAGGTTCAGTTGATCAGAGAGTTTGTTCTAAAAGAATCGGTCATGTTCTGACCATCAGCAGCTGTGAGGGTCACTCTGAGGATTCTTAAAGACCCTGTGTTTGAGTGGCTGGCTGCATCAGGGCTGTAGGACAGAGTTTCGTTATGCTAAGTCGTCCCTTCCTCAGCTCTGTAAAACTACACTGTAAACATGGGCTCATGTATGTATATGTATATGTATATGTATATGTATATGTATATGTATATGTATATGTATATGTATATGTATATGTATATAAAAGTAATCTAAAATCTTGACTTTCACCTTTTCTGAACAAACTTGATGCATTATTGGAGTTTGTTTGCTCAACAGTAGTTCAGGATGTATGTGCACAATCAATGTATAGGTTCAGTCTACTAACACACCTCTCCAAATGGGTTCGCAGATTGGCTGTGATACTTCTTGGTTTGGGGCAAACCTTCTGCAGTTCTGGAATACCAGACTGAAGCCTGGTTGTAAACATATGTTATTATTTATAAATATTAACAAAATCCTTCCTTTAATCTTAACCTTCTACAAGCCCCAGCCTTAAACTCACCCATGTTAGTCACTGGAAATCTAGTCCCAGTCCATTATGTGGTTATTCTGTTAACAGTGGTTGAATATTGCCGACTTCAAATTGTCCTCTTGCGCCTCTTAAATGTTTCTTCCTCACATTCCTTTTTGTGATCATTTTTTCTGATATTAAAAGTTCTCCCTGTTTCCCCGATGTATGTTTTTTCACATGATTTGCCTGGTATTTCGTATATTATGTTGCATTTGTTTTCTGGTTTTATTTGCATAAGTGGGGTCAAAAATGACCCCAGGTGTTGTTATTTTGAGAAATCTTTTAAATTAATTGTAGTTTCAGTTTCATGTTTCAGGTATTCCTCATGAAACTTGTTTGTGACATGAGGCCATAGCATTTAAAACATTTGTCTATATACTTTTTAAGAAATGTCATCTTTTGTATCACTACCTCACTCTTCCATAAGTGGGTCTAAAATTACCCCAGTCATTTCCCATGGAATCTTAACAGTAAGCCCTAGAAAATTTTGATTCTTATCAATTGTACTTGTTGATTTACATTTACTGTGACACTTACACATCTGATGAAGCATCAGGAGGTCATTTTTACTCATCATCACACATGTAAGGTTCACCAACACACGGATACGCTTTATCACAGAACTGTCAAAGGAGTTTGTCACTCCTCACATGAAAAGTCGACTGGAAAGTAACTCAAACTTACCAACCTACATCACTTTAGCAATAGGAAGGTGTTTAGTGACAAAATCCACAATCCACACACACGAGAGAAGCTCACAGGAACAACAGAAGAGACAGAGATTTGTCCAAAAAACAAGGACCGCAAAGTCACCAACTTCTGCTGGAAAAGCAGTATTCCTGTGACTGATCACAACCAAAAACATGTAGTTTGTAACAGCTGCACACAGTGAGAAAAGAGAACATGCTTTGTGTGTGTTCAGGTGCATGGACAATGTTATAGCGTCCAGTTACAGTTGTATTTTTTGTTCGTCCTCCATAATCACACCGATAGTCACAAAACAAATTTTGACATTTTTTTAAACCTGACTGATTTGTGTTCAATTGTGAATAAAAACTGATGAATTAACATGTCCGGATGTTCTTTTGTTGTTCAAAATATAATACAAATCATAATGTAAACAAAATTAAAGTGTTATTGTAAAAAGGCTTTGATTCTAATGGAAGAGTGTAGGTATTGGTCGGCCCTGCATCTAAGGGTTAAAGCTGTCTAAGGTTCCTGAACGGTTTTACAGTGGGGCTAATGTTGTGTTTTCTCCTCGTATATATGGTAGGGTAACCAAGGCGAACAGAAGTGACCATCGAAACTATTCAGGTAATTAACCATCTCTTACCGACACTTGTCTGATATAGAAGAAAACGCTTTCATAAATACTTGAAGAAGACATGACGAACATCCCTAACCTATTCAAAGTCTACTCTTCTGGAACAGACTGGTCCAAAGCTCTCACCTTTTTCACACCTTGAGTGGACCAGCCAAAGTCCTCACCCTCTCTTTAGGGAACAATGACCCAAAGCTCTTCTTTCCAGGACCAGCTACACCCAAAGTCCTCACCTTCTTCTCTCCTGGAAGATGAGGATTTTCTCATTTTCAGTAACAACAATCCAAAGCCTCACCATCTCCAGGCGCAGATCAAAAACTCGACCTTACTCATCATCTGTAGACAGTGACGTGCTGGGATCATTTTTCAGCCCGGGAAAATTAGACCTTAGATTGGCCCATTTGTTCATCAAGTTACGTGATGTAGCTGGTAGTTGAGTGGTTAAGAACTGCACATGTGAACTTTTGCCCTTTCAGCACCCACGTTCGAGTCCCGCTCAGGAAACCTCTTTCTTTATTTTTTTTTTAACCAATATCTACTCCACCTCTCATACATTCTCTTCTCCAGTAGTAAACTGCTTAGTTTTAGTCACGACATGGTCAATACAGTACAGACACAGCTCCCAGCTTTTCTCCTCCTGACCTCTGACCTGTCGTCTGCTCCACAGCAGCGCGCGCTCTTACACACACACATGAAGGACGCGCTCACACAAACACATAAAGCGCGTTTTGGCCACTGTTCTGACCCACAAAGACAAACTTGTGTGTGAACCTTTAGTCTTGTTTTGTGTGGAAATGCGCTCCGCTCCGCCGCGGTGATTCGCGTGTATAATTCTGCTGAACTGTTTGTTCATCAGCCGTTTTTGTTCGTAACTACGAGAATATACAACGGATTTACTTGAAATAAAGTTTGACTGAGAGCTTATGGTATGTGGAGCGTGTTTTTGGGGCTCGAAAACGTGTCAAGAGTCTTTGATTATGCGCTATGTGCTGTGAAACACATCATAGACGAGGCAGCAGCTGGCTCCGCCTCTCCCACTGTGCGCACATTTGCCTGCTGCAGCTGTATGGGCCGGGCTTCTCTCTCTCTCTCTCTCTCTCTCTCTCTCTTTCTCTCTCTTTCTCTCTCTTCAGCCACGGAGGCCACCGGCCCAAAAGTCACGCGGCCCACCGGGAAACGTCCCGACTTTCCCGATTAGCCAGCACGCCCATGTCTGTAGAGAACAAATGAACAATCCAAAGTCTTCTTGTCGTCTTTGCCGAAGACCCAAACTTTCATTTCCTTACCCCGGCTGTACACTGAGAGCGAGTTTGGTTTGAGGACTTAGAAAGTGCTTCATACCCATTTGCCCTTGTACACAGACCTCAGAGAGTCGCGCGAGTGTGCCGAAAGAATCTGTAAAGGGTCTTGTTTTTCCTGAAGGTTGCAGTGGTCTGATACGACTTTCAAAATTTAAACAAAGCAAAAGATACAAAACACTAAAACACAAGACATACTAGCATTACAGCTGGAAGACAAAAAACATTAGTCCAAAGTCAGTCAGATGTGTATGTTTAAGTCCATTTATAATAAGTCACAGTTCCTTCGTTCCCTACAGTCAACAGAACAATTCCAAAAATATCTCTTCATTGTGTCCATGTCAAGAGTTATGAGGCCCAGAGCGATCCAAAGCATAGCCCTCTCCTCTCCTCCGCCGAAGCAAAGCCCTCTCATCTCTCTCGTTGACTAATCCACCATTACCATAATGAAAGTCCATCTAATCGAATCTCACAAAGCTGCTGCTAAAAGGATCATGCTGCGGACATTCATAAAGCACAGATAATGAAAGGAAGACAGTGCAAACACAGGCTGGCTTATGTGGGTCAGACACACATGCTCCACCAGGTTTTGTTTTCTTTTGGGATTAAACTCACAACAGTAATCTGATCATGTTTGTGCAATCTGCAAAACTATAGAAATCATTGACTTTCAGCTTTGTCGTTGTTGGTGAGATGAGGACAGACGTATACTGTACATAGTAGAGACAATGTTTTATGCTAATGTTATGGATTATCACTGAACAAGTCAAATTGTCAGACTTTAGAATAACAGAGCTCTTTTTCTTTTCCAATAATGTTAGCAATAGCAGTAGAAAACATCAAAAAAAGACAACCGAGGCACTCTGATGTCTGAAGTCTGAGCACAACAATCGGCTGGACTCTTTGTGAAGATGAGCTCAGGCCTTTCAGAAGAAATGTGTAGTAAACCACACACCATCCACACGAAGCAGGAGTTTTTACACTTTCTGAAACCAGGTCCCAGAGTGAAAAAATGTTTAACAGTTTTTGTGGGGTGCACGGTAACAGAGTGGTTAGAGCTCTGGCTTCCCAATAAGGGGATTGTGGGTTCGACTCCGGTTTCCTCCCACAATGGGGCATCACTACATTTCCACAACTGTCTGGAGCAGGGGTGTCAAACTCACTTTGACAACGAGCCACATTGGTATTGTGGTTGTCCTCGAAAGGCCGGTTGTCACTAAAATTAACCTTACTAATCTTTATCATGCAACAAATATAAGTTTTTGTATTTGATTTTGGTATAATTATAAGTGAGCCACATTAGTTTGAAAAACGACTTACTCTTTAAGTTTCAGACAAATATTTCATCATAGGTTAAGACAACCAAATTAATCCTGATGCCAATATGAGATTTAAATAAATCTTATAAGACCTGGAGGGCCGCATAAAATGATGTGGAGGGCCGCATCTGGGCCCCGGGCCTTGAGTTTGACACATATAGTCTAGAGTGTTTCCCCTGCCTAAGGCCCAAAGTCACTGGCATAGGCACCTTCAACCCCAATCTAGAACAAGCTATAGAAAATAAATGATTGGTCTTCATGTGGACCTGAAGCCTAGTGTCTGACTGACTCTTGTTTTAAGTGAGAAAAAGCTTTGTACAAAAGAACATTAGGTTTTATAGTCTGCCTTAAGGTCTTTGTCACAGCCTGGGACAGAATGACTCGTGTTGGCATCTTTTGGTTGTTGACAATTCCTCTAATTTCATTTTAAAATGAGGTTGAGGGACCTGTATTAACTTCTGATCTGTCCCACACTGGTTGAGTGAACTGTAAAAAAAAAAAAAAAAGACCTTTAGCACGTGGAGCTAGATAGTTGAGGCAGAAGAAGGCCTCCATTTAAACCACTGTACATAAGCATGCTTTTGGAGTGGGACCTGACTTTAGTGATTTATTTCTGGCAGATGGAAGCATATTGTCTGAGCTCGTGTGGTTCATCAGAGAGTCTGAACCGATACTTTTACTTTGGCTGAAGAAGTGTTTTTTACATTTACCCCCCTTGGTGATTCAAAGATGACTTACTAGTAATTATTTTTTATAATTTCATTTTGTTGGACTAGAGTCTCTTTTTGTCCAAGGCTTGGTTGTTTGTAGCTCTGAAAACTAGAGATGCACCGATCCAGCTTTTTCTGTTCCGATATCGATCCCGATATTTGGCTTTAACTATCTGCCGATACCCGATATCCACCGATACCAGTGAAAGGACTGAAATAGCTTCTTTTTCTTATAAAAACTTAATACATTTGGTCATATTGTGTTATGTAACTGTTGCTTATAGTGCACGTCACAACTTAACAACTTAATGTGAATAAAATGCCCAATATTATGAAATGATATGGATCAACACCACTCTGTAAAATAGTCTTCTTATGCCCAATTAAAGGCACAACCGAGCCGATACCCGATCCAGCAAAATGTCCTGGATCGGCACCGATATCCGATCCAGGTATCGGATCGGTGCATCCCTACTGAAAACCTGTCTCTGGTCAGAGGCTTTTCTAAAGGATCTTGTGTACAAAACTTGAATGACTGACAACAGCACAATTTGAGCTCAAATTATGAGTCAAACAGTTCAGTTTGAACATGAAACTGCTCCTGCACAGCTGGGTAAAGTCAGGCTAACCTTAGACACAGTTCACATTGAAACGGTCTTGTAACGACTAGAAATCCTCAAACTTTTATTGCGTGGGCTGTGCGTGTTTGTTTCTTTTGCCTCCGACCAGAGCTGTGACTTCACCGTCACAGAGACTGAAAAGGGTCCATTTATTTCTAAGCTGTCAATTTTGTGTTTTACATTGAACAAAATGTAAATGACTGATCTGCATACAGTATAACACTTATAATAACACTTTTGGACTTCTTTAGTCAGCTCCAGAATGAACCAGTGTAACCAGCAGACGTTTTAACATCCACCGATCACTGCCAGTTTAAAAAACCTCTTCATTCATACGTGATGTCAAACTAATGAGCTGAAGTGACAGGCATGTTATTGTGCTGTGCTGATACGACATGACTCACAGTGTTGTCTGCTGCCCGTTAGCGTCTGTCTGCTGTCCCGAGCTCCTCCCTGCGCCGCTTAGCCAGGATTGGACCGGCGCGGCACAGGGCCATTAAACCGCTAAGTGGCACTGTGAATGATAGCCAACAACAACACGTCCGGAGCAGGTTAATCAGCAGCAAACCTCCAGCAGACAGCACCCTCGCCGACGAACAGAACGGGAGATTTGAAGCTTAACACATCATGGTGGTAATCCCCAATTACAGGCCACACTTCCACACGCAGGCAGAGGTGGGCTGCTGCAGAGACACAGCCAATTAGTCAAGCTTCCAGATGCTGTTAGCTAATCCCGCTCCAGAGACCAGGCGCGTAATCAAGCTTCGCCCAACAAAAAATCACGAGACGCTTATTAAAATGCACGCACCTATAGACGGCGCAGAAGGCAGGAAGGAAGGTAGGTGCGCGCTCCATTGTTTTCAGGCTAATTACAGCAGACGCGCTAACATTTTTAATTGGTTCATTTGCACTGAGTTTGGATTTCCATGTATGGTGATGAGCTTGAGGCATGGTGACCAATCAGAAGGTGGGTGTTTGTGTCTTCTTGTTACTGGGTCAGATTGATACACATTGTACAGGTTAATCTTATGTTTACAGCATGCTCAGCTAACGGTAAAACTAGTACAGTCTGGGTTTAGAGCCGCACTGTAAACAGAACTTTAGGTTAAGTACAGTGTGTGTTAGGATAACTTAACTATGTGAGAGAGAGAAAGAGAGAGAGGGAGAGAGAGAGAGAGGAGAGACACAGAGAGAGAGAGAGAGAGAGAAAGAGAAAGGAGAGAGAGAAAGAGAGAGAGAACGTAGAGAGAGAGTGAGAGAGAGGTGAGAGAGAAAGTAGAGAGAGAGAAAGAGAGAGAGAGAGAAAGCAGAGACAGAGAGGGAGAGAGAGAGAAGAGAGAGAGAAAGAAGAGAGAGAGAAAGGAGAGAGAGAAAAGAAAGATAAAGTAGAGAGAGAGCAAAATAGAGAAAGTAGAGAGAGAGGAGAGAAAGAGAGAGAAAGTAGAGAGAGAGCGAAAGAGAGAAAGTAGAGAGAGAGAGAAAGAGAGAAAGTAGAGAGAGAGAGAAAGTAGAGAGAGAGAAAGGAGAGAGAGAGAAAAGAGAGAGAGAAAGGAGAGACAGAGAGAAAGTAGAGAGAGAGGAGGGAGAGAGAGAGAGAAAAGAGAGAGAAAGTAGAGAGAGAGAGCGAGAGGAAGAGAGAGAGAGAAAGTAGAGAGAAAAGAGAGAGAAGAGAGAGAGACGGTAGAGAAAGAGAAAAGAGAGAGAGAAAGGAGAGAGAGCGAAAGTAGAGAGAGAGAGAGGAAGTGAGACAGGGGAGAGTGAAATAGAGAAAGAGGAGAGAGAGAGCTAAAGGAGAGAGGGAGAGGAAGAGAGTGGAGTAAAATGAGAAAAGAGAGAGTGAAGGGTGAGAGTGGCAGGGTGAGAGAAAGGGAAGAGAGGGCGGAGAAAGATATATAGAGTCAGCAAAGAGAGAAGGAAAGAAGAAGAGAGAAAGAAAGAGAGCAAAAGGAGAGAGAAAGACAGAAAGAGATGAGAGATGGGAAACAGAGATGAGTACAAAGAGAGAGAGAGAAGAGAGAGAAAGTACCAAACATCTCACACACATGAGTGTAATTAACACACAACTTTAAGGCAGAGACGATGCTTCCATGTGCCCTGTTAGTTTTTACAGTGTGGTGGTACATAAGAACACATCCTGTCAGAGCTTATGTACCTCCTTTTGTTTTGTGTACACACGCTCCAAATGTCAGTCCTAAAAACATCAGCACCGCCCTGAACCCGACAGAAACCAGTATTGTGAGAGGACTGCTTATGCAAAAGAAGCATGTGCCCAGAAGTGACACCGGCAGATGTTATGCTAATGCGGCGCTCTGTCAGTTAGCGTGATTGACAGGACTCGCGGTGGTGAAGAAGAGGAGGGGGCGGTCACCTGGAAACAAGAGCTCACTCAATATTCCGACTCCGGGTTATTGCACAAAAGGATTTGAGTTTCACAAGTCATTTTATCTTCATTTTTCATAAGATGGATGACTCGGGCTGGAGCATCTGTGCAGTGGATCTGTGCTGCCAGCAAAGTGCAAACACACATTTGATCCAGATCTAGAAGCTGCTCGGTCACAGACACAACCTCTGACTCCAGGCGGGAAATGAACACTTTTATGTGGTAATAATGTATTTTAGATGATTGGTGATGATCTGCAGAATGCTGAGGAGTAAGAAGATTATGAGTTCAAATCTGAGGGTGGATCATATTAACCCCATAATCTCTCTGGATAAAGTTTGTTCTGTCCAGATACTTTGGCTTCCAAACACATGCTCCAGCTCCAGAGCTGGACCTTCCTACTCGCAGAACAAGCAAGGCCCTGGTTCTGGGTGCTGAGAGTTTTTAGTTTGTGTCACTCCATCAATCATCATGCCTGTTGGCTTTACTCTCTGGTTTAGCTGTACATAAACCCTGGGTTTTGACACAGAGACACAGTCACTTACCCTGAGCAGCTCAAACAGCCTGTTCTCATGGATAAGCGAGTCAGTACCACACAATTGTAAACAGCGTGTCATATGAACGCAACTTCTATTTTTGTGTGTGTATTTCACATGTTTCTGTCTTAGTTAATTTCAATGGTGAATGTAAAGACGTGTTATTATTCATGAAGACTAACACAATCCTAATCCTAAACTTAACCAACTCCAAGCTTCAGACCTAAACTTAGCCGTTTGTGTAACTTCAGACCTAAACTTACCCGTTTGTGTAACTTTAGACCTAACTTAGCCGTTTGTGTAACTTTAGACCTAAACTTAGCCGTTAACCTACGCCAGAAAAAATGGGTGTGTAATTGCACGCCCAAAACTGACAGAAGTAAAACACGTGCTTCATGCAGAGACTCTGGAAACAGAGTGGACAAACGGTACTTGTTCTGCATCTCTCTAAGCTCTCACACAATCTTTATTTGCCTCAATAGGACAAGTATTGACTGAACTAGGAACACTAACAGCCGATGAACAAATACGTCCGCAGATTTAATGGCAAAAAATACCGCAGAGAAATACGGAGAATGTCTGCACATTTTTGTATTTTTTTTAGAAGCTTCATGAAACATGAGGTTTGTCATGAAAAAAAACAACAAAAAAACATCTGATTTTATTATTTCTGTCTATATATACTCCAATTCAATTGTGTGATCTTTAGCTGGTAATGCACTTGCATAGCAGCCATTTTTTGTTACAACACTAAATGGGTTTATAGAGCTGTGTCTATTTTCAAGCTGTTTCAGATCAATGTTGTGTTTTACAATGAACCAAAGCTAAATTAAAACTAGATGTTACTGACATGTTAATGTAAGCACACATTTGTAATGAAGGTGGTTTTCAGCAGAAATGATCAGAGCAACTCTGGTGATGATATACTCTACACCTAAAAACAGTTGAATTTACAACTCCACCTAAAATGTCACAAATATGTAAGTTAATATGCTCACGAAAGTATTTGACTGGATTTGCCTACTTAATGGGACCTAAAATATGTCAAAATCAAAACTGCTGTTTACTGTCTTACACATTCACTTTATTTCTCATAGACAGTGTAAAACTGGATTGTCTGATCACTCTGTTTATTTTGCTAATCATGTAAAAAATATGAACAAGCTAGCATCCGTATTTTGATGAGGAAAGGTTCATTTTCTATCAACATTTTGCTGTCAGTCTGCGTTCCAGAGTCAGAGCCCACTAAAGGTAAGAGCCTCTTCAAACCTCTCAAACAGCCTGACTTCAGACTCTGGAGACACTGACCTGCTCCAAAACTCACCGTTAGAAATGAGCTCTTCCAGTGGACTGTGCAGAGAAGGGCCTGCTTTTTGGATCTGACTCTGTAATATTCATACAGGCGGATTCATGAGTGTGCCTGCTCCTGTTCACACCTCGCTGCTCAGGGTTCTGAAGTCAGGCCAAGGCAAATATTTCATGCACAAATCAAACAGTGCAGAGCCTCGGTGGATGGTCATTAGCTGCTGCAAACTAACACCAAACTCACATTATTAGACAGCTGGTACTGGAGCAGAATACCTATTTCACAAAATATATCAAACTATAATGCTGCATACACAATTAAAGAGAATATCTGTGTTGAGTGCCTAAAGGATCTTAGAATCTATATCACCCTGGCCTGCAGATTATGCTCCTAGAAGGTGTTATGGGTGACAGGTCAACAAAAAAACCTTCCTAAAACTCTGTGATGCAGTATGTTAAAGTTAAGATACTTTTATTGACCCATATGAAAATGTCTCCGGGGCATTTCCTCAGGAGCAGTGAGAGTCAGTGAAGCGCTCAGGTTTGAAGTTTCATCTCCAGGTTTTCTTGTTTGGCTTGGTCAGGACTGTAGGTCGAGGATCTTCCCTAACATATCAGTTTTTTTAGTTAGTATGGGAAACTGGAGTGCCAGACAATCAGGGGGTGACACATGCAAACTCCACACACACAAAAACCCAGGCCATGTGGGAATTGAGCTCGCAACCTTCTTGCTGTGAGGCGCTAGTGCTACCCATCGTGGCACAATGAAGAATCCAGGTCCGTGGGTCGGCGCTCCCCTCCCCCAGGACTCCCCTGCAAAAGAGATTCTGAATCTCAGTGGGACTTTCCTGTTGAAATAAAAGTTTGCTTCTTGTGGTGCTTGATGTCTGTCCTTTTCAAAGAACCAACTTATCTACAATTTACCTTCAAGAGGCCCTTTTCACATTGCTGCGGCTTGGCTGGTTCCGGACTGATTATACCAGCGGATAGTTGTTTCTGGTTAATTCATTCTCTCGGGAGGCCAGCTCAAATGTTGTAAATTAATTATTTAATTGACAAAGCAGACACAACTTACAGTTAGTAAATCATTTGCAGCCTGTTCAGAGCTTCACATACGAGGTAAATACATCATCAGTTAAAATCCATACTGTTCTGTCTCTGAAGCTAGTGCTATCTTGTATTTAATTTTATTATTAATGTTTAAATAACTCTAACTGAACTAGTGTTTTACAAAAAAAAAAAAAATGTATGCTTTATATTTGTACTATTTATTTGTTAGAATTCAGCGCCAAGATTACGTACTTTTATAAACACAGGCTTTCTCTTGTATGTGAAGGTCTGAACTTACTGCTACTAGAAATCCGCTCTCTGCTTTGAGTTTTTTAAAATGTTAATTATTTTTAGGGAGTCTTGCCAAATTCCCCATAAGGCATGAATGGAATGAGAAAGAAATATCCACAGGTATCACGCAAACCAGAGCTAGTGTTGCTGCAGCGTGAAAAGGGCTTATTTATACACAGGTTTAGTCATGTTTAGCTGTAATGTGAAGCTGAAAATCTACCCGGAAGGTGGTTCTGTGGTGGTTGAAGGTGGTTCGGTGGTGGTTGAAGGTGGTTCTGTGGTGGGTGAAGTTGGTGGGTGAAGGTGGTTCTGTGGTGGGTGAAGGTGGCTCTGTGGTGGGTGAAAGTGGTTCTGTGATGGGTAAGGTGGTTCTGTTGTGGTTGAAAGGTGGGTGAAGGTGGTTTGGTGGCGGTCGAAAGGTGGTTCTGTGGTGGGTGAAGGTGGTTGAAGGTGGTTCTGTGGTGGTTGAAGTTGGTTCTGTGGTTGATGAAGTGGTTGAATGTGGTTCTGTGGTGTTTGAAAGCGGTTCTGTGGTGGGTGAAGGTGGCTCTGTGGTGGGTGAAGGAGGTTCAGTGGTCCTTGAAGGTGGTTCTGTGGTGGTTGAAGGTGCTTCTGTGGTGGGTGAATGTGGTTGAAGGTGGTTATGTGGTGGGTGAAGGTGGTTCTGTGGTGGGTCAATGTGGTTCGGTGGTGGGTGAAGGTGGTTCTGTGGTGGGTGAAGGTGGTTCTGTTGTGGTGAAGGTGGTTCGGTGACGGTCGAAGGTGGTTCTGTGGTGGGTGAAGTGGTTCTGTGGTTGGTGAAGGTGGTTAAAGGTGGTTCTGTGGTGGGTGAAGATGGTTCGGTGGCGGTCGAAGGTGGTTCTGTGGTGGGTGAAGGTGGTTCTGTGGTGGGTGAAGGTGTTCTGTGGTTGGTGAAGGTGGTTGAAGGTGGTTCTGTGGTGGTTGAAGTTGGTTCTGTGGTTGATGAAGTGGTTGAATGTGGTTCTGTGGTGTTTGAAAGCGGTTCTGTGGTGGGTGAAGGTGGCTCTGTGGTCCTTGAAGGTGGTTCTGTGGTGGTTGAAAGAACTTCTGTGGTGGGTGAAGGTGGCTCTGTGGTCCTTGAAGGTGGTTCTGTGGTGGTTGAAAGAGCTTCTGTGGTGGGTGAAGGTGGTTATGTGGTGGGTGAAGGTGGTTCTGTGGTGGATGAAGGTGGTTCTGTGGTTGGTGAAGGTGGTTCTGTGGTTGGTAAAGGTGGTTTTGTGGTGGGTGAAGGTGGTTCTGTAGTGGTTGAAGGTGCTTCTGTGGTGGGTGAAGGTGGTTCTGTGGTTGTGAAGGTGGTTCTGTGGTTGTGAAGGTGGTTCTGTGGTGGTTGAAGTTGATTCTGTGGTGGGTGAAGGTGGTTCTGTAGTGGTTGATGGTGCTTCTGTGGTGGGTGAAGGTGGTTCTGTGGTGGGTGAAGGTGGTTCTGTGGTGGGTGAAGGTGGTTCTGTAGTGGTTGAAAGTGCTTCTGTGGTGGGTGAAGGTGCTTCTGTGGTGGGTGAAGGTGGTTCCGTGGTGGTTGAAGTTGGTTCTGTGGTTGGTGAAGGTGGTTCTGTTGTGGTTGAAGGTGGTTCTGTGGTTGGTGAAGGTGCTTCTGTGGTGGGTAAAGGTGGTTCTGTGGTGGTTGAAGGTGGTTTTGTGGTTGGTGAAGGTGGCTCTGTGGTGGTTGAAGGTGATTCTGTGGCGGTCGAAGGTGGTTCTGTGGTGGGTGAAGTGGTTGAATGTGGTTCTGTGGTGTTTGAAAGTGGTTCTGTGGTGGGTGAAGGTGGCTCTGTGGTGGGTGAAGGTGGCTCTGTAGTGGGTGAAGGTGGCTCTGTGGTGGGTGAAGGTGGTTCTGTGGTCCTTGAAGGTGGTTCTGTGGTGGTTGAAGGTGCTTCTGTGGTGGGTGAAGGTGGTTGAAGGTGGTTATGTGGTGGGTGAAGGTGGCTCTGTAGTGGGTGAAGGTTGTTCTGTGGTGGGTGAAGGTGGTTCTGTGGTTGGTGAAGGTGGTTCTGTGGTTGGTGAAGGTGGTTCTGTGGTGGTTGAATGTGATTCTGTGGTGGGTGAAGGTGGTTCTGTGGTGGGTGAAGGTGGTTCTGTGGTTGGTGAAGGTGGTTCTGTGGTTGGTGAAGGTGGTTCTGTGGTGGTTGAATGTGATTCTGTGGTGGGTGAAGGTGGTTCTGTGGTTGGTGAAGGTGCTTCTGTGGTGGGTAAAGGTGCTTCTGTGGTGGTAGAAGGTGATTCTGTGGTGGGTGAAGGTGCTTCTGTGGTGGGTGAAGGCAGGGCCGCTGCTAGCCATTTTGGTGCCCTATGCAAGATTTCAAAAAGGTGCCCCCCCACCCCAAAAAAAAAACAACGAAAAAACAAAAAAACACCCAAAACCGACCCCACAATGGCAATGTATTCATTTAAGAGACAGGGTCTGAAAGTCCCTCTACATTTTTTTTTGTTTTATTTATTTATTTCTTTTTACTGTTTTTTTTTTTTTTTTTTGTACATAATAGATGCATTTGTTTTTTATCTGGCATGTTTTAGAACAGTAAGTCCATTAATTTCAAATTTTTGCCAGATTGCTTTCCAGTGGGGCCCCAGACCTCTTTGCCCCCCTAAACTGCCCTCTGCTCCGCCACTGCTCCCTCTCCTGTGCACACTGAACGCAGCTCAGCGTAAAGCTGCATCCTCGCGCTACAGTTTGAGAAAATACAATCGTCTGTAACTTTTGTCAGGACAAATAGACTGGATTCATGGTTGTGTTTCCCTCTGAAAGAATCTGAACATAAAAGTGAAAAATCCGCCGTATTTCGCCGCGGTAATTTGCGTGTTCAAATGTGCAGCTGTCTTAATTCATCTGCTGTTTCGCCTCATAACTGGCCCAATATGTGTCCTATTGACGCGAAATAAAGATTGGCTAAGAGCTTATGAGTTGTAGAACATGTTTCTGTTTTCAAAAGGGATTCCAGGGTCTTTGATTTTGCGCTGTGTGTTAAGAATCATCAGGCACATGCGTCTAGACCAAACTTTTCTGTCACTCATGAGTTCAGCACGAGGGACAGCACAGCTCGGCTTGGTGCCCCCAGAGCAGGTGATGCCCTACGCGCTCTGCGTGATGTGCGTATTGGGGGCGGCGGCGCTGGGTGAAGGTGGTTATTTTTTGGGTGAAGGTGGGTGCTTTTTTTTCATACACACAAAATATAGTCATATCTTGTATGGAGGATTTTCAAAAATTGTTTGTTGTCAGTCTTGGTCAAAAACAGATGCATAGATTTGTAACAGCCTTGTACTGATGAACAAAAAATAATTATAAAAATATATAAACTGTGGACATGAAGAGGCCTGTAAAACGTTGACCAATAGAACACGAGGTACCTCGTTATCTATTGGCCTGTTAACTTGTCAAGCAAACCCTCAGTGTTCCAAAGTAACTCATTGGCCCAGTTGCAGTGAAGGGCGTGGCCCCGGGAGGGGAAACACATGTGCATCGTTTGAAAAACAGCAAGCAGTTGTCGGATTTGAAAAATCCTCCATACTACCTTTAAACAAGTGTGAATGATCCTATGTAGTTTACATTTCCATCTATTTTTGTGAGAGAGAACATTGTTAGAATATGTCTAAAAGCTCAGCATGTGTGCTTTAAAACACAGCAGAACTTTTTATTCCCTGGAGTTTGAAACAGCACAATGTTAAACCTTCACAAAAGTTGTCTTAGTAAAGTCAAAATTAGCATTCAGTAAAATGAGTGAAACGGGGAAATGGCAGAGACGCTTGTTTATTCTGAGCCAGTGAGTAGCACTTTCATTAAAATCATATGTCACAACACATCTCCCACTTATTGGTTTGTTTGTCTGGTGTTCGTAGATAAATCCTGCTTTGTGTTTCTCTGAACGTATCGTTGGTGTGTCCTGTGTTAAGACCAGTGAGTACTTGAGTACCCGAGTACCCCTACACTGCAAAAACACAAGACAGTTTGAAAATCTCACTGAACCAAAATGGGAATAAAATTAAGTTTTATGAACCTTTATCAAGATTTTATAAAATGAAAGTAAAACTATATACTGGGGTTTAAACACTACACCAGAACTAGACCAGGACTAAGCCTGGACTAAACCAGAACTTAAACTAAACTATACCTGCACTAGACAAGGACTAAAACTGGACTACACCAGGACTAGACCAATTCTAAAACTGTATTAAACCGGGACTAAAACAGAACTAAAACCATTACTATCAGGACTAAAACTGAACTTAAACCAGGACTAGACCAGCTCCAAAACTAGACTAAACCACAACAAGACCTGGATTAAACTGAACAAAACCAAAACTATCATGACTACAACTGGACTAAACCAGGACTATCAGAACTAAAACTGAACTTAAACCAGGACTATCAGTACTAAAACTGGACTAAACCAGGACTGGACCAGCTCTAAAACTAGACTAAACCACAACAAGACCAGGACTAAAAATGAATTAAACCAGGACTGAAACTAGACTAAACCAGGACTAAACCTTAACTATCAGGAGTAAAACTGGACCAAACCAGGACTATCATGATTGATTCATGTACAAATAAAATATTAATCCTCTAAATAAAGTCAACATCTTAAAATGATAAAAACCTGTCTGAACCCATTCCACGTCCCCTGCTGTGTTCATGTACCTCAGAGGTTTCTGTACCCCTGTTTGGGAAACACTTGTCCTCCAGACCTATCCAGAGGCTGCACGGTTCCTGGTTTGGTCTGGTTCAAATCCTCTGCAGGTCCCAGAGGAGAGAGTCTGTGCTGGGTTCAGGGACACAACAGAACAACCTTATTCTTAATGGAGCGTGTAACCTCCGGCTATTTTCAAACACAATCAGGCCAGAATAATAAAGCAGAGGTTCACTGACATCGTTCCAGGGGCTGAAAGGTTAAAGGTCACTGCTAAAGTCAGGGAGAGCATAACTTATATACAAGTAGAGCTGTTAACAGGCCGCCATCGCTACTTCAAACTCATCTTTACGTCTAAGATGTGAAACAGATAGAATTCTTTCAGACTCATCTCCATAAGCAGCTCCTGAGGCGTCAGTGCAGAGTTCAGTTAAGTTTGAAAGCTTCAGATGCTTTTTGTCTCATTTGTTATTCTTGTGAAGTTCAGCCACTGTCCATGATCTATGCTTGATTTGGACCCAAGCTCTGGACTGTTTGTTTGTTAATAATGTGACGAGAACCAGTTCTTGACATGATCCAAGATGGCTGCCGGCGCAACAGGAGCTGTCTTAGCTCTCCTACTTTATAGTTTGTTTATGAACTTCTTCAAGTCAGATCATGTCGTCCCGGGCTGGCACTTTGGTTACAACACAAAAATATCAGAGACAGTGTCTCAAAGGGATTATGCTCATGCATCGTTTTATAAACAAACTCAAATCAGAACAATCTTTGGCTATGGGAACTACGCTTTGGCAGTGTCATTACTGTATCGATCAACATACAAAAGGATACTCAAACGAGCCAAGCCATCTACCCGTCAACCCATAAACAAGACTCTTCTGATCACCATCTGCCTGATGCTAAGTGGAGACATACACCCCTGTCCAGGACCACATCATGCCAAATCACCGGAGTTAGCCACGATAGCAGCGAAGCCGGGAGGAGCTACACGCGACATCCCTATCCTACAGGTATGCTCCTTTGGACAAATGCTACCGTGTTGTGTACCAAATGCTAACCTGCTCTCTCATAATCCATGGCACATCGCTGCTCCTGAGATCGCTGTCCACGAAAAGACCGACGCTGCAGAGGGAGTTGGAGCTGCAGCCGTATCGGGGCCCGCGGTGAACCAGGCTACGTCCGGAGGAGGCGGCGGTGGACGAGCAGACCAGTGGTGTGAACCGAACCCATCGGTTGCTGCATATGCTGCACGGGATTCGACCGTCGAAAGAAGTAAACAGCGCATATCGTCCACGATATTGAATGAAAGGCAGGCCAAAATCTCCACAAGACAAACCGGGAAAACTCCACAACCAGCTAGCGGAGCTGCTCCATTGTTTGATAGCCCGTTGATTACAAACAGGAAACACATTAATCCGGGAATAAGAAAACACAGGAAATGGGCGTTGTTTAGAACTGTCAATCATTCCCGCATCATTTGGGATTCTAAAGCCAAGCCAAAAGGGCTATTAGGAGGGCATCTCAATGTAAGAAGTATTATACCCAAAACGGATCAAATAACGCATCTCTTAGAAAATTCAAATCTGGACTTTCTGGGTATATCTGAGACATGGCTTCATGACAACGCACCGTCAGCTGCTCTAAAAACATTGGATATAACGTTTTTAGGAAAGATAGACAGGGCTCCCGAGGAGGAGGGGTGATGATGTATATTAGAGACTCTATTCATTGTCATGAAATACAGTTTTCAGAGTCTCTCCAACTAGAATGTTTAGGATTAGAAGTCAACTTGTCACCACAGATGTCTTTCAGCATCATTGTAATATACAGGCCACCACATCTGGATTCCAGTTTCTATGATAATTTTGAAAAAATGTTAAAAGAGTGCAATTTAAAAAAGGAGATCATTGTAATGGGGGATTTTAATATAAATTGGGATGAAGCCAAGGCTAAGAAAAATCTCAAAAGAATCACTGACAAATATGATCTGGTGCAAGTAACTAAGGGACCAACAAGAATAACACCGACAACAAGCTCTCAAATTGATCTCATATTCACAAATCGACCGGAGAGGATAGTCAAATCTTTTAATATGTTAACTGGACTTTCAGACCACAACCTTACACTTGTGGCTAGAAAACTAAGTAAAAAAAGATTCCGACCACTTGTTAGAAAACATGAGTTTGTTGGCATACCCAAACATAAACAGCAACAATTTAAAACAGACGCTGAGGAAATAGATTGGGATAATATTCTCCAGGAAGCAGAATGTGAAAAAAACAGTGAGTTATTTCTATCAACTCTAAACAAAACAATACAAAACTTTTCCTGTAAAATTATAAATAAAAAACAAAAAAACTCACTTCCTTGGATTAACCCCAAAATTATTAAACTTATGAAAGACCGTGACCTTGCTTTAAAAACTTCACTTAAAACCAAGTTGTTAATTGATAGACAGATCTTTACCTCCCTGAGAAAAGTTGTTAAAAGTATGAAAAGGCCCAAGCTAATTACTTCTTGACAATAATAGAAAATACAAAAGGGGATATCAAGGCAACTTGGGACCAACTAAAAAAACTAACAGGACAAGAAAGGAAAAACAAAGTAATAGAAATCAGTGTTGATGGAGAGTTCCTAACCAACCCCAATGATATAGCACAGGCCCTAAACAACTATTTTATTGACTCAGTAGCTGCTATTGCACAGTCTTTCTCTCCTGACAACACAAATCAAGGGACACTGGACACAACAGAATCAACCTTCAATTTATTAAATGTCACTGAAAGTGAGGTTTGTCAAACCATCGGAACTCTCAAATCATCAAGAACAAAGGATATATACGGAATGGACACAGTCATGCTGAAGGAGCTCAGCACTACTTTATCCAAACCCATAACAAGATTAATCAACCAGTCAGTTTCCCAGGGAATTGTTCCAAATGGATGGAAGTCAGCTGCAGTCATCCCAGTTTTCAAAAGCGGGAATCCTCATTGTGTTGCAAACTTCAGACCCATCAGCATTCTTCCAATAGTCTCAAAAGTAGCCGAGAAATTAGTAGCAAACCAAATCATTTCACATCTCAACACATCTTCTCATGGTCTACACCCAATGCAGTTTGGCTTAGACACAAATATTCTACAGAGACTGCCAATTGCTTTTTTGTTGAAAATCTAAAATCTTTGCTGGATAAAGGGGGAGTGGTGGGAGCCATTTTTCTTGACCTTAAAAAAGCGTTTGACACAGTAAATCACACAAAGTTAATAGAAAGACTATCAAATTTCAAATTTTCAGCATTAACTTTACAGTGGATTTCATCTTACCTCTCAAACCGGTCACAATTGGTTAGAATTGAGAATGACATTTCACCCCCCCTGCAGCTGTCAACTGGAGTTCCACAGGGATCTATTCTGGGCCCACTACTCTTTTCTTTGTATATCAACGACCTCCCAGCAGTTTGTCCAAATGTTCACACTCAGCTCTATGCAGATGATACAGTGATATATACACATGGCAACAGCACCTCACAAATAGCAGAAGTTCTCTCACAGTCTATGGTTCACGTCTCAAATTGGTTAAATCAGTCCTGTTTACAGCTTAATGTTAAAAAAACAGTTGCAATGTTTTTTACAAAATCCAAAATACCTAATGTACAACCTGAGGTCTTTGTGTCAGGACAAAAACTTCAGGTTGTATCAGAATACAGGTACCTCGGAGTACAAATGGACTCAAATTTAACATTTAAATCACAAGTTCAGAAAGTATGCAATAAAGTAAAATTTCATCTCTCCAATTTTCGCTTCATCAGACCACAATTGTCACATAATGCCGCTACAGTTTACATGCACGCCATGATCCTCTCTCATATTAAATACTGCTTAACTACATGGTCACACACAAACAGCACCACCCTCAAACCACTTCAATCCTTATACAAAAGAACCACAAAAACTCTTGACAAGAAGCCAATTCAACATCATCATTGTACAATACTAAAGAAACTGAATCTCCTGGACTGGGACAACATGATCTCTGTCTTCTGTTTAAAGTCATAAATGATCTGTCTTCACCTCCACTCACTCAGTTTGTTTCCATAAGATCATCGGCAAACCGGGTCACTAGGGGGGCTGTGAGAGGGGATTGCATAATACCATTCCGAAGAAGCTCATTCAGTCAAAAATCTTTTTCAGTCCAAGCAGCACATCAGTGGAACTCTATACCCATCACCATCAGAGAAGCAACATCATATAACATTTTTAAAACTCAGTTAAAAAAGTGGCTCATTGAGAATCAGGTCTGCTCACACTAATGTGTATCTGTAGTTGTTTGTCTTGTCCTGTCTTTGTTTATGTCTGCTTTAACAATGTTTGAAATGCTTAATTGCTGTGTTGTCTCTGTGTGTATAAGAATGTGATAATAATGTTGATTTTGTGTGCAAAAGGTTGTAAATGTTGATTGTAAATAGTATGTATATAATATGCTTTTAACATATTACATTTTTTAGGGTGACCATGTAACATCTGTCCAGGGACTACGGATGAAAATTAGCCTTGGGGCTAAATCTGGTGCATTTACAGAAATGTTTATTAATGTACACTGTCCCTGTCAAATAAATAAATAAATAAATGATCCATGTAGAATTTACAGTTGGGATTAGAAACTCAAATCCTCAAATACACCTGTCTTCTCTGTTCCTATGACAACGGTTGAACTAGTCATTTAACTAAAGTTGCTAAAATTATATCAAATATCTTACTAACTATTTAACAAATTGTATCAATGTTTAGCAATGCTATGGTTAAAAAATGACTTCCTGTTCATAAAATGTGACATTGCACCAGAAGTTACCTGGGAATATAACGAGTACACTGGGCCAAAACAGGGTTTTTCTACTTAAGAAGAAAACATTTTAGAACACACTTATTTAATTTTATTTTAAAGTGTCATATAAAATAGGTTTCTTATGTGACAATGTCATTGTGCCCAGTCTCGGAGGAAAACATATACAACAAAATGTCAAAGATGAACGTAGAGCATGTTTTCACGTCTTTTATATATATATATATATATATATATATATATATATATATATATAATATATATATATATATATATATATATATATATATATGTTGAGAAAAGTCAAAATGTAATCTTAACCTGGTAGGTTATGGTTTACTTGTTAAATCCAAAGAAAAAGTTATGTGGCTTCCACCTAAATTTGTGTTTAGTTTACTTTGGGCTTTTTGTTACAAACTGACATAAAAAAAGGCGTGAACACGTGCTTATCATACGTTTTTGACCTTCCTGTTATTTTCAACACTATTATTTATATTTATTTAGTGTGAATCTAAAAACCTCTCATGCAACCTCTCATTGAACACAGTCTCACTGAAACGCGTGACAAACATATACTGTATGTGCACATTTCAGTGAGATCACATCCTGGGTTTGGTCAGAGCTGCATCTGACAAGAATTGGATTTCAAACTCAACACTGAAACTGAGGAAAATACTTTTGTAACAATGGTATTTGCAAAGGTATGTTTTTTTAAAGAAGTGCAGTGTAACTTTCTGGAGGTGACAAGTCAACTACACAAGTCACTAGAATTAGAAACCATACTTTAGGACATTCTGAATGAGTCTAAATACAGTACATTGTATGCCAAAATGTGAAAAAAACAAAAGCTTCAGCAATCTCCTTTTTAAAGAAACAAACAAGGTCATGCAAGCTCACTCAGAGGAAAGACACAGTAAAAAAACATGCTTTTATTCAAGTAGAATTTGGGACCAAAGTTACACAGTGCATCTTTGAGTCAACATTTAAAACAACCCATGGTACTGACATACTTTACTAAGCCCTGCTGTGTTCGAGCATCAGAAGCTCGATTGCATGTTTTGGTCATTTGATGTGCCTCACTTGGCTCATGGGCTGAAGGAGCAGAGCATGAACATGTGAATGTGATCCACCCAAAATAGTAGAGAACAGAACTTAACCGGCCCACCCACTGAACAGTTTGTCCCATATTTAGTTTGTTTTTCCAGATGGACATGACGGGCTGACCTGAGGGTTAATGCCGTTACAATCAGCATGAGCAGTCAGTCTGGACACAACTGATCAACTTTAGATTAGGCTACATGACAAGATTAGACTGTATAATACACAGTATACAGCTGGCATGTTGCAGACGTCCACAGACAGACTGGGCTCAGACTGGTCAAAGTAGTGAGCAGAAAAGAGACAAAATGCCCCTGGACTGTTCACTCAGCATCAGGAGTGAATTTACATTTTAAGAATAAAAATGATAATACATTATGATCTATGTTATGACAGATTGAATATGAGCCTTATTTTTACCTACCATCCATCTCCACCCACACGTTTGTATTTACAAGTGATACAAAATAGATAAATAAATAAATCATATTCTGACTTAATCAAAACTGTCAAGTAGCCACTTTTCAACAATAAAAAATAAATATTTAGTGTTTCTGAAAGTAACACCTTTTGTGTTTTTTTGTTTGTTTTTGTTTTTTTAGGCAATAGTAATAAACTATGACATACTGTATATTTTGATCACTGTAAAACACAACACATTGATTTTGTAGCCTCGTCACATCTCAGAAGCTGGCTCAGGGGTTTTGGATGTACATTGATGATTTATGTGTCAGTGTTTTATTTCTAAATATATAGAAAACACAAGTCTCCTATAAAAAAGCAAAAAGGATCTGAAGCGGGTGAGTGTGGGATGAGGACGGGGCTGTTGTTAGCTCTGTTCTGGTCCTGCTGAGACGCAGCATCAACACTGTCCCACCTTCTCCATGTGCGTGACTTTGAACATGACACATCGCTATGGGAAACACAACACGTCGCTCTGGGAGACAGAAGAGTGAGCAGTTATTATCCTGTAACACTTGTAGTCAGACGTCATGCCGTGTGACGACCGAATCCTGTTACCAAAACACGCTTCAGTGACTGGCTCACAAACACCCACACGAACATTTGTCCCACAATGACACGGCAGTCGTCAGCGCTTTACACAATGTGGATGTGTCATCAGAATCTCCATCCACTTCTACACAAGTCTGGAGTGCACTGTGTCTTTTCCATAGTCACAGAGCACATTAAAGACACACAAAACACATTTACATCAGCAGTTCAGAAGAAAATGTAAATACTATATACAACAAAATGTCAAAAATGTAGAATAAGTTTTCATGCTCTTTTATTGTAATTTTATATCTTACCGAAAGCTAAAATGTAAAACAAAACATAATTTCTGGTTGAAGGCAACATTTTTTGGGGGTTTAACAAGTAAATCTTAACCTGCCCCTAGCACCGACCTGAGCAAACTGCGGCCCGGGGGCCAAATCAATTTCAGTCAGGCCCCTGACAGGTTTTTGAGAAACAGAAAAGCAATAAACAAAAACTACGAAAGTAAACTTGTAAGATTTAGAGATGTATAAAAGTCAATCAATATAATAAAGCCAAACCATAAAAGCTAAGTTTTACAAGATTAAAATTGTAATTTGGACAATAAAACATTGTTATCAATATTTAAAAAAAAAAAAAAAAAAAAAACTAGTGTGTGTTTTTATGCAAACAGTTGACTTTTTCAAGTTCAGGTGCTGATCATATTTATCTTTTTTTTTCTCGTAAAATTACCATAATAAACTATGAAAATAAAGTTATGATTTTACTTGAAAAAACAAACACAAAAAAAAACTCATCAATACGAGAAAAAAAAGTTTTTTTTTTTGTTTTTTTTTCTGAGAACAAAGTTGATGCCATAAAAAGAAGCTATTTTATAGATTAAACTTGAAGTGTCATGAGATTAAACTCATTTAAGAATTTGTTGGACACTATTTATTACTGCTCTTGTATTGAAAGAAATGTGTTTGCAATAATGAGAATTTGTTATACCAGAGTTGACAGTTCGGCCCTCCACCACTGTTCTGGGTTTGAATATGGCCCTCGAGTAACCCTGCCCCTAGCCCCAGTCAGTCTGCATTCGCTGTGGGACTGAAACACATTACACCTGCTGCATCTGCTGCTACATCAGCAACTCCAGCTCCATCCAAAACAAACACACTGCTGGACTTTACATTTGTGTTTTTATGGATCTGTCCCACAACTTCTCTCTTATGAACAGGTCGAGTGTGAGGGACAGACCAAGTGTTGAAGCAAAGACACTTTCACTTTCAAGACCAGAGAGGAGGGCTGGGCATTTCTGTCCAAATGCCTAGAGTAAAACGTAACAAAAAGTTCATCTGTTTGATTAAATCTGGCTCTAGCTTTAGAACTAAATTAAAATAACACTTTTTGTAAATAATAATGAGAAAACAGTGACATACTGACATGTGGTCATAATTTATTAAACCTGAATCATCCCGTCCTTCTCCTCTTTTTTGCATATTATTTGTCTCGTTCCCGATCTCACACACGCCGTTTGTTTTAATTCTGAGCCTGACTACAATCTAAATGTGTGGTTATTTTACATTTTGTTTTTCATAACATATTGATTTAAAAAGAAGTGAAAACGTGCTTGTATGTGTTTGACATTCCGTTCTATATCTATGTTTTCTTTAGAGACTGTGTTGTTAACAAGCACAAACATACAAATACAACATTAGTACAACATATAGTCATATATAATGATCACAAGATTGACTTGATGTTTGTCACAGTTCAACCTGAGGAAGAAGGTTGTTCCAGATCTTACTGCTTTGACAGGCTTCAGGCTCGTGCACATACGACGTGGTCTGTCGCTGCAGTCTGGCCCAGCGGTAACAGCGGACTCGCACCAGCAGTGATAAACCCGCCCCCTGAGCCCCGGTCGCTCTTGTGTCGTCTCCGGCCCACTTGGTGAAGTTTTCAGAGGGAGGGAGTCAATGGGAGTGCTTTGAGTGCCTGGACCAATGCCTCGTTTGTGTCTGTGAAAATCCGTTCACTGAGTGGCTGTTGTCGGAGTGGCTCTGAATTTGCATAAAGTTAACTTTGTGTCAGTTTTGCCGTGCACGGGTGGCCCGGACCACTCGTCTTGTCACTTCCTCATGTCGCCTCTTTGCTCCAGCTGCAGAGAAAATGAATGAGAACGTGACTGTGACTTATGTTAAACTGAACAAAGTCGATGCTTGTCGTCTAAGTGATCAGGAACAAGAGAACTCATCCTCTTGGGATCAGACTGAACACCTTTGTTTCCTTTATTACCTTTGTCAAATGAGTCCTGTGCTCTCCATCCACACCACTCCACTTGAAAGAAATCCTCTGTCCTGTACTGACCCCGCCCCTCTGACCGGTACTGACCCCTTCTCTCCATCCAGTAGTGACTCCACCCTCCGCCTGTCCTGCAGTAACTCCACCCCTCCGTCCGGTACTGACTCAACCTCTGTGTCCGAATGTCCACACTCGTTCCCTATCCACTCAATTACTCTATTCAGTGACTGGTCAGTGACTCACTGACCAGTCTAACGGCTAACGGCTCTTTCAGTTACGAGGGTTTAGTTTATTCTTCGGCTTAAACAGTGAGTTTAAGCGGCTCCTTCTCACCTTTACTTCAGTCGTGTTGTTTACAGTTAAAGACCTGATGCTGTCCACGTTGTTTTTTCTAATTCTCACAATGAATTGTGGTCCATATTGACCGTTCTAGTGACCATGGATGCTCACTACTTTTCCAGATGCATTGTGGGAAATTTTGAGTTACTACTTTTTGACCTGCTGGACATTCAAACACCACTACAACATGTGTGACCCCTGAATATAGTAATTAGGGCTCACACACAGCCAAAGTCTTTGTATCACAGTGACTCCACTCCTCCACCCACAACACAAAGCCCTTCAGACCAGAAGAAACACTGAATATTGTCAACCTTTGGAATGAGTTACACTAAAAGATTCTACTAACTAGACTTTGTAATGAGCTACTCCCAACACTGATTTGTTAATGGTGATGTTGGTGGAAAGTGGTCTCAAACAATCCCAAATTGTAAATGATTTCATTAAATCTGCTCAACATATTGTATAGATTAAATACTGAAAACAAATACATTTTTTAAGGCAGATCTGGCCGGATCTCATGACACTGTTGTGGGAAGAAACGGCAGTAACCAACGGCAACAAGCCTGAAATGAGCTTTTGGACTCTCGTTTATCTTGGTTAAATGAAGCTGTAGATAACAAAGTCCCAAAATAAAACCCAATTAAACGTTTTGTGGCCCGAGCGTGCTTCTTACAGGTAAGACTGCAAACAGCGCTCACTAATTAGAGATCAGTACAATCTGAAACAACAGCAACGCAAGCTAACTGTTACCTTTATCATTGGATCTTTCTTTCTTTTTTTTTGCCCATGAGAGTTTCCATGTTCAGATCATGTTGATAATCTGGCAGCAGGTTGTTTGCTGTGCTTAGGGCTGAGCGGTAAAATGAAGATCTCAAGATTTGAATGACGAAGCTAAAAAACAATCTTCAGTCCCACAGAAATGAGTTCAACATGACTGACTGTTTAGTTTGAGGAAAAAAGAACCATCGTAATGAGATGAGAAGAAGAAATACTTGAATGAATGATGTATATTTTGTTCAGTGTAGACTTTTACTGGTGAATTTAACACTAGTGTGGAAGAGTGGTTTTAAAATAAACAAAGAAAGAAATAAAACTACAATTTTAACTACAGCTGTATATGAATAAAAAGAACAAAACCCACCAGGATAAACCGGGAAAAGAAAGATAACTAACTGAACAAAAGGCAACACAGGTTCACTTAAACATTGACAGAGGCATGTTCACTTCTATGCTTTAGATTTGATTACACTTAGAATGTTCTGAGTTTGTTTTGTTTGAGTTCTGCACAATTCAAGCTCACACAATGTCACATCCTTCTTGATTGAGTTCTGTTTGTTTTTTTTTTTTTTCACTAATCTAGTTAGTTCACATTAGTTGTCACATTGTTCTTAATTGAATTTCCATGATCCTGGACATTTCTCAGTCACAGACCAAAAACATTTGATATTGAGAAACAAACTTCAGCAAAAGAAAGACAATGGTTAGAGGGCAGCCAGACCTGAAATATAGTAATAATTAAAAATGAAGAAATAATAGGCTTACCGTGTTACCCTGAGTAAGCAACGTGTCCTTAGACCCTCCTTCTGTCCTTAGTCCCTCCTTCTGTCCTTAGACTCTCCTTCTGTCCTTAGACTCTCCTTCTGTCCTTAGTCCCTCCTTCTGTCCTTAGTCCCTCCTTCTGTCCTTAGACCCTCCTTCTGTCCTTAGACTCTCCTTCTGTCCTTAGTCCCTCCTTCTGTCCTTAGACTCTCCTTCTGTCCTTAGACTCTCCTTCTGTCCTTAGTCCCTCCTTCTGTCCTTAGTCCCTCCTTCTGTCCTTAGACCCTCCTTCTGTCCTTAGTCCCTCCTTCTGTCCTTAGTCCCTCCTTCTGTCCTTAGTCCCTCCTTAGTCCCTCCTTCTGTCCTTAGTCCCTCCTTCTGTCCTTAATCCCTCCTTAGTCCCTCCTTCTGTCCTTAGTCCCTCTTTAGTCCCTCCTTCTGTCCTTAGTCCCTCCTTCTGTCCTTAGTTCCTCCTTCTGTCCTTAGACAGAAGGAGGCGGCACGGTGGCTGAGCGGATAGCGTTCTCGCCTCACAGCAAGAAGGTCGTGGTTTCGACTCCCGCTTGGGCCGGGCCTTTCTGTGTGGTGTTTGCATGTTTCTCCTCGTGTCTGGGTGGGTTTCCTCCGGGCACTCCGGTTTCCCCCACCAACCAATAACATGCACGTTAGGGTAATAACCTCCAGCTACGGTAGTCCTGACTAAGCCTAGCAACAACATCTGGAGATGGGTCCCTGAGCGCTGCAGCGATCACTGCTCCTGAGGAGATGCTGCAGAGGCATTGAAGGATCCAGGGTCAAATGCAGAGGACAAATTTCCCTACGGGGACAATAAAGTGTACCTTAACCTTAACCTTAGACCCTCCTTCTTCACCCCCTTTTATTTTTTTCTCTCCTTCGTACTCTCCTTATCTTCTTCCTCCTCCTCATTCCTCTTCCTTTCCGTCCTTGTGTTCTCTTCACCTTCTTCTTCCCCCTTCCTCTCCCTCCTCCTCCTCTTCCTCCTCCTCTTCCTCCTCCTCTTCAGCTAACTCCCTCAGTTTGTCCGTGTTAAAATTTGAGTAGCGGTGCTTGTGTTGGCATGGCGCTCACCCCCGCAGAGCTGCTTAATGTGCACTTAGTATGCGGGCGTGCTCTCATTAAAATGCAGAGTGTGTGGAGAGCTGTTAACGTGTAGCATTAGCGTTAGCGTGTAGTGATGGAGGAGCTCTGATTTGTTCTGACGAGGCCCACAGTCACACAGTCAGGGCTGTGTGAGGAGGATGGCTCTCTCCTGGAGGAATGGGAATGTCCAAAACACAGCATGGATCTGCACACATGGAAGCTGCGTTCCCAAGTCCTGCACAGAGAGCTTATGTTGTGGCGAGTGATTCTGTGTGAAAAATACCTTGTAGAAATGTCATGAGGTGTTTCCACTTGTTGTGTACGGCCTCGCATCTGTGCAGGGCCCCGCCTTCTAAACACAGATAGTTGTTTGAGTTTATGTCAGTCCATCAATCATTGTGCCTGTTGGCTCCACCCTGGGGTGTGTGCTGTACTTATGCCCTGTTTGATCCGTCCAATAAGCTTACACATGTTAGTCCCTCCTCTGTTCTGTCCTTGTGACACAGAGACACAGCCACTTCATCTGTACTAGGGCCTGACCGATATATCGTTGACCGATATTTTTGGCCGATATGAGTACTTACATGCCTATTGGTTATCGGTCAGAATATCACCGATATTTTGCCGATATTTATGCCATGTTGTACCTCATTTTAAAGCTTACATCTTCCAGAATACAACCATTCTATTCAATCACCATTCAGATCAATATTTAGCGCAGTTATTAATTTATTTGTGGAGTTGCTTTATTGTTGGACTGCACCTGAACGCAGCACCAGGCTGACGCTCTTCATCAGTGCGCTCTGAGGCAGCGCTGGATTTAAATGCTCTCAAATCCACTACTAACGCAAGAAAAGGAAATAACTTCTTCATAGAAGACGCCCGCAACAACAGAAAGGACTTTTATTTCATCAAAATGAAATAAAAGAATATAAGAAGAAGAGGGACGATCCACTTCAGAAAGGACACACAACTGCTGCTGTCAACAACAACAAGTTGAAGTTAGCTTTCTCACTACTTTTGGAGTTTGGATTAAAGGAAATATTTTTGTGAAGTCTTGGGATCTGAGGAAAGGTTATCTGAGCGGTGAGTGTTTGAAACATGTTCTCTTTAACTTTATATGTAACTTGTTACTTCACTGTAGTTAACTAGCTAGAAGTTAGCGGTTAGCTCATGATGCTACAACAGTAACACTGCCTCAGCTCATTCTCTCTGTGACTGTAAAGTGTTGTGTTTATGTTGATGATTCTTGGACATACATTGACATGTAAATTAGTCATGAAAAGAGGTGTTAATGGTCGGCATTTACGTATATTATTTATGGCAGCTTCGTGCATATTAATGAGGCTAACCACACCTTTAGCCTTCAGTAGTACAGGTTTATCAAAAATAATGTGCTACAAACAAGTTTCAAGCCTTTAAAGTTACTCATATTAGACTAAATGTGCCATAAATAAACCCAAATTAAAACCACTAAAGTCATAAACACTGCTCCTAATAAAACAGTATTTTTCTATTACTTATTATATCGGCTGTCATATCGGTTACCGGCACCACCAACCTTCTCTATATCGGACTCGGTATCGGTTCCCAAAAAGCCATATCGGTGTGATCAGGCCGCTGTCGTCTCATTCAGAGAAGTCATGAGAGACAAGTTTGTTTAAGAGAAGAGAGACGGAGAACAAGTGCTGTTGGCTTAAGTAACCAATCAGAATCAGAGCTGGGCGGGTTCAGTGACTTTTCCGACATTGTTGTTTGGTTGATGGCGACGCAAATCTTCTGTGCTCCTTTTCCAAAACGCGACAAGGAAATCTTCTCAAACAAGTTCATTTTAAAGTTTTATCTCATTATTTTGCAGTTTTATTACTGTGATGTAAAAACTGACGTCAGCGGGAGTGCCTCATGCGTTTGGAGTTCACTGTACATATGGGCTCTAGTTTATATCTCGTGTTTGGAGCTACAGACCGCAGCTACAGTGAGTGATTCTGTAGTAATCATCTCTTTTCTCTCTCAATTACAGCTTTTTTATTGTCTATTTCTGTGCGGTTTTCCTCTGTTTTAAGCGTGCAGATGTTTATTATCTTGTGTTTTCCGCGTGTGTTTGGTTCTTGTGTTGTTTGGTCCAGAGGTTTGACCTGAGTTGTTGTGACTGTGCTGGAGGAAAATAACGCTTGTGGTGGTGTTTGGTTGTTTGCAGTACATTTGGGTTATCGGAAAGTCAGACTCACTTAAAGGGGTCCTATTGTTTTTTTTTTTTTATATATTTAGTAAGAAACTAGAACATATGTAGATCAGTAATTGACCTTTTGTTCATTGTAAAACACAAAGTTGATCTAAAATGGCTTATAAATAAAAACAGCTCTACTGACTTCCTGTTTAAAACTGCAGAACTGATAAGCCCCGCCTCTTCATTTTAAAATGTAACTGTAAAAAGCAACAGATTTTAAATAACTAATTTTTATTGTTGGAAAGTGGCTATGGAACTGTTTTGAACCATATACGCACCATTTTGAGTCTTGATGTTTTGAATTATAACAAGTAAATACAGACAAGTGGGAGGGGATAGGTGGTAGGTGAGAACGGGGATTTCTGAGCACATGAGCTGCAGATGAAGAACAATACAAGATTACTCAAACATGAATGAATCAATTCAAATATAACTTTGAGTAAACTAACGATGAAGGAAGACCATTATAACCATTATATAAGGTTAAAAACTTAGAATTTGACATAATAGGTCTCCTTTAATTACGTATTATTACTGTTTAAAATATTTCTGGTGAATTTTTTGAAAAACCTTGAAAAAACGTGTGGCTTTTTGTCCCGACCAAGTTCCAGATTTTAGTGTTTCTGTTGAAAAACTCCAGTGAGATGATTATCAGCTGTTAGAGCTCAGAGTGAAGAGAAAACAGAGGTGGAGCAGCAGAGACCCCACTGACAAACACTCACACCAAGTCAAACTGTAGAAGAAGTGCAATCATATGTTAATCATACAATTAGACACAATCTGGCTCTTGTAAAAGATGTGTTGGTCTAAAATATCCTGCTCCAGATTTAGGGAACGTGTGTCTATTCTGGGGAATTAGCTTACATATTATAAATATACATTTTATCCCTCTACTGCATGACTTTTTATTTTAGGAGGAAAAAAATATTTCAAGATACTTTTTGAGAGCTTGTGGGTCCCTGACATTATATCAATTATAACATTTGACCCCCCACGCCCCCCCACAAAAATCTGGGTTTGTTGCCTCAGGGCAACAGTGTGCGATGAGGGTACTAAAACACCAAGGTTTTCAATACTGAATGGAATAGGAAAAAATAATCTAAAATGTATCAGAAAAAGTTTTATTCAACATAATACTAAAATTTACCTAAAAAAGAGCCAATTTAGGAGAAACGATGTTCCCACTTGCACCTATATCTACCAGCTCAGGGAGTTGCACTATACGCCCTGTGTAGATCTCAAAGTTATGTGGAATACCTTCAGAACTGGCTAAAATGAGTATTTTGTATCCCCATTTTTTAGGTTTGGCTGGTAGATATTGCTTGTTGTTATTTTTTACCTTGAAGGGAACTATCTGTTCATCCACAGCCAGCTTCTCACTCATTGGGATGGATTACAACTTTGAAATAAGATGGTCGGATTTTGTAAAGTGGATCTGGACTTCCTGCTGGTATTGCCTCATTGTCATTGAAGTGGAGAGCTTTCTTGATGGCCTCCCATCTGTTCAGACTCATGGTATCAGCTACTTGATGCACCCGAGAGGCCTTGGACCAAAACATCCGAGTGGCTGGTAACCCAAACAGTGACATGTAGACCAGGGGTTCTTAACCTTTTTGACCCCGAGGCCCAAATATTCATGTAGAAAGTAACCTGGGGCCCAATCTCCTATTAAATGTATTGTACTTTACTGCTTTTGTGGCCCTCAAAGAGGTGCTCGCGGCCCAACTTTGGGCCCCGGCCCTATGGTAAAGAATCACTGATGTAGACTACAGTACCTATGAACTGTTCAAGTTCTTTAGTGCTGAGGTTTAAAGGCCTGCTTGGATTGCACTGTATAGCATACAGGTTTGACTGCTCTGTGATCACTGACAGGATATTGTCTGAAAAAAACATCTTGAAGTAATCTTCTGATCTCGGAAGGCTTCCTTGCCATTCAGGATAGTCGGGGAAGTTGGCATTATGGGGTGTTCTCTAGCCATTGTCTTCCTCTGGTTCAAACACCTCATCCTCATCCTCATTTTCATCCCAACACACACACACCAACACACATCTTACAGAACCCTGACTGACCCCTGACCTACACTGAGTGTCAAACCTGATTCAGGGAGCCACTCTTCTCCACTATCACTCTCGTTCTCAAGCTCACTGTCTTCACTGTCGGATGGAACTTCCTATCCATGTTCATTCTTGGACTCATAAAATGTTTTTATGTCCATTTCCTACAAGCAATAATACTCATTATTCACTCCAACACATCTCTTCTTTAGCACTATTTTTCCCAACAAAAGTGCTACATCTGCATGATGTTGCCCTAGGGCAACACACCTAAAACACAGTATTAGTATAAACATACAAGTAAAATTATATGTAAACAATCAAATGTGCATCTTGACATATTTCTGGACATTATAATATTTTTTTTATCAAATTTTTCCAATTTAACCCAGAGAAAAGTGTTATTTATCTTACCGTTACCTAGCACTGTGTCACATGTGACTTTGCTTCCAGAAATGACTGCTTCAGACTCAGTCAAATGTGCACACCCACTTCAGCCTCTGATTTTATTGGACAGAAACATGTCTGCTAACATTATAAAAACAAAAAATAAAAAAAAACTTAAAGGGCCAGTGTCTAAGCCAAAAAAGTGGTTTGTTGCCTAAAAGCAACACTATGCGGTAGAGGGTTATTTAGCTTTTTTTGTGTCACGTTATGTATATTTTAAAATTATAATAAAATAAGTACATTTGACTTGACCAATTAAGGTCCACAAAAGACTGGAGGGACCCTGCTTAGGCCTCCCAAAAGGTTACTTATTCAAAGTAGTTTTAAATCCTTAAATGTGGCACTCTCATGTTGTCAAAAACATGACAGAAAACTCAGACGACATCTGTAATTCTTATATTTACATGAGGTGCAGAGGTAAATATTATGTCACATGATTAGGACATTGGACTTGTCTCTTTGACTTGGACTTGAACATGAGGCCAAAAATGTGAGACTTACTTGAGACGTGGGACTAACACAGGAATTCCACGTCCTGCATGTCTGCTGCGCTGCGCTGCACCACAGAACACCTCCGATTTCGTGCGCAAAGCCTCTCCTACTGGATGCATGTTGTCCCCACCGGGCTGCGCTCCGCCAGGCTGCGAAGCCTCGAAAGGCACGAGAAGAGCATGCGCGGAGAGGACAAGTTCATGAAATAAAATTTTTCAATTAAAGCCAAAATAGCTCTTTATTGTGCAGCAGGAGTGCAAAAAATCTGCTGTGTCTGATGGGCCCGCTCTTTAGCTCCCATCACATGAGCTTATGTGTTCTTTCTCCCACACGAGGGCAAAGGCATCATGTGAATGAGTCCGATAAAGAATATTCTCTCGTCAGTTTTTCAGTGGCGGAGCTGAGGCGCAGACCTGCGCAGCACAGCGGATATGCAGGATGTGGAATCAGCCTGTAACAGTGACTTGGTCCCACCTCTGTTAGACTAACAGAAAAGAAGACTCCATCCAGCTCCATCAGAAACAAACAAACTGATGGGCTTTAGATTTGTGTTTTTATGGATCTATCCCACAATGTCTCTCACATGAACCGGCCCAGTGTGAGGGACAGACCAAGTGTCTGAGCAATGACAACACTTTCACTTTCACTTCAGAAGACCAGAGAAGATCCAAATGCCCAGATGAAAACATAAGCAGCTGTAAAACTAAATATTGGATGAATGTAGAATATTTTCTTCAAAGTAATGTGAGCTGTATTGTGTATGTTGTTTGCTTCTATCTAAGGTTTATAACTTTGTTAAAAAAAAAAAAAAAAAAAAAACAGGAGAAAACTGTGACATAATTAATTATATGAATAATCCCATGTTCTTCTCCTGTTACTTTCATGTGTTTTTTCCATATTATTTGTCTCGTTATCGATCTCACACATGCTCTTTGTATTAATTCTGAGCTTCATGTGTGTTTACAAAACAAACAAACCGCTCCAGAGACCGACCTCTCCAACTGGACCGGATTTTGTTCGTCTGCGTGTTTTACAATCACCCAATCAAATCAAACTGTCCAGACAAACAAATCCTGATCCGAATCAAAAGAGTTTTGGGAATGCTGCCTCACATTCCACTGGAATCTTGAGCCTGTGGTTCTGTTCTGTTGACCAAGTATCCATATGTTGTGTAAAAAGTGTTTGTAGATGATACTAGCACCACACAGGACAAGAACTACAACTAGAAAGCAGAAGTGTGGTCTTTATGATATTTAAAAGCAGGCTCCAGGTCTGAAGCTTCTCCAGTCAAGCAGAAGAAGACAGAACGGGACATGAGGCCTGCTCGATTATGCAGCGGTCGCCGTGGTTACACCGGGAGTTCCAGTCGGATCTGTGTCTTGTCGGTCTTTGTTGTGGACTCTTTGGCTGCTCGACCCGGGTCTCAGTGTATGAAATATGCATCAGGCTGTTGTCAACTTCAAAGTTCAGCTCCTGGTGCGACGCTGAGCTAACAGGAGAGGGCCATTTAGTGAACACGCTGCGTTTGCTTTACTGATTTATTCAAAAACAACATGGGCCTCTGTCCCGGCTCACTGCAGCGGCTCGGGTCTCTTAATACACAGAGTCACTGGTAAAAAGGGTTACATGCTCCAGGTGGTTTAAAGAACACAAACTTTATTTATGTATTGATTTTTTTGGGTGTTTAAATCTGAACTGCAACATCAGTGAGAAGCATCTGACTGCAGACCACCATGAAGAGACCCTCCATGTGACTTTCCTCCATCCAGATGTTCACCCAATATATACCATGGTATGTGGTAATATCTAAAACATTATTATCATTTCTAAGGCAAAAAAAAATAATCTGAATGATCTATCAATGTATTTCCAAAAAATATTAAAACAATGAAAGGTCTCAAAGAAACACGTGCAGTTTTACATGTTGACTGTAAAACTGTCACCTGACCAGAGCTGTTTACTTCCTGTTTACGCCCAGAGAAGAAGATGGCAGCAAGAACGCTCCGAAAGAAAGAGTTAGTAAAGTATCTTAACATATATATAGAACAATGATCTTTGGTTCACATCATGTCTTTATTTAATGTGGTCACAGAACTCACATGTCACCGGTAACATTAGGGACCAGTGGGATAATCCATTGTATGTTCGTGCTAACACACATATGGTTACAACAAAGCTGACCCAGCCCATTGGATGTTTTCATATTGATGTACCCACCCACCCTTTGATGATAGAATGGCCTCAGTTCATGTGGCTGATGACACCAAGATCACTGATGACCCATTTTCAAGGTTAGACCCATGTTCTCTGAGCTCCATCACTCATACAAGATCATGTCGTTCCAGAAAAGGCTGTCAGTGGATGAGAGCATGATCCCATACAACTACCGACATGGGTGTAAACAATTCATCAAAGACAAACCAATTTGCTTTGGTTACAAGTTATGGAGCCTTCCCTCATCCAGTGGATGCATGTACCACATGAAGCCTTATTGTGGATCGCACATTCTCCTCTCAGACACAGGGCTAGGTCAGAAACCCAGTGTTGTCAACGGTTTGGCAGAGCTAGCTCAGGTGCCTCTATGACAATCTCTCTCCACTCTTTCACTCATCGATGAGATTACAAAAAGAGCGTATGGGGGCTCTGGAACCATGAGGCAGAATAGCCTGTTTGATGTCCTATTCACATCATTGAAAGCTTTCATAAAGGCACCAAAAGGAACCTCTGAGATTCTATGCCAAGGAGAGAAGCAGCTTGTCTGCTGGAAAGACAAGAACATTGTCACTGTGGCAACGGACATGGATGAAGAATTCACCGAGACCTCTGTCAAGAGATGGAACAGGTATTGACCTGCAGTTGATGCAGAATGCATCAGCCAATACAATGAGCTCATGGGTGGTGTAGACCTTCAAGACCAACAGGTTTCCCGATACCATATCTCAATCAGGTCAAAGACTATTGTCTATAAATAGTGCTCAAATGGCCATCTCTTTTACAGAGATGTTATTGGAGAGACCATCAACCTCACCTTCTCAAGAATAGTCTCACAGTGTTTTCTGCAGATGTTTGGAATAAATGAGTTAATCACAGTCCCTTGGGACCTGACTATCGAGCATTTACAAAGACCACCTCAAGGCCAGTTATTAAAAATGTTATGCTTGAGGTGCTAAAAAAAATAAAAAAAATAAATGAATGTGTCTGTATTGTTTTTTACATGTCAGTTCACCACTTTCATGTCCTGTGAAAGTTATTGGCTTTCATAGAAACTTATACTTGATCCAGCAAAAGGAGAAAAAAAAGTCTTGTCTGGCTGCAGTTTCAAGCATTTAAAATGAGTTTTGTTTGACTTTACTTCTGGTCCTCTCGGTGGAGGTGACTCCTCATGGAGGTCAGTAGCCAGACACTCGTGACATACTTATGTCTTAGTGCTAACAGAATATTTGAACGAAGATGTAGTGACTGAAATAGGATATGTGATACTTTCATGATGGTTCCCTATCCAACAGGCTTAAGGACAAAGACTGTATCTTTTTTAGGTCAAATTCCAGATCCATTTACCCATCAATTCATGCATCTATTTTCCTGTCTTGATGTGGAATCAGGTCATGGAGGCACCAGTTTGATCAGAGAGGCCCAGACTTTATTTTCCACACAAACTTCTCCATCTTTTCCCAGGCCAGTCAAGAGGATTAGTCCATCCAGCGTGTTCTGGGCCTCCTCAGCTGGCTCTTCTGGACACGGAGAAGCAGCAGCTGTACCACCCCTTCTGTCTGAGAGGGAGGTCCCAGCCACCCTGCGGAGGAAACTCATTTGTATCAGTCATGAGATTTACCAGAGCTCATGGCCAAAGGTGAGAGAACGTAGATTTACCAGAGCTCATGACCAAAGGTGAGAGAACGTAGATTTACCAGAGCTCAGGACCAAAGCTGAGAGAACGTAGATTTACCAGAGCTCAGGACCAAAGGTGAGAGAATGTAGATTTACCAGAGCTCAGGACCAAAGGTGAGAGAACGTAGATTTACCAGAGCTCAGGACCAAAGGTGAGAGAATGTAGATTTACCAGAGCTCAGGACCAAAGGTGAGAGAACGTAGATTTACCAGAGCTCAGGACCAAAGGTGAGAGAACATAGATTTACCAGAGCTCATGACCAAAGGTGAGAGAACGTAGATTTACCAGAGCTCAGGACCAAAGGTGAGAGAACGTAGATTTACCAGAGCTCAGGACCAAAGCTGAGAGAACGTAGATTTACCAGAGCTCAGGACCAAAGCTGAGAGAACGTAGATTTACCAGAGCTCAGGACCAAAGCTGAGAGAACGTAGATTTACCAGAGCTCAGGACCAAAGGTGAGAGAATGTAGATTTACCAGAGCTCAGGACCAAAGGTGAGAGAACGTAGATTTACCAGAGCTCAGGACCAAAGCTGAGAGAACGTAGATTTACCAGAGCTCATGACCAAAGGTGAGAGAACATAGATTTACCAGAGCTCATGACCAAAGGTGAGAGAACGTAGATTTACCAGAGCTCATGACCAAAGGTGAGAGAATGTAGATTTACCAGAGCTCAGGACCAAAGGTGAGAGAACGTAGATTTACCAGAGCTCAGGACCAAAGCTGAGAGAACGTAGATTTACCAGAGCTCAGGACCAAAGGTGAGAGAATGTAGATTTACCAGAGCTCATGACCAAAGCTGAGAGAACGTAGATTTACCAGAGCTCATGACCAAAGGTGAGAGAACGTAGATTTACCAGAGCTCAGGACCAAAGCTGAGAGAACATAGATTTACCAGAGCTCAGGACCAAAGCTGAGAGAACATAGATTTACCAGAGCTCATGACCAAAGCTGAGAGAACGTAGATTTACCAGAGCTCATGACCAAAGCTGAGAGAACGTAGATTTACCAGAGCTCATGACCAAAGGTGAGAGAACGTAGATTTACCAGAGCTCAGGACCAAAGGTGAGAGAACGTAGATTTACCAGAGCTCAGGACCAAAGCTGAGAGAACGTAGATTTACCAGAGCTCAGGACCAAAGCTGAGAGAACGTAGATTTACCAGAGCTCATGACCAAAGGTGAGAGAACGTAGATTTACCAGACCTCAGGACCAAAGGTGAGAGAACGTAGATTTACCAGAGCTCATGACCAAAGGTGAGAGAACGTAGATTTACCAGAGCTCATGAACAAAGGTGAGAGAACGTAGATTGACAGGTAAATTGCGAGCTTTGCCTTTCAACTCACCTCCTTCTTTTCCAGCAGATGCAGATGCTGAAAAAAATGCTTTGCTGATGTGATGGGTAAAAATATCTTAAACACATTTATTGAAACACAGAAACACCTTGAAACAAGGTAAATTAAGATTAGGTCTGTCAAGTTTAACCATCTTAATCAGAAACAAATACCAAAAAATGTAAATTCAAATCCAGATTTTAAGACATTTTGACCAAAAACATTTTTTTTTTTTTTGCTGGTTTGTAATGCGTCTGAGTGTAAGATGAGCTTTACAGTTAATTCTTATAATTAATCTGATGTTTATGTGATAATAGCATGTTATTGAGTTATTGTGATTTTTATTGGTTAACTTGTTCACAAAGTCCTGTCACACGGCAGCTTAGTGGGCTTAGAAAATACCTAACCTGTTTTGAAAATGTAGGGAGTAGAAAGTACAGATATTTCTTGAAAAATGTAAGAAGTAAAAGTAAAAAGTCACCAGATTGTTTTGCACTCAAGTAAAGTACAGATACTAAAAAAAAAAAAAAAAACACTCAAGTACAGTACTTTAACAAAAATACTTTACTTGCCAACTGTGTATAGGACTAAAAAAATGACTAAACCTGGACTAAACCAGGACTATTAGGACTAAACTGATGCGAGCAGTGTTTTCTTTGTGAGATTATTTACTCATATACACTTTAAAGTCAACAATAACTGAAAAAGATATTTTTTAGTTTATTTCAAGCTCTGAAGGACAAATTATTAAAAAAAAAAAAAAATCTGATTTTTAGGAAGACAAAACGTGCTTGTTCCACTGGATTGCTGATTTTGATATGGTTTACCTATGCTATGATCTCCTTTCCAGTGCCCAAAGAAAACCCTCAAACACAGGTCAAAGTTAAACATGAAATCTCCACCTCCAGCCTCCATCAGATCCTGAATGAAAGAGTCATCAGTGTCAGACTCACATGTGCCGGCGGAGCTGTGTGAAAATCAATGTGAGCTCATTAGTTTCTCTTAAAGCCCTCTCAGATAAAGGCAGACACAATACAGCAACACATGAATATAATTACACCGAAGATCAATTGAATTCAAACAAAGGCTGAGTTTGATGTTTGGTTTGAGCTGGATAACCACACAGGCTTATTCAACTATCCAGAAACTTCTTTGTGTCTGTTTAAGGCAGAAGTGCGGATGGAAAACTTCAATGGAAAAAAAGAAGCAGAGCGTTAGAATTGTGTGTTTGTTTACTGTAAATACTTTATGTCATTTGTGTTGTATTGTATTGTACTCTGTTCTTTGTGATAAGGGACCAGGTAAATGAGCTGTGTCGTAACACCACTGGTCCTGCAGAGAGCGCGTTGTTCACAATCAGACTTTTCCGACCTGTCCAAACTTTAGCTGTTAGTTAAAACTTTCACATTGCCATAGATCTGTTTATTACCAAATAAAAGGCTGCTGTTTTGGACGCCCATAAAGTTTCACAGTTGTTTTAATGAGACAGCACTTTGCGTCTCTGAGTTAGTTTTGTTCAGTCAACTTCAGCAAACATGTTTTGTTTTTGTGGTGTAAATGTACAGTTTGCGTGCCTGGAGTAATTTGGACAAAACAATTCAGTCTGTATAGATTGTTTAGTCTTTGTTCATCACCTCTGTCACTCCTTCAGAGCAGCTGTCCTGTGGGTTTTTAACTCACTTCAGGAGTTAATGTAAATAAATGCGATTCCAGCTTTCAAAATTAGCTTCAGCTGTTAAAGGTCTTTCACACCAACACAACTCCCAGTCGCTGTCGGTAGGAGGAGCGACGCAGCGTCTGACACAGCTTCTTTGGGCTCATCGACGTACAAAAGCTTTCACACAAACACAACCCAAACAGCCACCAGTCGGCAAACAAATGCCTAGTGATCATGTGCCTGATGTAACGCTTGACAAAAAAGACCAAACATAAGTTGCGTACGAGTTGGTGAACAGATTTCTAATCTTTCCTCACGGATTAAGCTCAACTTCTATTTCCCGCATCAGTCCAGCCTTTGAACTACAGCTGGTACTCCTCCATCTTTGTTTTCCTTTGACCAAATAGTACCATTCTCCTCTGTACTTATGTCCCGTTTCATTCCAGTAAAATACAGGAATCCATGCTCGGCTAAATACCTACCGTAATTTCTGGATTATAAACCGCTACTTTTTTCTTGAGCTTTCAACTATGCGGCTTATAAGGCAATGCAGCAAAATGATAGATTCTCATAGACTTACTATTAACAAGTGCGGCCTTATATTCAGGTGCACTCAATCGGGCAGAAATTACAGTAAATACTGTTGTTCTGTAAGCGTCATTTTCGGTCTTCCTCACTATCTTCCTGCGCACTGATTCGCTGGTTCTCCTGTGGCCATGAGCCAATCAAACAGCTGCAGAAGTGGCAACTAGCAACTGCTGGCAATGCCGACTCTACTGTACATACAAGTCTTCAAAACCTCACCTCCGCAACTTGCTCCGCGCTCATCTGACCCCCGACAGAGCCATTCACACCAAACACACGATATATATATATATATATATATATATATATATATATATATATATATATATATATATATATATATATATATATATATATATATATATATATATATAGTTGATAACTGGATGGAACCGAACCACCCGTATCGAACTATTTGATCCCATTTAAGACCTGCTCTTCCTCTAAAAGTCTGCTCCTAAATGCTGTTTTTCTTCACTTGAGACACTTCTGCTCGTGCAAAATAAGGCCATGCATATTTAACGACATGCTAATGTGGAGCGGCACAGATGAACACCACTTTTGGCCTCACTCTGAATATGGCTCCGACTTTGGTCCCTTGTTTTTACTTGGCGTGTCCCCATGAGCCATTCTTCTGCTGGATTTGGTGAATTTGAAATGTGGAGACAAAGCAGCAGAAGTAAGACGACGTGTCATTGTAAAGAGCAGCTCATATTTTATACAACAAAGTGCAGTTGTTTGCGGCAGGAAAAGACAGACACAGACGGGTCACATTCTCTCTGTTTTTGCTTTAAAATGTGCTTTTTATTCACATTGTAGCATAAAAAATGCATCATAATGTAAACACTGTAACCCATTTTGGAATAGTAAACTAGAATAGATTTGCCATATTCAACCCTGAAAAAACAAAAACAAAATAACATCTTAAAGCAAGTAAAAAAATAAATAAATAAATAAAAAAGAATCAACTTCAAATAAGTGCATTCTTAACACAAAATCTTCAAAGCCAGACTTTTTGACTTTGTCCTTTAGAGCTTGAAAAAAACTAAAACTTCATCTTCAGTAGTTTTTGCCCCAAAACAAGTGTATCTGAGTGTATACTAATCAGTTTAGTCCTGGTTTAGTCCAGTTTTAGTCCCCATAGTTATGTTTTAGTCCAATTTTAGTCCTGATAGTCCTGGTTTAGTCCTGGTTTAGTCCAGTTTTAGTCCCGATAGTCCAGTTTAGTCCTGATAATCCTGGTTTAATCCAGTTTCAGATATTCCTGGTTTTGTCCAGTTTTAGTCCTGATTTAGGCCAGTTTTGGTCCTTGTTTTGTCCTGGTTTGTGGTGCACGTTGGGGCATAATCATCAAACTTCACATTGACATTGTGAAACTGTCCGGTATAAGATCAGATCAGATGAGTTTGTTACTGGTAAAACATAACACTGTAAAAGTCTTAAGTCTGTACTTACACTCTGGTTTGTGTTCAGGGTAAAAAAACAGATTGTTCCATTTTTGGGGGAATTACTTGGATAAGGATGGACTGCTGCTCTTAGGTTTCTACAGTGGACATTATAATTAGCTTAGAGAGCAGAACAAGTGTGGGGGAAAAAAAAGGTTTAGTATCTTGATGAAGACACAGTGGAGCCTGATTTCTTCACACATGTCTGCTTTTCCAATAAACTCAAATTTTCTAATTAGGAGAAAGAAAGTAAAAGTTGGATGGAGCAGCTTCCACAATGTGCCAACAGATTTGTGTGAACAGAACTAGACAGATGTAACTACACACTTCCTTCTTTGACAATTTGAAAATCTGAGATCTCAGATTTAGTCGGAGTAAAAACGTTGCAGACGTTGTCAGGACCAGTGTGAACATGACAGGTGCTGTCTGCAGCAAATTAAAAATATCCAACAATCATTCAAACAGTTTTGGGCCTCATTCATGAAAGTTTTCTTAAAAAGTGTGCAGAACTTTCACTGTGTTCATCAGAAGTAGAGTTTAGATCAGGCCCAAAAAATCCAGCTCGAGCCCGCATGAGCCCGCGCACGTCGTGTCTGAACCCGACCGGAACCCAAGTCAGTCTCTGTGTGCCTAAGCCTGAGCCCGATAAGAGCCTACTCACTGAACTGTGGTATTTTAATGACAGAAAAAGATCCTTATGATGTCCCATGTTTATAAGAGTCTCTCTCCACTAAAAGCGCTTCCTCCACCGCACTTTTCTCTCTCTCTCTCTCTCTCTTGTTCTTTTCTCACTGTGCGCATAACGTGCGTGCTTTCTCTCTCTTCTTCCTCATCTTTTTCTTGGTCCGCACGGTTCCCTGTCTCTCATTCTCCTTCCTCTTTTACCTGCTCCGCGCTGATACATAAGTCTTCTGTCTGTCTCTCCTCGCTCTGCGGCGGTGCATCAAGCTTCTCACTCCGTATAGTTGGCCACTTAAACACTCGCTTTATGTCCCCGCGGTGGTTTTACATTGTGCTCTGACGCAGCTGTCAATCATCCTCATCTCTCTGGCCCAAGCCCAGCCAGGCCCGACAACTACGTGTGAAATGTGGGCCAGGCCCGGCCCGAAAGTCGTGTCGGGCTCGGGCTGGGTTCGGGCCCGGGCCCAGAATCTAAACTCTAATCAGAAGCACATTTCATCCTGAAGCAGCCTTGTTCTCCATCTACAAACACTATGGCTACGTTCACACCACAGGTCAGAGCTGATTGCTTTGCCCATATGCAACTTCTGTCCAATTTTTGTCAAATGTGACACTCGTCACTTTCATACGTGGAAACAAATCTGATCTCTTTAAATGCGACTTCAGTCTGAACGCTCATGTCACATTTATCCGACATTTACGTCACAAAACTCAACAAGTCAAACTGTCAGCGAAGGAGAAGCCTCGTGAACTCAACTCCACATGAGCCAGACGAGAGACGAAGCAAAACTAAATCATATACAGCCTGCTTAGTAACGATTATCACAACTACGTACTACTGCAGCAGAGCATCACATCAAACTCGGTGGATAATAACTCACTTACTTCTGTGAAGTTTTCAGATTAAACTGTAATGTAGTCATCCAGATCCTTGTATCCATTCTTCACTAAACATCGCTGCAAATCCGTCTAGAAGAAAAAAAGTTTTTGGATCACACAGATTGTATTTGAGTGAATCAGGACACAGACAAAATGGAAAGAAAATGGTCTTATACTTGAAGAGACCCAAACGGTTTTGCAGTGACTCAGGCCTGACTGTGGAGCTGTAGAGGACGGCTCTTTACCTGCCCGCTGTGGAGTGGAGGTGTGCGGGGTCAGTCCTGTGGCCTACTTCTCCACTGCTCATTACAGCGTTTGGACCCGCGCTAACGCTCAAACTACCACCTCACATCCAGGTCAAGGACTCTCCAAAGTCTCAACACAACTTTCCCGTTTTCTCTCTGGGAGTCGTGTCCCCGCTGAGGCTTGTGGAGCTCCAGGGAGGTTCTGTTCACGCTCTGGACTTTGGTGATAGATAACTTTGCTGTTTTTAGTGGAAATGTCCCAAATAGAAATCAATTAAGTTTAACCTTAAAGGCAACGGAGCAGACTGAGATGTCCAGAACTCTGAATAATCTGGACAGAGATGGTTGAAAGACGTCTACATAAAATATTTACAATTAAATGAAATAAAAACACACTTACACACTTCTGCAAAATGTTTCTGAATGAGCCAAAGAGCCGATTTGGACCGACCATGAGCCACACGCAGCTCACAAGCCTCGTTTTCACCAGCCCATGAATGTCTGTTATGTGATGATGATGATACTACATTGTCTTAATGAAATGATTGATTTATTAACTGGTTGATCTGAAACTAGCAGGTGATGCACTTTTCCAATGAACAGGAACACAAAGCACATTCTGTAAAAAAGCAGTGGTTTGCATAGATTCAGTCCTGACTCCTAAACTGAGCTAACGTCTGTAACGCTCTCCAGGGACCGTCCCAGCCTCACTCCCAGCTCCCATCACCGCTCCGGTTCCTTCTAACTCACAAATGTAAATTGACTAAGCTCTGAATAAGGATCACATTTACTCCTTACGGCCACTTGGCATCGCGTCGCAGTGTTTTAGAGTGAAATGAATGCTTTCAAAGGATCTGGTTTCACGTGTTTACTGGCAGAGAAGGACCCTGCATCAGTCTGTCCTCACACAACTACAGAGGGAATGATGTTTGGCATTTTCACTCCGAGTCGTCATGGTTGTTTTGTCTTAGTTCTTCCAGTTTTACTCAGGCAACCCACAGAAAACATTGGGGTGTTTTTTATGCAAATCTTTAACCTATGTGTCCAATTAGAAAAAGAAAACAAACAAAAAAAACCCGATCCTAATCACCTGGTAGCGACCTTATAATGTAATATCTTTGAAACATGTATTACTTTTTTCATGAAGCACAAGTAATTTATTGACAGTCCCTAAGTATGTACATTCAGGGGAAGCCGACCTCCTCAGCACAATGAGTGAGGGCTGTCCCCATGTTCCCCTGTCAGCCTGTTCTCACAGATAAGCGTGTCAATACCACACAATTTGAAACAGCGTGTCATATGAACACAATTTCTATTTTTCTTTGTATGTATTGCACGTTTCTGTCCCAGTTCATTTCTATGGTGAATGTAAAGACATGGGTTATTCATGCAGACTCTCTCCAGTGACACCTGGAGAGCAGTGGCGGCTGGTCGATAGGGGGCGCAAGTGCACCGCACTCCCTGATTTGACCCTGAAAAACAACGAAAAAAAGCTTCCAATATATTCCTATGTTAGTTTAAAAGAATGGCTGAAGTCTATGGGGTTTTCCCAAGGAGCACGAGGCATCAGCGAACGCTTAAGAGAGCAATGCAGGCCTAAAGTGTCGCAAGAAATTTTAAACTCTCGTGCTTGTAACCATTAGTTTATAGCACAGCTATAGTCTCGTTTTAGGTGCGCGCCTATAGGCACTGCGCCTCCTGGTGGTTTAAATGTCCCTGGGGAGGTCTATTCCTGCCACAGACTTCTCTGTCATGGTTCAACATGTGACCAATGAAAACCACTGAACATTTGCTCTGATGTGTCTCACTGACTCTAGTTTACTTTAACAGTCACAGTGAGACTAAAGAATGACTTATCATCGTTTCTCTAATGCTACAAGTACTTATTTAGTCTAAAAAACAAACTTTTTCACAAATTTTGTGAATGACCAATCACGATTCAGTATACACCGACCAATCAGGATTCAGTATGACCGGCATGCTTTCTTATGCTAGTGCAGCAGAGCACCGGAGGATAAACATTACATTAGCATATTGTTTCTTTTGTCTAAACTTGTGGAGCTGTTGATCCAGTTGGACGAGGATCTGCATTAGTTTCATTTCACTTTTGGAGAAACAAACAGGAGCAAGAGGAGAAAAGGTCAGACATTTGGTTTTTAGCTTCACTGTTGGAGACATCTGAGCAGCTAAAGCCCTACTGCTAATGAAGTTATGTGTAAAAGAAAAAAAGAGCTCATGGTTCATTCAAACTACTCTAGTGATGATGATGTGTGTGTGTGTGTGTGGGTGGGTGCTTGTTGCTGTGGGGGAGTGTGTGTGTTTCCATGTGCTCCTGTTGTTATCTGAACATGGTGCTGATGGGCCGTGGAGCTGTGTATAAAACTCCCGCCTTTTTGTTTTTGCGCACCCTCCAAATATATATACCACCAGCCGCCACTGTAGGAGAGGATGGCACCTGATCTTAACCCGAGTGGTGTTTCGTTACTGGACCTCTGTGCTAGCTACAGTTTGTCCATAACAAACACCATGTTCCAACACCAGGCCTAGGGTGTCCAGTGCACGTGGCACCCTAGTACTGGAGAGGAAACTTCGACCGATAGTCAAACCTCGGATTCAGGAGGAGCAGTGTGGTTTTCGTCCCGGCCGTGGAACACTGGACCAGCTCTACACTCTCCATTGGGTACTCGAGGGTTCATGGGAGTTTGCCCAACAAGTCCACATGTGTTTTGTGGATCTGGAGAAGGCGTTCGACCGTGTCCCTCGTGGTGTCCTGTGGGGAGTGCTCCGAGACAATGGGGTCCGGGGCCCTTTGCTCAGGCCCATTGCCGGCAGTAAGTCAGACCTGTTCCCAGTGCATGTTGAATTTCCCCAGGGATGCCCTTTGTCACCGGATCTGTTCATTGTTTTTATGGACAGAATTTCTAGACTGCTGTCTCCGTTACCCACCTCCATATAAATCCTAATTTTAACCTTAACCAACTCCAAGCCTCAGACCTAAACTTAGCCATTAGGGGCTCATTCTCCCTCTGTGTCTCATTGGTTATGTGACTGAATTGATGAGAGGCTCTTGCCTCGTCGCAGATGGTGAGTGAGATCCACAGTCTCACATGCCCACTGCAGCACGTACCCTAGGCCCAGGTCATTTATCTGTCTTGGATGGGTATTTAGAGTTCTCAGGGGCCGTGTCTGGCTCTGCACCAACCCCAGGACCAATGATCTGTCCCAGGCAAAGAGAGAAGTCTGGAGCGGCGCTTCTACAGAATGATCAGGGGCTGTAGGCTGATCTCTCCTCGGTCACAAGGCTTTATCTGTAACACCCAGTTCTGTAAAACAACTGGATTTGTCATCATATTTTCATGTTATTTTTCAGTTTGGAACTATTCTGAAAGATGTTTTCTGTAGCTTGTGGAAAAGAAAGTGTGCTTTACTTTGTGACTCATGACTTTATTTTACATAAGAACATTCTGCCTATTCCAGAGGGAGGATTTTCTCACTGAATATTAAACACAAAGACAACATTTTATTCAAACTTTATCAGTCCAACACAATCTTCCTCTGCGGGCCTGAATGCAGAGGTAGACTATAACTCCTTCCTGTGTTATCTGAGCGCGTTGTGTGTGTGTGTGCAGGCGCGGCACGCTTCATTTAGCTGTCTGCTCTGTGGCTCTGGAAACATTTGCCTAGGCTTGTTTACCTGCTCAGACGCGCTTTGACCCTCGCTCCAGCTCAGCTCCTCAAATATTGACGGATGAGCGCGGCAGGTAAAGTCGTGTGGGAGTGTGCGCTCAAATGAACCTGGTACAACGCTAAACAACTGCAGCCAGAAGTGGATTTGAAGTTTGTGTGGATTAAAGGAGACAGTCTGTGTGTTTTAATGGATTTATTGTGGAAAGAGCTAAGAAACGCAAACAGATCCATTGACTTTTTGTTTAAATTTGCAGAAGTGAGTTTTATACACTCCACCTATTTATATTAATAACATTACTTTTATCAGTTGAGCTCTTTTCATGCAAACTGCATTACAAAGTGCTTTACAACATTTAAATACAATCAAAAACAATTAAAATACACACAAAAACATGAACAAATACAGTGTACAACAACAATAATTAGAATATTTCAGTTAAAAGCACAATTAAAAAGGACAATCTTCAGCCTGGTCCATGTTATCTGATCTGTCCACGTTTAGTCCTGACTCTGGTCCCGTTTAGTCCTGACTCTGGTCCAGTTTAGTCCTGACTCTGGTCCATGTTTAGTCCTGACTCTGGTCCATGTTTGGTCCTGACTCTGGTCCATGTTTAGTCCTGACTCTGGTCCACTTTTAGTCCTGACTCTGGTCCACGTTTAGTCCTGACTCTGGTCCATGTTTAGTCCTGACTCTGGTCCACGTTTAGTCCTGACTCTGGTCCATGTTTAGTCCTGACTCTGGTCCATGTTTAGTCCTGACTCTGGTCCACGTTTAGTCCTGACTCTGGTCCATGTTCAGTCCTGACTCTGGTCCATGTTTAGTCCTGACTCTGGTCTATGTTTAGTCCTGACTCTGGTCCATGTTTAGTCCTGACTCTGGTCTATGTTTAGTCCTGACTCTGGTCTATGTTTAGTCCTGACTCTGGTCTATGTTTAGTCCTGACTCTAGTCTATGTTTAGTCCTGACTCTGGTCTGTGTTTAGTCCTGACTCTAGTCTATGTTTAGTCCTGACTCTGGTCTATGTTTAGTCCTGACTCTGGTCCACGTTTAGTCCTGACTCTGGTCTATGTTTAGTCCTGACTCTGGTCTATGTTTAGTCCTGACTCTGGTCTATGTTTACTAACACGTCAGAGCTTTATTTTGGTGCTAGTTCATGAATAGTGATACGCTCCGAAAATTTCGACCAGCATATTTTAAATGACTCACTTGTTGGAAAGTGCATTTACGAGCACAAGTTTTTTTTACAACCAGGCCCCACTCCTGTTGGGTCTGGTTTTGGTCCTGTTGGGTCTGGTTGTGGTCCTGTTGGGTCTGGTTGTGGTCCTGTTGGGTCTGGTTTTGGTCCTGTTGGGTCTGGTCCTGTTGGGTCTGGTTGTGGTCCTGTTGGGTCTGGTTTTGGTCCTGTTGGGTCTGGTTGTGGTCCTGTTGGGTCTGGTTGTGGTCCTGTTGGGTCTGGTTGTGGTCCTGTTGGGTGTGGTTGTGGTCCTGTTTGGTCTGATTGTGGTCCTGTTGGTACTGGTTTTGGTCCTGTTGGGTCTGGTTTTGGTCCTGTTGGGTCTGGTCCTGTTGGGTCTGGTTGTGGTCCTGTTGGGTCTGGTTGTGGTCCAGTTGGGTCTGGTTGTGGTCCTGTTGGGTCTGGTCCTGTTGGGTCTGGTTTTGGTCCTGTTGGGTCTGCTCCTGTTTGGTCTGGTTTGGTCCTGTTGGGTCTGGTTTTGGTCCAGTTGGGTCTGGTTGTGGTCCTGTTGGGTCTGGTTGTGGTCCTGTTGGGTCTGGTTGTGGTCCTGTTGGGTCTGGTTGTGGTCCTGTTGGGTCTGGTTTTGGTCCTGTTGGGTCTGGCTGTGGTCCTGTTTGGTCTGGTTTTGGTCCTGTTGGGTCTGGATGTGGTCCTGTTGGGTCTGTCTGTGGTCCTGTTGGGTCTGGTTGTGGTCCTGTTGGGTCCGGTTTTGGTCCTGTTGGGTCTGGCTTTGGTCCTGTTGGGTCTGGTTTTGGTCCTGTTGGGTCTGGCTGTTAATCTTTGACAGTTATTTGATTTGACTTATTGGATCGTGTGAAGTTCTTTGGAATGACTGTTGTGGTTTTTGGTTATACAAAAATAAACTGAATTGAATTGTTAGTTTTTTTTTGTCCCTTCAGGTTCCCAGCTGACAGAACACAGTGAATATAAAATATGCATACACAAGTAAATATTCACTTTTATGTAACTTGTGGTGTCGCTCGACCCAGAGACATTATTTCAAACCGACTCTGGGTCCGGTTCAGGCTTGGGTCAAGAATCTAAACTCTTAAACCTCTCCTAAAACCAGATCATTTTAGCTCACCAGTAATGCTACGGTATGTTTGACACATCAGCTTGACTTTACTGCAGAGGTCTCCAGCCTTTTTCCTCAGAGGAGCTACTTTTACAAAATGAGCTTTGTGGGCGTCTGAGATTATCAGTTACACAATTTGTTAAAGAGAAACTAAACTCAGAATCAACTTTTTTTTTTACTGTCAAACTGTGTACAGTGGTCCCTCGCTCTATTGCGGTTAAATTTTCACAGCTTCGCTGTTTCGCGGATTTTTTTTAGTGCATTTTTGCTTTTTTTTTACAGTGCTTGGTCCTATAGACGTGTGCTGTAGCGTGCTTTTCTCTCAAACACACCATTTAGGGATCGTATCACATCGCAGCTCTCACAGGCAACAGCACAGAAGCTCTTTTAGAAAACTTGAGACAGTTTGTGTAGTTCAAAGATTTGTTGGAGGAGCATGTGATCCGTGGCTCTGTGGTCGGCTGTGGAGCGCAGCGGGACGGGCAACGTGCCAAAAGCAGAGCAGGCGAACACACAGCACCATCCCTCTTTATGGACAGTGCAGACAGGACACGATGAGCGGCAAATGTCGCTTGAAATCCCATTCATGTGTATGTGTCTGTCAGCGGAGGAGCACCCTGAGGTGCCGCTGACAGCCACGTGCACATGAATGGGATCTCTAGCGACATTTATGCTCATCCTGTCTGCACAAGCCTTTAAGCAGTCACATAAACGACTCACGCTGTTGTATCTGGCAGTGAATCATGTGTTCAGCGCATTATTACCTCTTCAAAAGAGACTTAACACCATAACCAGGCAGGTTATCAACGGAAATTACTGGTAAAAAAATGAAGATCACTACTTCGCGGGTTTCACCTATCACGAGTTATTTGTGGAACCTAACCACCGCGATAAACGAGGGACCACTGTATATGGGGTCAAAACTGAATTGTCTACTGTTTCCAGGCCTTTTTTGGATACGATGGACAAACGCTGTCAGTGCATTTTCAGTTCACACTGACGTCACAGTGAGTTGACGTGACAGACGAGCCGCCCAGATGGTTTATCTAAACTCCTCCCTCTGACATCACTGCTGTGGAGAGATGTGTAATCACTTGTACAACGATGCGCTGGTTCAAAACTCGTGTCAGTGGTAAGTTTATCATTGTTGTTTTTGTTTTGTTTTTTAGAAAATACTCGCGTCATAAGCTCATGTGCTTACGTATGTAAACTAAAGCAAAGATTTAATACATATGTTTTGTAAAGTAAATATAAAAAGAAATCTTGACGTGCAAGTAAACAAAGACTTGGTTCTGTAGCTTCTTCAGCTGCAAATCTCACATCAGGACCAGGACCGCTCCGATACAAAACTCAGACCATTTCCCAAGCTCTCTGTTCATACTGTATTTGGTGCTGTCATTCAAAGTCTGTTCACACACTGGGCGTCTCTTAAAAGACCTCCGAGCATCTCCAACCTTTGCGAGTCTGTTTGAGGTGCAGTTGTGGGCGGAGTTAGTCTCTGAATGTGCGTTTAGCCTCACTTTAAATGAAGCACAGTTAGATGCTTGTATAAAACATTTGCTAATTTCTGCTTAGAAATGGACACAATTACACATTTACAATAGGAACAGGTCAGTAAAAATATGATTTGAGTAATATAGCCTAACATGCATGTTTCCAAAATCCTTTTAATGAGTGTTTGTCTGTGGGCAAGTCCCGGACTAAACTAAGACCAAACCAAGTCCAGAACCAGGACACGCTGCCTTTATGTGATCCATACTGCAGACGTCAGAGCCATAAACATCAACGTCAGAGCACAACCCCAGACCGAAGGGTCTGTGAGTGAAGCATTACAACATTTTACATTGGATCTCATTTGAAGGAACTGCCCCACTTTTAATGAGACATTTATTTTTCATTTTAAGTTTATAAAACATCAAAATGTTTGTCATTTTGACTATAATAGAAGAATTGCTTAAATGTGTCAATAAAAACTATACTTACACCTCGCTCTACCTTCTCTCTTCTGGAGTTGATCCCATAGTGTCTCTTTACTCTCTCTCTCTCTCTCTCTCTCTCTCTCTCTACCATCAGGCCCTCTCTCTCTCCATCAGGCCCTGTCTCTCTCTCTCTCGCTTACTCTCTCTCTCCCTCTCTCTCTCTTACTCTCTCTGTGTCTACCATCAGGCCCCCTCTCTCCCTCTCTCTCTCTTTCTCCCTCTCTGTCTCTTATTCTCTCTTTCTCCCCCTCTCTTATCTCTCTTTCTCTCTCTCTCTCTCCTCATCTCTTAATCTCTCTTTCTCTCTCTCTCTCTTACTCTCTCTCTCTCTCACTCTCTCTCTCTCTCCCTCTCTCTCTCTCTTCTCCCTCTCTCCCTCTCTTATCTCTCTCTCTCTCCCTCTCTCTCTCTTACTCTCTCTCTCTCTTTCTCTCTCTCTCCCTCTCTCTCTGCCGGGGCTGGTGAACCCACGGTGCCATCAAACCCCACCGAGCGCAGCCTCATTTGTCTAAAACTCATTTAGTCCCCAGAGTCTAATAACAGCTCCCGCCTCTCGCCCTCGCCAGCTTAATATCATCGTCCTAATTAATACAGCGGCTTAATTAAAGAGTCATATTTAAGAATGCAGCAGGAGGTGGGGGGGGGGCTCTCATCCGTGCTGCTAATCGTCCCGCTCATTAGTTTGGATCGATCTTCACTTCATCTGACTCTGATGAAGCCACACTTCTACACCACACGACAAATAGGTTTGGGTTGAGCAGAGAGCAGGGCCACAGTCAGGTTTGTGTGGGGTTTATGAGGAAGTTTGATAAAGATTGTGTGAGTTTAAGTGTCCTGGGCAGTGCCTCGGGACAGGCCTAGGATGTACTCTGTAAAAACGCAAATATACAACTACTGTACATACATACTTTTTACGTAAATATGTTAGGAAAAGACAACATAAAATAACCACAATTTCAACAGGATAAATCTTAATCACCCCTAAAAGACCCCGTCCCAAACGTACCCATTATAGCAACTTGAAGCCTAGACTTACGTTTTACGATGTGGCTTTTTGGAACATATTTTGTAACAAATGAAAAAGCGAGAAAACGTGGTCAATATACATAAAATGCCAAGTGGGATGGTGTTCTTAAGTTGCTTTATTTGTGTGTTTTTTATCTTGGCACGTATCTGCTGAAGACTTTTTAGTAACTCCTGTTGCCTGGGGAACACACCAGATACTTCTCTCAACAATAAGCGCACCTGTGTTTGGCGGTAAAGATTGATTAAAAAAGGCATAAAGAGTACTGAACGAAGGAGGACAAAGATGGAAGGGCAGATGGGTACATCCAGCAGGCAGTGGGACAGACCAGGACGACCAGGCCCATGGCTAGAACACTGATCCGTACACAATGCGCTGGGTCAGTGTTGTGCTTTTGTGGGCCAGAAGAGCGCTACCACCGAACCGGGATGGACAGAGGTGAAACACACACGATAGCGATGAAGCAATGCAGCTCATCCTTTTTAATGTTTTTTGTTGGGCCCTTGAATGTTATATTGTTTTATTAACCCCTCTTTTTTTCTTTTATTGAAATAAATAAATAAAATTTTATTTTTTACAACCACTTTAGACTTTAATTGTCTATTTCTTCATACATTCGTAACTGAATTGCTGTAACAACTGTGATAAATATTTACTAGGACCATCACATCAGACAAAATGAGATAAATGTGACAATCTGTCACATGAGCTTTCTTCTGCAGCTTCCTGTGTATTTGCTCCGGAGGGATCGGTCCTGAGCCACAGAAGGCCTTCTCCTGACCTTTTACAGCTGCTTATGAAATCAGCGGCGGCATAAATATTGATAATGTCTCATTCAAGGCTCTTTCTTTAGAATCGTGCGTTGTAATTACGGCCAGTGCTGAGTATTGATGTGGCGCTCACAGGGACAGTCCTAATGCAATCTGATACGGCCAAGAAAACACAGAATCAAATCACAGGCACAGGACAGGATGCCCGGAAGAGACACCTGAGCCCCTCAGCGGGACCTCACTGGGGCCTCAGCGGACCACCAGCACAGGCAGCGATGGAGCTGTGTGTTCTGTTTATTTTGCGGAGGCAGCAGTCAAAACCAAGCAGCCATGATCTTGTCTTTTCGGGCATTACCCAAAGCTCATGAGCATTGGTGAGGGATTGAGAGTTTGGACGTTCGACTCAGCTCCTCCCTCAGCAGAATGATTCAATACTGCTGACGCTGCACTGATCCTCCTGTCAATCTCACACTCACTGTGATCAAGACCCAACGAGCAGAGATGAGATCATCAGTCTCTTCTTCCTTGTAGGGGGACTTGATGCTGGGATTAAGAATATCCTAAAAGTGTTCTTTCTACAGTAACATACTCAGTCGAAGTCAACAGCTCTCCACCTACAGTATATAGTAAACAACTGAGGAATCAGACAGAGCTTCTTTGAACTCCTCCCAGCCAGTGAGTTCACAGTGCAGACTCCTTGTGCGTATACGATGCTGACTTCTCGGTGCATACACAGCGCTGATTTCTCGGTGCATACACAGCGCTGACTTCTCGGTGCATACACAGCGCTGACTCCTCGGTGTGTACAAGGCGCTGACTTCTCGGTGCGGAAGCGGCGCTGACTCCTCGGTGCATACACAGCGCTGATTCCTCGGTGCATACATGGCGCTGACTTCTCGGTGTGTACATGGCGCTGACTTCTCGGTGCATACACAGCGCTGACTTCTCGGTGCATACACAGCGCTGACTCCTCGGTGCATACACAGCGCTGACTTCTCGGTGCATGCACAGCGCTGACTCCTCGGTGCATACACAGCGCTAACTTCTCGGTGCATACAGCGCTGACTTCTCGGTGCATACACAGCGCTGACTCCTCGGTGCATACACGGCGCTGACTTCTCGGTGCATACAGCGCTGACTTCTCGGTGCATACACAGCGCTGACTTCTCGGTGCATACACAGCGCTGATTCCTCGGTGCATACATGGCGCTGACTTCTCGGTGTGTACAAGGCGCTGACTCCTCGGTGCGGAAGCGGCGCTGACTCCTCGGTGCATACACAGCGCTGACTTCTCGGTGCATACACAGCGCTGACTTCTCGGTGCATACACAGCGCTGACTCCTCGGTGCATACACAGCGCTGACTCCTCGGTGCATACACAGCGCTGACTTCTCGGTGCATACATGGCGCTGACTCCTCAGTGTGTACATGGCGCTGACTTCTCGGTGCATACACGGCGCTGACTCCTCAGTGCGTACACACGGCGCTGACTCCTCGGTGCATACATGGCGCTGACTCCTCGGTGCATACACGGCGCTGATTCCTCGGTGCATACACGGCGCTGACTCCTCGGTGTGTACACGGCGCTGACTCCTCAGTGCGTACACACGGCGCTGACTTCTCGGTGCATACACGGCGCTGACTCCTCGGTGCATACACAGCGCTGACTCCTCGGTGCATACACAGCGCTGACTTCTCGGTGCATACACAGCGCTGACTTCTCGGTGCATACATGGCGCTGACTCCTCTGTGTGTACATGGCGCTGACTTCTCGGTGCATACACAGCGCTGACTTCTCGGTGTGTACAAGGCGCTGACTCCACGGTGCATACACAGCGCTGACTCCTCGGTGCATACAAGGCGCTGACTCCTCGGTGCAGAAGCGGCGCTGACTCCTCGTGGGGTTCATGGTGCTGTGGAGCTCCGGGCTGAATCCTCGGTGTGCACCAGTGTGACGTTCACATTCACAGCTGAAAGGCCTTTGCTCAGGGCCAGAGCTCATGTGATTAATCCTGTTGAGTCCAGGTGACTTCTCCCTCTGTCTGAACACATTCACTTTCAGGCAAACACACACACAAATGCCTACTTCCTGTCTGAGTGCGTTCACCTTCAGGCACACACACACAAATGAATACTTCCTGTTTGAGCGCGTTCACCTTCAGGCTCGCGCACACACACCTGTGTACTTCCTCTGTTTGAGCGTGTTCACCTTCAGGCTCGCGCACACACCTGAGTCCCTCTGGAGTCTGAGGCCTTGTGCCTGCTTCACTCACTCTGAGGAGAATGACTTGATAAAGGACTGACTTTGCTCATCACAAACACCACTGGAGCTACGGACATTATTTCATTGCAGTGACTCATATTCTTTCACCAAAAAGGAAAACAGGAAAACAACACTGACATGAAGTTTGTGTTTGAAAAAGGATGTTTTCTCAAAAGTTTCTTGACAAAAGCTGAAATTTAATAAAAACAAATAAAAAAATAATAAATGTTTAACCCTAGAACACTTTCGCTATAAAAAGTGACACCATCACTTTTGCCGGGTAATTTTCACCTGATATAATAAACCCAACAAAAAGTACTTGTCATAAAAAATAGATCCAAATATGACAAGACTTGATAAATTACAGTGGTTTTCTTTTATTTTCAACTGTGGTATGTGGAACAAAATGGAAATAAAAATAATATAGGAAGATCCTACAAACATGCTCGAAAATGACTAATGACTTTTGACTTTTGAGAACAAAAAATTCCTAAAAAAAAAAAAAAAAAAAAAATCCTGATACAGGAAACTTGGTCTTTGGTCGACTCATTCCTGAGACATGTGAGACTTCCTGGTTCCTACAGGACAGAGGAACAAAATATGGTGTTTTTTCATTGTGTAAAAATGACCACTTGATTAAAATATTGTTTTCACCATAAGAATTCACTTTGAAATCACCACTTTGTGATATATATTCATAATTCATATAAATAGCTAACTACATAATGTAGCTTTTGAAAAAAAAAAAAAAAAAAAGTAAACGTACATTACCCTCTATCACTGTTGCCGGGTGAAAATCACCTGAAAGCAAACCTGTGTTACTCACTGAGATGTCAGAGACACTAATCCTGCGACAGGATGAAGCTGGAGTTGACCAGGGACAGTAAATATGAAAATATGGTGAGTCTGAATGTTGTCACTCTTGACATGTGGCAGGATACTTGATTTTAAACACTAACACTATCACTGGTGAAATCCACCCAAAACGTACATGACCCTCTTTCACTATCGCCGGTGAAAATCACCAGAAAGCAAATCTGTAGGACAAAGTGGACTTTGGGGAAACACCCACACCTTCATAGAGTCAAAAACACTGGTGAAGCTCCCAGGGACTCATGACACTCAGAAAAATACAACATATTGAAATTCATGTAAATACATTTGCTCGAGTGAAAATCACCCGGTGATAGTGATCTACGGTTAAAATGGGTTGAAAATAATTTAAAATAACTTTTTTTTTTTTTTTTTTTTTTTTGTGAAAGTAGACACTTGTAGGTCTCTTTTGATGTATAACATGTCATGATTCTAGTTGCAGAAAGTTTTTTGTGGAGCTGTGAGTATTGTTTAAAGTGAGCAAAAGGCCTGGCAGAGAAGAGATGAGGGCTGGCATTAGAAGAGTTAAAAGTGTACAAGTATGAGTGGAGCTTAAGAAGCTGTCCAGCCCAAACTGAAAGATGATTCATTTTTGCACTGAATCAGGCGAGCAGTTTTAGCTTTACATGTTGTTCTCACACTTTGACCAAAACAAGTCTAATTAAAGTCTTACCGTCCACAGTGTTCTGATGGTTTAGATGCATTTGCTTCATTTAATGAACATTTAAGACACAATTCTTCATAGATACAGTTTTACAGCAATATTCATCAGTATATGTAATGATTGTTAATAGTACTTTTGGGGTACTTGGAGTGACAACTAAAGATGTAAATGTTACAGACAAAGTTGATAATCCAGGCATTCTACTATATAATGCCTGGTGTTTTTAGACAAAGTATATAAATGTGTCATTATCTACTTTGTCTAGACATTCTATACAATACCTCGCCATTATAAAGAATGCCTGATAACCTTTAGGCAAAGTAGAGAATTTCTGACAAAGCATAATTAATTTCTTGGAATGCAAACGAAAAACACATACAATTTGAATTAATTACCATCTAAACCAGGGCCCAAGTGCAAAAATGTGGCCCTCCAGTAGGACTAATTTGGCCAGCAAAGAAGGGCTGATGTTTGTGTTTCTTGCAAAGATGGCCATATCAAGTCTATTCTCCGAAATACAATATCATTTTATCAATTTAACCAAAAAGTGTAGGTTTTGCCCTTGAGATGCAATATTAATATTAGTTTTGTCTATCTAAGGAAGGATTTGTTCTACTTTGCAAAGTCTGACTTTGTTGCTGCAGTTGTGATGGTTGTTGTGTTTGTGGTCAATAGTAAACGGGGTTGTGGTTCACTTTTTTTTTTTTTCTTTCTTTAAAAGGCTAATTTGCAAACCTGTATATAAAGTTGTTAAAACGTTTAGCCATATTTTTTGTGATAAAAAAAACAACTGAAGTATGAACATTAGTTACCACAAATCAACACAACCACCAACCACAACCAACCCTTACACTATCACACAAGTAACCACAACTAACCACAACTAACCATTCCCACAACCAACAATCACAATCACCAACCATAACCAACTACTTCCAAAACCACCAACCACAATCAGCCACCAACCACAGTCACCAACTACAATCAACCACAATAAAACCACCAACCACAACCACAACTCTCAACCACAATCAACCACGACCACCAAGCACAACCACTCTCACAATTAGAGCAAGGCAAGATATCAAATTGTGAATGTCGTTTTGGAGATATGTAAAAACTGGTCATTGAGCATAGCATATATATACTGTATATACAGTATATATATTTATATATTACTGCTGTCAAGCCATTAAAAAATGGAAGAGATTAATTAATTATGATCTATATTTAATTAATCAAATTAATCTATTTTTAATCTCATCTAAAAAATGCTGAGAAAAACACTCAACTTAAGTGTTTTTGTTTTGTTTTTATCCAATTTAATGAATGACATTATTGTTGCAGATGGAAATATTAATATATTGCAGAAAATGTAGACTTTATGAAGTTTTTTGTTACTAAGTTGTCAAAAAAACTAAAAAATAAATAATATGTCAATTTAGTCCTACTGGGGGCCAAGTGTGGATGGTATTTATATAAATTGTATGTGTTTTTTGTTTGCATTCCAAGAAATTTTCTTTTTATTTTACGTGGCTTTCAGGTTGAATCTACTATAGAAGCACTTGATTTACTTCATTATTCTAAACTTTGTGTTTAGATATGTATTGCTTGTAATTTGTTTGGATTTGTGGCCCTATTTATATTTTGTCTTTAGAGCAGACTAACAGGCCAAACCGATGTTCTTTACAGGGTAGGACATGAAGTGGTTTGTGAGTCTTTTCCGTCCCTTTCCTTGCCTCTCCTCGTGCGCACCACTGCGAGCGCATGTGTCTTCTCGCGAACACGACCTGTGTCGCGGCAGAAGCTTGGTGATGGTGTGACAGACAGTCGCAGAAACCTGATGACACACACTTTTCTCATTCACGGCTCTGGCCTTAGGCTACAGAAGGAAGTGTCGGAGAACCGTGATCTTTGAAAAAAAAATAAAAAATAGAAAGTACCACTACACCAACTGAGAAATCTACGTACAGGGATGCATGAAAAATATGTTAATGCTGCAACATCAACAATTAGACGACAATGTTGAAATAGTGGGATGTCTGAATAGAGACATGCACCCGAAACAACAACATGGACTTTCACTTCAGTTCAACTATTGAGTATATCTGGCTCTGTCATCTGCTCACTTAGCTTTAGAACTAAATATTAGATGAATACAAACCACTTTCCTGCAGTAATCTGAGCTGTAGTGTTACTTTCTGTATTTGCTTCCTTTATTATTTTTGTAAATAACGTGAGAAAACGGTGACATATGGTCGTGTGATCATAATTATTCTACCTGAATCATCCCCCGTCCTTCTCCTGTTACTTTCATGTGTTTTTGTGTATTATTTGTCTTATTATTGAACTCACACCGGCTGTTTGTTTTGATTCTGAGCCTCACGTGCGTCTCAGCGTGGATCACGTCACTGTTCTCTTCCTGGTTTGATTTTGTTCTTGGTCCGTTTGTGTTCACAAAACAAACGAACCGGTCCAGGGCTCGATTGAACTGAGCCAAGACTGACCAACCAGACCCGATTTTGAAGTTTTGGAGTGAATCAGAGTTTGTTTACCCAATCAAACCAAGCTGTCCAGGCAAACAAATCCTGATCCGAATCAAAAGTGTATCCTTAAATCAGAATAGTTGTAATGAGGCTAAACACTGGTCACTCATTTAGATGTAAACTACACAATATATACTGTATGTATTTCTTTGAGTTTACAGTTGGAATGTTCAGCTGTGATGTGAGTGCGTTGGAAGCCTGCAGCCTGTTTTCTCTGTAGATTTCTATAGTGTATGTGGTAAACAAAAGAGATGTGCCAGGACAGGGTGTGAAAAGTATGTCCGGCTCCACACAACACATGGTGGGCGGTGACGCACAAAAACACATGTAGAAACACACACGTATATGCTCGCTGTTACACTTTACACGGACGCAGAGGCTGTAGTTAGGACGGTGCTTTAGTTTGAATCTAGGCCAATGAGTCAATCTCAAGTGATAATGCTTAACAGAGCTCTAGCAGATGGATCGAACTGTTGTGTTGTGTTTTATTTTTGCATGAACCATTATGCAGTTAGTGTATCTAATATTCAATGGATGAACACATCATACAAATATTGACTCCTGTTGATAACCATGCACATTTTGTAGTTTGTTTTTTTGTTGTTGTTGTTGTTTTTCTCATCAAGTATAAAAATGACATTTCAGCTCTACTGAATAGAAAAAAACACACTTTTATAGAAGATTTTCAGAACAATAAGAAAATGTGTTTCTAATGGAAGTCAATGGGACAAAATGGCGCCAACAGAACGAGAGAAAGAACTACAAACTACTTCTGCACAAAAACTACAAAATCATCCAAGTCAAAGGTGGACTGATTTTGAACATGTCCAAGTCTGGAATAAAAGGTCCAAACAAATCCAGTTTAGATTCATATTTTAGATGAAAAATTGGCCATTTTGTGTCACATTTTCACCTCCTCTGACAATCTGTACAAAGAATTAAACACTTGTTTTCTTTGTCAGGACAGTAGATTAACAGATCAGATTCAAGCAAACAAACAAACAAACAAACAAACAAACAAACAAACAAACAAACAAACAAAAAGTTTAAAAAGATGTTTTACTTACATTTTTTACTTAAATTTTACAGGCGTTAAAATGGACACAAGAGTTAAAATGAGAAAAAAAGGCCTGGCAGAGAACAAGGGTCAAGTGAGAACAGGACTGGCACTGAACGAGTTAAAAGTGATCCTGGATATACTATGAGCAGATTGCCGTTTTGATGAGTCTTCTTCACTCTTTTCTTTCCAACCTTCTGCACTCATCAATTCCATTTTGTCACTTTGTCACATGTGTCCAAAGTTCATTCAAAGTTAGCGTAATAAAACCCAAACGAGAACTCCATACTTAATCCACTTTGGACTTTTCCGAGTTTGCCCACCATCCGTCGCAAAGTCACCGAGTCACAGTCCACTAAATTGGTCCCTTTCTCCTCCAATTAAAGAGCGCGTGATGGGAGCTGACAGGCCTGGGCAGCGGAGTGAGTCGGCCCAAGTCAGAGCGCTCACACAGGTCTGACGACGAGGAGCACGGTTTGGACTCTTCAGCGGTAAACAGTGAGACAGAGGGAGGGCAGTGTGGCTGAAGGACGGTAATGAGGAGGAGGAGACTGCAGGAGGAGACCGTCTGCAGGAGGAGACCGTCTGCAGGAGGAGACCGTCTGCTGGAGGAGACCGTCTGCAGGAGGAGCCCGTCTGCAGGAGGAGACTGTCTGCAGGGGGAGACTGTCTGCAGGAGGAGCCCGTCTGCAGGGGGAGACTGTCTGCAGGGGGAGACCGTCTGCAGGAGGAGACCACAGGTGGAAACCGCACGGGACATAGGAGGAGACTGGCAAATGGTCTATTTATATTGTGCTTTTCTACCTTTCCAACTCAAAGCGCTTTACAATCTAGCATCCACTCACCCAGTGTAACAGACACTGAGGCAGTGTGGGTTAAGTGTCTTGCCCAAGGACACAACGACAATCTACTCCTGTTGTCCCACTGTGGCACCTGGTGTTCTAACGGTCTCCCATCCAAGTACTAACCAGGCCCTTTCTTGCTTAGCTTCTGAGATCTGACGGGACCAGGCTTTGACAAACAGGTATGGCCACATACTCAGTCACTCCAACCCTGCTCTTTGTAATGTCAACAGTTTTAAGCTTTCATCACAATTTTTGAAAAAAAAAATATATATATATATTTTTTTTATTAAACATCTGAAAATGTATTTTTTGCTATCATTTTTTGTGTTTTTTGATCTCTCATCACAATCTTGAACAAATGTTCACAACAATGTTTTAGTGAGTGAATTTTGGTTAATTTAATGAACATTTTAATCTGACTGTTTTTCAAATGCACCATTCATACATCTATAAATATCATATAAAAATATGATTCTATCAAACCTTTTTTGACAACAGTATTAAAGTTGGGTAACTAACTTTTTTAGTTAAAGATGAGTAAACGTGTTTCCTCTAAACAGTATGGTAAATGCAGTATGGTGAAAACATTTGACCTCTGAGAAATGTCTGAATTGAGTTTTCAGCAGGAGGTGAAAGCTGCGCTCTGATTGGCTCTGCTTGGGTGGTCCTCTTACTTTGCAGTCTGTAAGAAGTGGTTTTTTTAGCCATAATTTCAACAAAAATACAAAAACCATGTTGAGTATGTTGTCAGATATAAAACCTGGATTGCGTTTGATGATGCTAACGAGCTAGTTTGGCTTATTACATGACAATTCTAAGACATTTGAAATAGTTTTTTTTTCAAGGCTCAGAGAAAATAAACAGGATTAGATCTGATTAGAACAATAATAATAATAATAATGTGTTGGATTTATACAGCGTTTTTCATGACACTCAAAGACTCTTCACATTCTGCATTATTCATTCACTCCACACTCGATGATGGTAAGCTTTTAGAGTAGTCCCAACTGCCCTGGGGCAGACTGACAGAAGCAAGGCTGTCATTTTACGCCATTTGCAATTATTTTTTTCCCAAGAGCCTTTATCCGAAGTGGTACAAGTGGTGCAGTGCCACATCACAGTCATTGGTGTAACAAGTCACTTTTGTAAATCAAAGGGTTTTTAATTTACTATTTTGACCATTTATTGTGATCTTAGAACAACAAGCAAACACTCATGCTCCAGAGCCAAGTCACTTGAATTAAAGAAATACAAAGAGTAAGAATTATTCTCAAAAATGTGTCGGTGGGCCACATTGAAACAGTTTGCCCAGGTCTGAGTTAGACGATATGTTGTCAGTTTGTACTCTGAATGATATAATGCAAATTCACTTTTTTTTTTCTTGAAAACAATAATACCAATAATATCTAAATTCTATAACCAATGCTGGCTGTGTTTCTGAGGAGAAATGAAGCTATACCATGTAAACTAAATATCCTCTGTATGTGACCTGTATTTTCTCTGTGACGTCAATCCAAAGCAGCAGACTTCTCTTTTGTCCTGCTAAATCACCATAAAACGCACAAGCATGTAATGGTAAAGTCTGATTCAGAGTGACCCACACAGGCAGCTCCAGGTCCACTGTTACAGGAGACCAGTGGCGGGCCGGGCCTAGGCCTTCAGTGGTGCTTCTTTTAAATATATTCACTTGTCAATAACCAGCTGATGGCTATTAAACTATTCTATTACACAGGCACGCCATAAAGAGCAAAGCATCGTTACTTCTATAGTCAGAATAAACACATTTACACACACACACACACACAAATATTTACTCACCAATAGTCTGAATTACTTGTACACCAAAAACGCGCGGATCTTGCGCTGGACGCCGTCTGGTCTCTGGGGCACAGTTGATGCTTCTAGTGGCCTCGTAGATTTGCTCACATCAGCTCCTCTCTTGCGCAGCTACTGTATGTTTCCCTCCGCACTGCTCTTTTAGCTGTAAATCCACTCTGGATTCGCCAAAAGTTTTGGAAAGCACCTTGTAAGTGTCCCGCAGAACAAATCCCTTTCCCGCTTGTGGCAGGCTCACTACGTTCAGAGTTGCCCGGTCTTTCTTAACAATGTCCAGGTTTTCTGGAAAAGTCCGTCTTAAAAAAGGCTTTACCAAGAAATTTGCAACCAAATCGATTTCTTCTCTCCCTTTAGCCACTTTGACAAAACTGCTCACAACAACAATAAGCACAGACACAGACAGCCAATCAAATGCTGTAGTTGATGGTGGCCTGCTAGAAGGCCTTGGCGTCGTTGACGTAAAACCTGATTGGTTAAAGCAACAGTTTGATACACACTTATTTTAAGAGACAGTGCCTTTAAAACTGATTGTGAATGATTTCACTGACCCGGACAACAACTGATGACAATATATTATGAAACACACGCCTGAAAGCTGCGAAACGAGGGGAAATGCTACGAAGAAGCTGATAAATACGTATTATAAGAATTGTTATTAAGCATGCATGCACTAAATATGATTTTTATTAGTTTGTTATTTAGATATTTTTAGGCCACAGAGAAGGCTTTGCAGGCCCTGACAGTCCAACACTGCAGGAGACGAGAGGAGGTCCAGCTTCTGCGTGTGCATTCTGAGCAGACAGGAGCGAGACGCAGATAGAGAGCAGTTCAAAAGTTCACAGGCTGCAGTGATTCTTATTATAAACCTCACACGCATGTGGGTGATGACAGTTTCATACAATGTTAGAGGAATGTGGCTTCAAGAGGTGTTTCTGTCATTCCTATGGGTTCATGTGGAGTGTTGTGAGCAATTGTAGATATAAACTGTGAGGATGGAGCTTCAAGCTAATGTGAGTGCTTTTCTCTGGCATCTCCTGTTTGACCAGACACGCTCATGTAAACACAGTTGTGGGAAGGGGATCTAAGGCAGAAATGGAGATTTAAAGGACACATACTATGCAAGATTGACTTTTTGAGTGTTTAACCTCTGGACCTCAGAAAACATTTTTTCAGTTAATAATTTTAACAGCAATAGCACATCAGCTCTCCATCTGCTCTGTACAAAGTGTCGGTGAAGCACTGTGTCCCAGAGCACTCACCCTCCTGCATCAGCTCTGTCCACGAGAGGTGATGTTCCACGGACCAGAGACTGTGTGGTCTTCGAGGTGTCTGTCTTCAACCGCTACCTAGTCCGCACGGGGGAGTTGGCATGTCTGGATGATGGTAGGTTGCCAAACTTCATGCTCCGGTCGAGTTTCCTGTGACAAACAGGTTGTAGGTGACGAGACAGACAAAGAGCACTTCAAAACCTAGACTGACCCAGCCAGGCCAGGGTGTTTGCTCACAGGTTTACAATTCATTTTGGCCTCTGGGCTGAGCAGTTACACAACACATCAATAAAACTAAACTTAAAGTTGATCGGGCTTGTAGTACAATATTCTATTCAGCAATGCCTCTATTCAGCAACTGCATTGGCCACCTTGACTAAGTGGCTGATGGCTACAAAAGTGGCTTATTGCCCTAGAATAGTCCAAATGGTCCAAAATGTGCCTAAATATTATGTAGGCCTCCGTAGAAAGTGGTAAAACATAATTTTGATCCATTTCCAAAGTGGTCGTCGGCCAAGTGGCTGATGTCTAAAAATTAAAAAGACTACAGTATTAATATAAAACACTGTTGTTATTTTTTACATGCTTTGATTCTGTACATGATCCAGCCTGGTCCTGGTCCTGCACGGTCCCGGTCTAGTGTGAATGAGTTAGCACACACACCTGCAGCTTTCCTCTCTGTCCGTCTCTGGTCCTGTCTCCTGTCCTCAGCCTGACCTGCAGCTTTCCTCTCGGTCTGTTTGTCTCTGGTCCTGTCTCCTGTCCTCAGCCTGACCTGCAGCTTTCCTCTCTGTCCGTCTGTCTCTGGTCCTGTCTCCTGTCCTCAGCCTGACCTGCAGCTTTCCTCTCTGTCCGTCTGTCTCTGGTCCTGTCTCCTGTCCTCAGCCTGACCTGCAGCTTTCCTCTCTGTCCGTCTGTCTCTGGTCCTGTCTCCTGTCCTCAGCCTGACCTGCAGCTTTCCTCTCTGTCCGTTTGTCTCTGGCCCTGTCTCCTGTCCTCAGCCTGACCTGCAGCTTTCCTCTCTGTCCGTTTGTCTCTGGTCCTGTCTCCTGTCCTGAGCAGAAGGAAAGGAGAGAATCTGCTGACGCCGCAGTGTAAGAGGCAGGACGCTCCATCACACCGCGGTGCTCCGGCTTCACCACGCTCACACCTCCTCAGGCCGTTTGGACGCAGGAGCAGGAGCTTGACAACAAAATGAGGCGGGACTAATGACTGCACAGAGCATAAGTTCTCACAGCGCTGAGGTCATTAGGCCGGCACTGCATCGGCTCCAAACCAGACAGCAGCACTGCTCACGGAGGTTTGGAAAAACTTTTAGGCTAGTATATATATATATATATATATAGAGAGAGAGAGAGAGAGAGGGAGAGGGAGAGGGAGAGGGGGAGGGAGAGGGAGAGGGAGAGGGGGAGGGGGAGGGAGAGGGAGAGGGAGAGGGAGAGGGAGAGGGAGAGGGAGGGAGAGGGAGAGAGAGAGAGAGAGAGAGAGAGAGAGAGAGAGAGAGAGAGATGAAATTGTAATGTTTGGTGTGTTGAAGCTTTTTTTATGGGATTTTGATGACTCACTGTTGGAAAATATAATTTGAGAAAACAGCCTATGTAGTTAGAAAGTTCCATGGAACTTACAATGCCTGTCAGTTTTATTACATGAGGCACTAGAGGGCGCTCTGAGGCGTGTGCTGGCCCGGTCTACAGTCAAATACATGATACACTTCCACACATACAGTACTAGATGGTGGATGATCAAAGGTCTGCTTGTTGTTGTAACAGGATGTCAGGGAAGAGTTAAGTTGTTAGAATTATACATTCATTCTAAGTAAATGTACATTTGAATTCAAACTCAGCTGCTTGTTGTGCAGACAAGCTTCTGGGGGCCAGCTACAGTTCTACTGCAGTGACACAGAAGGCCTGAAACCCCACTTTGGGAATCAGTGAGCTAAAATAAAGTCTATGACACAGTCACTACTACAACCCAGATGATACTTGTCGTTTATTAGCAGACACAGGCCAATAGTGATGATGGGTCAACTTGACTCGAGTTAATGTAACCCACCCAGGCAACATTCAAGCTGTTGTTTTGAGAGCTGCTGCAGCTCCCTGCAGAGAGGTCCTGGTCTAGACCTAAGCTGGAGCAAGTCTCACCACCAGTATTCACAGACAACAGCACAGAAGCTCTTAGAAAACATACGGCAGATTGGACTGACCCACATAACCTGGACTACACATCAGAACATAAACATCTGCAGGCTGAACAGACGTGAACCTGGCAGGTGAGTGGTGCAAGGTGAGAACAGGCTTTTGGACCAGGCTCCAGACAAGTTCTAACCGTTATCGGAACAAACACAATAAGTGAACACAGGGTCTTAGAACGGCTAAAATATAAATCAACTGTCCATCTTACTCTGTTCTACCCCTGCCAAGTCAGTCCACACAACAACACAGAACAAACAGTCTTTACACAGCAGACACAGGCTCAACAGAACATTACAAACCTCAAATATCCATAAAATCCACTTTCCATGTTTCCTATTTTGGAAATTACAGAATCGCGTTTCACCTGAAGCCAATGAAAAGCCTTAACACCGCCTGCGCTGCTTCTGATTGGTCAAAGTTGCTGTTTAAATGTGTTACCAAATCAGACAGAACTGTTAGCGGTTACTGGGTCTTTTTCCGGCTTTATCTCCAATAGATTAGATTGTTGGAATGATCAGCTCAACAGCTACAGTACATCCAGAACACTGCTGCTCAAGTCTCCAAACTAGAACTATTTTGTTTCTGTTTGTCTGTGCAAATGACTGAAATGTTTAATGTTTTCTTATAAATAATGTTTTGCCCTGTGGTTAGTTCCCTGCTTTGTAACACCCTTTGAATTGCTCGGTGTACAAACTGTGCTATGCAGATACACTTGTCTTGCTAAGCTGCTAATGCCTGAAGAAAAAAAAAAGCAGAATTTCTAGTTTCTATTTAAGCGCAGGTCCATCAGTGTTTAAACGTGTTTTTCTTCAGCCGGTGTGGGAGGCTGCTGGAGCGCTTCATCTTCCTAAACACCATCCATATGCATCTGTGTGAAGCCTGACACGGAGCCAGCCCTGCTCTGTGGCTGCTCTCTGCTTGAACACGGCACAGACATCTTCACCCAGAGAGCGGAACGATGCCAAAGCCTGCCAGCATCAGCACTGGACCTCCGCCAGGCTCCTCCGACAGACCCCCGCCGCTGCGCCAAGGTCAAGTGTGTTTAGCTCTGCGGCGGCTCATGGGTTTGACTGCTGAGCGTGAGGAGGAGGAGGAGAGGAAGAACACGTCAGGCACCAGAGTTAATGTGAGCTGTGTAAAGTTTCTTCTGTAACTTGTGTCTGGCTGTGTGTGGTTCCAGTCGCTTTGCTTTGTGTGGGAGATTCAAAGCGTCACGTTCCCTCACGAGAGCTGGTCTCTGCTGGTCTGAGATACAGTTTCATGAGGAAGCACCGACGCAGGCCAAACACCAGGGGGCAGGAGACGTGGTACTTCTGGCTACTATGGGTCACAAAACAAACCTTTAAAACTAGTTATGAATCTGATAAGTGGATTTGTTCGAAGTCCTACATTAGATTTTGTTTGTTTGTAGTTTAGCCGGAGGAGGGCCCACCCAGGGAGAAATGTAAAGTACCAACAGGTTAAACTCCTTCCCTAAAGTTATTTGAATTGTTACTTTATATTTTGATTTACGATTTTAATCCCAATGGCATGCCTGTTCAGTACTTCCTTCCTGAACTCACACACAATATGTGCCTAGCAACCAAAACCTCATAATGTAATGTCATGTATTTATATTTTATTTTTTTATCTTGAAAAATAAAATACTTTTTTTTTTTTTTTTTTTTTTTTTGTGTAGCCCAAATCACTATAGCACTTGTCTCTGAGGAGTTCTCAAAATTGTTAATTCAATGGTTAAGAAAAGATAAAAAAAAAAAAAAAAACACATGGGAAAAAGAGAAGCCTGGAGGAGAACCACAGTGAAGAAGAGATGGACTTTCACAGGCTGTAGATGTAGTTAAGACTAACACAGATCTAACTGCAGATGTAGACTATAGGTCTGTAGAGCCAGAGTCCATTAGCAGAGGGAAATGTCTTGTCTTGCAGGACAAGGGCAATCATACCTGCTCATCAAAGCCTGAGCCCGTCAGATCTCAGGAGCTAAACAAGTTAGGGCCCAGTACATACTGAAAGTCTTTGTAAATCTGATTTGGATACTTTTGTGTCTGGGGAAAAAGCTTAGAATTAAATTTTGCAGCAAAAGAGTGTGATGATATATTTTACGCCGTGGAGGCTTTGGTCTGCGTTCATGACATGTTATTACAAACAAATGTTTTTTTTTAAGGACTGTATGCAAGATTTCAGAAACACAACCTCTACGTGTCCACACATACTGAAAGTCTTTGTAAATCTGACTTATTCTTCATTAAAAAAAGCAACAAACTTGGTGTTTATTTGTTGATTTTTCTATTTGTTGTTTTGGTTCTCAAGATGATTATCCAATCAGAAAGCAGAATAAGCCTCACATGACTCACCCATTTGGTTTGTCAGAGCCCTGTACTACGAAGCTAGATTTGGGGTTTAGTGAGGTAAATTCTGGGTTAAACCTGGTCTGGTCCTACGAAACTGGATCACTTCCTATCGGGGTAGATCTCTATGGCAACATGCAGCAAACTCATAACCTGCTCCAGACCAGGATAACTTCTGAATAAGTTAAAAAGACGAGGCGCTGGCCAAATGTAGGCGTTTGTGAAGAGAAAGAGAGATGAGAGAGGGCAGCGGAGAAATGAGGAAATGTGAAAGTTACGGCGTTTTCTTTTATATCAATGCGATGCACACGGCACGTAACCTATTTATTAAGAGGAGGATGAGATCTTAACAGTGACTGAAGAATCCCATTTAATCTGTGATGATTAATAAATTCTTTCATTGTCAAGAAATAATGAATGACTGCACTTTGTGCGCTTTTGACTGTGGATTTTCTTTGACTCAGATAAAGGACACAGCTCATTCAGACTAAACGGTCGATCTATTAAATGTTTGTCATGTTTGCACATTTGTGTTTTAGTCTGTTATATCGATGCAGGACATTTAAATGAACTCTGCAGCGTAACTTCTGTGTCTGTGATTGGCTGATTAAGCTCAGACTTCATTTGAAGCTGCAGCGCGTTTCCTTCTCTTAGATTTTAACACTCGTATATTACTCTTCATGATTGACGTTTCCTTACGTTTGAAGTCCGCAGCTCGATTGTTCTGATTGGTCAGTTTGCATTAACCCCGCCTCTGCTCTGTGAACGTGCACGGCTTCATTGAGAAAATCCAGGGTTAACAGATCCAGTTGTGAACTTGTTTCGTAGGACAGTTTATCCAGAGAGGCTCATGTCTGGGTTAGTCAACCTGTGTGAGTCAGGACCATGTTTGAGTTTGAGCTGATGTTGCCCCAGGACACAGGCTCATGCATTTGTTTCCACACAGTTCTCATCAGGCTCCACCCACATTGAGTAGAAATGTTATTGTTGGGAACAAACCATGACAAAGGGTCAGGTGTCAGAGAAAGTGGACATCATGTGATTACCCATGATTCACAGCAAGCCTTGTTCCTAATTGGTCAGTAGCCTCTAATTTATTTACTTAACTTTCAGTCAAACTCTGATTCTGTTTGAACATGTTTATCTTGTGCATGTGACACACACAGGTCATGTTTATCAAACCTTAATCTCACATGCAGCTCCTTTAACAAACCCGTCTGCAGAAGAGCCTCTTAACCTCCTGCACCAGCCGCCCTTGTGCTGATTGTTTCCACACTCCAGCGCTGACATGTGTGCAGTGACATGGCAGAGGACAGTGTTGTATAGATTTGATTTGCTGCACTTGTATAGAGCTGTGATGGCTTGTCCCTGGGTCTTTCACTGAAGCTGTCCTCTAATCCCACTCCAGATCTTATCCTCCGCGTTTCCATTCAGCCTGTTTGGACATTGGTAAATACAAGCCCGACTTTATGGTTGGTGTCCTTAGAATGAGAAATGGAATGGAAAAATGGGTTTTAGTGGATGCGAGCCTTGCTACAAAGTGAAGAGGTTGGAAAGTGGAGCAGACCAAGGTTAACCGGCGGATCTCTTCACTTCTGCACAGGTCCATTGTGTTGGAGGAAACATTGGAATGTGAAGAATCTCAGGTCAAAACACTGCTGTAACCTTCATTTTTCACTGCACAGCAACATCTGCCAACAATTCTTCTCGGTAAAACATATTCTGAAAAATACTGAATGTGACAAATATAGACAATGGGCCTCATTCATGAAAGTGTTGTTAAAATCTATGCGTAACTTCCACTTTAAGAAGCTGCTGCGTAAACTCTACATGTGATTCACGACGAGTTCGTAACGAGCCAAATTCCTTCTGAACAGCCTTTACGCCAAATTCACCAAACTCCAGCTACGAACGGTTATTTGCATAAAAATGAATTATGCATACTTCCTTATATGGCAAATCTGGGCCGGCCGCACTGTCAGTACACAGAGGCTCTGGTCCTGGGGGGACACAAGGTCCTGAGTCCTGTGGGGGTCAGATCACAGAGGCTCTGAGGCTGGAACAGGCTGCTGCAGATTTATTAAAGGAGTCATTTTTTTGCATAACTGAATTTTTTTTTGTTTCTAAAATTATTTTATATACAATAATTTGCAAAAAATACATCATGTAAAATCATGTAGGAATTACAATTTTTGGCTGAATTATATAAGAAATACAATTCTGAAACAGCAGATTTTTTGTGTGCTTCTGAGTGTTCTTACGCGCCAATCCCACTACATGCAGCTCCGCTCCGCCCAGCTCCGACCGTCGGAGTGGCTGCACAGAACTGTTGTCAATAAGGACCGTTCCACATGCTGCGCGTCCGCTCCGCAGGAATCCGCCCAGCTCCGTCTCTCCGCCGCCGTACGACCAAAATACGGATCAAGGCTATTTTCTTCTCCGCCCGAGTCCGGCCAGGTCCGGCCAAGTCAATCTCCGCCAATCAAAACGCACCAAACAGGAAAAAGAAAGTGAACTGTGTCCGGATTTACAAAGTAAAATCACTCCACACGTACTTTGATTTGATCAGATAACGAAAAGTTTGTAGTTTTACATAAAGTTTCTTTGATATTTGGACACAGCAGACTGTTAACTACATAATCTGTCACTGACGCATGGACAGGACGACGTTCGTGCTCGTAACAGTTTAAAGCCTCTTTACCCTCCGCGGAGGAGGAAAGCACGTCCTACTGCGCATGCTCTTCTTGAGCTCCTCGGGGCTACGCAGCCCTGCGGAGAGGACTGGAGCGGAGACAGTGGGCGAGGGGTCTGCGGCAACTTTCGGAGGCGGACCGGGGCGGAGCAGAGCGCAGCTGCATGTAGTGGGATTGGCGCGTTAGGATTTGTTCTTACAGACGAACATTTTCCTTTAAGAACAAATTTTGTGAATGCCCCAAATATTTTTTTTTATTTATTTAACCTTTATTTAACCAGGAAAGTCCCCTTGAGATTCAGAGATCTCTTTTTCAAGAGAGTCCTGGCCAAGAGGCTCCAACAACACAACCCAAAACACAGACATTTTAAAATAAACAGAAAAAACATAGTTAAAAACAGTTACAGGTTAATGATTGCATTTCGAGGTCTTTCAGAGTTTGGAGTTTAAAAACTCTCTGTAAAGAATTCCAATCTATTGGAGCACAAAATTGGAAAGACATTTTTCCCTTTTCTGTTCTAACATTGGGAACAATCAAAGAGTAGACATCCTGGGAACGCAACTGACGATGTCCATCAGGCCTACGCTGAAGATACACACTTAGGTATGAGGTAAGTAGACCAACAAGTCCTTTGTATATAAACCTGTACCAGTGTGTGAGCCGCCGCGTGGCTAAAGCAGGACGTCTAACACGAGAGTACAGGTCACAGTGATGGGTCCGTGCACCACAGTTTGTTATAAAGCACAAAGAGGCTGAAGTCCAGTGAACGCAAAGCTTGGGCAGGAGCATGCAAAATGTTCATAAAGAGCCCCTAAGAACACATTTGAATGAGGCCCAATAATAAAATATACCATCTTAAAAAAGCTAAAACACTACTCACAACAAGTTAAGATCAACTTGAAGTAAGTGAAAAATCTGCTAATAGAAGAAGCACATTTTGTCTTATTTACGATTCTTAAAATCAGACTTTTGACTTATGATGACTGCTCACTAAAGGAGTGTAAGATGTTTTGTGATTTTTGATGCATTGAAAACATAATTTATATTGATCCAGCGCAGAGTGTTTTCTTTTATAAAAGACAAACAACAACAACAATGATGAAATTCCAGTGGATTAAAGCAGGTTTATAAAGGAGCTGTTCCACTCACACTGCAGTGTAAAAGCCATGTTCTTTAGTCTTGTAAAGGTGCTTCTCACATCAGTTAAAGAGCAGGTGTGTTAGAGATGACAAAGCGTCATAAAAAGATCTTGTTCTTCTTCATTTTTATTTGTCAACGTCTTCATAATTTGCTCCTTAACTCTAAAACCAAACTGAACATTTACCAGAAGCACTATCACACCAGACTAAACGAACACGAGCACACTGCTGGGCCTGTGTGTCTTCTGCTCACACACAGCCCGGGCTCGGCGGTGATTTGTGAAACAGTTAATTGTGGGGCCGCTGTGAGATTTGACTCCATTTCCAGCAGCTATTAAAGCGGGCAGCCTGATTATATTTTAATACGGCTTTTCCCTTTGACAGGCTCATGTTTTATTTACTCCTGGTGCTGTTTGGAGCTAATACAAAACGGCCGCTTCACTGGCTCATGAAAGGTGAGAGAAAGTGAAAGAGCTGACGAACGACACGTCTGCACTGCAAAAAAAAAGTCTTTGTACAGCGGTTAGGATGCTTTGTATGGACTTTAAAGGGCCACAATACAAGTCTAGTGTTGTCTTTTGCTTTTCTCACCCTTTTGAACTCCTACATCCTGCATGATTAGAGTGTGTTTGTGAGGGTTCTTGATTTGTGACAATAATGATGGCGTAGTCAGAAGGATGTTTTTAAATTTATTATTGCTCAACGTTCCCAAAAAGTTTGACGTGCTATACAAAAACAGTGATAACACACAATTATTTACATATTTTACAAACATAGCAAAAAGTTTCATAATTCATAAAGGCTCTCCATAGTTACCTTCTCCGTAACAGCCCCAGACACAGAATGACAGAGGGAGAGAGGCTGGCTCCCTTTTAAAGCACAAGGCTCCTCCCACAGGCCAATTAACACAAAAATCAATAGTTTCTGCCATAAACTACCATTATTTATCATTTTACAATTATTGAAACATTCACAAAAAATTACTTAATAAATTACTTTTGTCTCTGCACCAGTAAGACACTCACAGGAATTTATTTTATTTATTTTGTGCTCAAAACAAACATTTTGCGGTGGCGTCACTGTGACGTCAGACACTAATGACGCGCGCTTGACGCCATATAACGCGGAAGTTAGCGGAGCGCTCTGTTTGACAGTAGGGACTCGTGAATGGAAGATGGATATTTGTAAAAAGTTTGACCGTGGTGAAAACTATGGATATAATTGGTTAAACAGAAGCCTAGTGTGCACCCAAGACGACTGCGGTGGTTTTTGGACAATGGACCTGGCGAAAACGGCACGGAAGGACGGGGAACGGGATGAATGAAGCAGGTAAGTGGTGAGCGCGTGTGTGGGTGTGGGGCGGCTTAAGTTTGGGACGGCGCTGCGGCTTTGTCAGGACCAGCTCCGTCACACCATCCTCCTCCTCCCGAAGGTTGACAAAGTCTTGGCAACCTGGACAGGTAGTCTGCTACCAAGTTGGATCTGCCAGATCGATGTCGGACCACAAACTTGAAGGGTTGCAGCGAGAGGTACCAGCGAGTCAATCGGCTATTGTGATCCTTCATTGAATTGATCCATGTTAGAGCTCGATGGTCCGTCTCCAGATCAAACTCTCTTCCAAGTAAGTAGTATTTCAGGCTTTCCAGAGCCCACTTGATGGCCAGACCTTCTTTCTCGACCACTGAGTATCTGGATTCTCTGGGCAGTAGTTTCCTGCTCAGGTACAAGATGGGCTGCTGAGCGTCGGACTCCCCCTGGGTAAGGACAGCTCCCAGACCCACCTCAGAGGCGTCTACTTGCACCAGGAAGCGACGGCTGAAGTCAGGGCTGCGCAGCACTGGAGAAGAACAGAGAAGAGTTTTTAATGTGTTGAAGGCTGCTTCACACTCATCTGTCCACGTCACTGGGTTTTTCTTGTCCTTCGTCGTTAAGGCGGTGAGTGGTGCTGCAATCGTGGCGAATTGCGGAACGAACCTTCGATACCATCCAGCGAGGCCAAGGAAGGATCGCACTTCCTTCTTGGTTCGAGGACAAGGGCACTTCTGGATAGCTTCAACCTTATCCATCTGCGGTCGCACTTCTCCTCTTCCAAGCTGATAGCCCAGGTAGCGGGTTTCGCGACGAGCCCACTCACACTTTGCGACGTTCAGGGTCAGTCCAGCGACCTGAATCTTCTCCAGGACTGATCTGAGGTGCTGGACATGTTCCTCCCAGGTCCTGCTGAAGATCACCACGTCATCAAGGTAAGCTGCGCTGAAATCTTCACAACCCTGGAGCACCTTGTCCATAAGACGCTGGAATGTTGCAGGGGCGCCATGTAAGCCGAAAGGCATAACAGTGAACTGGAACAGTCCGGCTGGTGTTCTAAAGGCTGTGTAGGGTCTGCTGGACTTCTCAAGGGGCACCTGCCAATAGCCTTTACACAGATCCAGAGTGGTGATGTAGGCTGCTGAGCCAATGCGGTCTAGAAGGTCATCTATTCTTGGCATCGGGTACGCGTCGAACTCTGAGATGGAGTTGAGTTTGCGGAAATCGATGCAGATGCGCAAGGAGCCATCTTTTTTGAAAACGATGACAACAGGACTACACCACTCAGACGTCGATGGTTCGATCACTCCAAGCTCAAGCATGGACTCAATCTCTTGCCGGAGTTGGGCCACCAGCTGCTGAGGGACACGGTAAGGACGCTGACGGATTGGATTCTTGTCCTTCAGTCGGATCACGTGCTCAATCAGCGTAGTCTTGCCGGGCTCTGCAGTGAACAATGACGGCATGTCTTTGAAGACACCTAGGAGGTCAGCAGCTTGGTCCGCAGAGAGGTGGGCCACGAGGGGTTCTGAGGCTTTGGTGACGACTGGAACACCGGGGTCCTCCTCTTCCTCTACTTCCACACGTCTCACCAGGAGCGCTGCCTTTGGAGCCACGGCAGGGGTCTCTTTCCACTCTTTCAGGAGGTTGACGTGGTAGGTTTGCCGTGGTTTCTTCTTCTCAGGTTGAAGGATCTCATATGTGACCGGTCCCATGCGTCGAGAGATGGTGTATGGACCTTGCCACTTTGCCAACAACTTGCTGTTGGAGGAGGGGAGCAGAAGGAGGACTTTTTGACCTGGCTGGAAGTCTCTCTGTCTGGCTTGCTGGTCATACCAGGTCTTCTGCTTCCTCTGAGCCTCTTTCAGGTTTTCTTCAGCCTCGTCCCGGTACCCGGCCAGCCGGTCTCTCATCTGCAGCACGTACTGGACGATCCCCTGCTCACTCGCCTTGGACTCTGTAGTTGTCCATGCTTTACTCAGCAGGTCCAAAGGTCCCTGGACGTCCCATCCGTACAGGAGCTCAAATGGCGAAAACCCAGTGGAAGACTGTGGTACCTCCCGATAGGCGAAGAGGACAAACGGCAGCCATCGGTCCCAGTCCTTTCTTGTGTCGCTCACAAACTTTTGAAGCATTCTTTTCAGCGTCTGGTTGAACCGCTCGACGAGACCGTCGGTTTGAGGATGATATGGTGTCGTTCGCAGGGCAGTGATCCCCAGCTGCTTGTGAAATAACTGCAAAAGACGAGAGGTGAAATTAGTCCCTTGATCGGTCAGGGTTTCATCTGGGATCCCAACTCTGGAGAACAACTGGATCAGTACACGGAGAACAGCATGAGCAGTGATTGTGCGGAGTGGAAAGGCCTCGGGGTATCTGGTGGCATAGTCACAAACTACAAGTATGTACTGATGACCCCGAGCACTCTTAACTAATGGGCCAACAATGTCCATAGCTATTCTGCGGAATGGCGTGGAGATGACGGGCAATGGATGGAGGAGAGCGCGATCTGACTTACGAGTTGGAGCTGTTTTTTGGCAAATGGGGCATGTGGTGCAATATGCCTGAATGTCTTGGTACATGCGAGGCCAGTAAAAACGAGCACTAACGCGCAAGTAGGTCTTGTGGCGGCCAAAATGCCCAGCCAAGGAAGTGTATGTGCTACCTGCATTACGAGCTGTCTACAAGGTGCAGGGACAACCAGACGTTTTTGAGTACCATCAGAGACATACAACACACCATCAACAACAGTGAACTGTTCTTTACCAGTAACATTAGCATTAACATTAGCATTAGCTTCAAGTTTTTCAAACAGGTTTTCAAAGTCACATCTTGTTCTGTAGTTCTGCAATATTTTCAGGTACATTCCACAGTTCATCAACATTCAAACTCTCTGCATTCTGATCAGTTAGCATTAGCTTTTTCTCAAATCGTCTCTGACGTTTGGACTTTTTGGCCCCTTGGTTCCCCCTCAACCAGACCATCATCTAGGTCAGGCAGGGGTTCAACACCAGCCTTTGCCTGAGCCCGAGTGACTACAGGACATGAGACACTGCCAGTCACATCATTCACATCACACACATTTTCACATTCCATTTTCTGCAAAAGGTCTAACAGCACAGGTAAATCGGTTTCGAGGACAAGATCAACAGGTAAGTTATCTACCACAGCAACAGTCATGAGATAAGGTTGGTCGTATCACAGACACTTCAGATTTAGGATATGCATGACTATCACCATGAACACACACAATATCAGTTTTCAGGCTATAATCAACACAGTTCACAGGTATATGGCTCTTCTTTACTAGAGAGGTAAAACTGCCACTGTCTAACAGTGCTGTCACCTGCTGGCCATTCAGAGTCACAATTTTCATTGTGCGCTCTTTCAAGCTCTGAGTGGTTACCAGTTCCTCCACACGTGGTGCATAGCAAGCGCCAGTGAGTTTGTCTCTGCGTACTGGACACACAGAGGCCTTGTGACCTGGCTGCTGACAGTAGTAACAAACGATGGGCTTACCAGGTGCTTGCTGAGTTGTGGCAGAGCTGGGAGTACCTCGAGTGTCCTGATTGGTTTCTCTGTTGGGTCGAGCTGGAGCAGGCTGATGGAATGGTCGAGGTGCTGAGCTGAAGCGTGGTGGACCCCCTCGGCGAGCGTTCTGATACTGCAACGCCAACCTTGCTGCAGTCAGGCCATCCTCAGGTTCATGCTCCTTCACCCAGGTGCGGACATCAGAAGGCAGGACATGAAGAAGCTGCTCCAGGATGATGAGCTCTCCGATTTGCTCCTTGGTGAGCTGATCTGGACGAACCCACCGCCGGTACAGGCTTTTGAGGCGATGGTAGGTCTCTGTCGGAGTCTCTCGTGAGGGAACGATGGTCGATCGGAAGCGCTGCCGGTAAGTCTCTGGGGAAACATCAAACTTTACCAGCAATGCAGCTTTCAGATCTCTGTAGCAGTGAGCCTCATCTTCATCCATGGCAGTATATGCTTCCAGAGCTTTTCCGGACAGAAGTGGCACGAGGCGACACGCCCACTCAGTCTCTGGCCATTTCCAAGTCTTTGCGATTCTCTCGAACCTCAGCAGGTAATTTTCAATGTCTTCTCCAGTCTGATACGGAGGGATCTTTGGCTCCACAGCATATGGTCTCCACTCCGAAGGTGGCGCAAAATCCGGATGACCGGACTCCTCCGCGAGTGGTCGGTGCAGTGCTGTTGACTCACCCTGAGGTCGTCTTGGAGCCACTGGAGTTGGCAGCGCCAGTCGCGGACTAGGACTGCCCACGCTGCTGCTCCCCTGAGCAGATCTAGCTGATGGCGAGGGTGAGCGGTGTGTCCCACGGAGGTTGCGGATCTCTTCCAATAGACCCTCCTCTCTCTCCTTCTGACTCGACATGAAGTCCTTCATCAAGCCAACGAGCTCATGGATTGGTTGCACAGCTGCACCACTCAGTTCATGGACCGATGTCCCGGCCAGATCCTCATCATCCTCTTCAAACTTTCTTTGGGAACGGAGCCCTTTTCTCTTTCTTCTGCCAGCCATCCCACTTCTGACACCATATGTGAGGATTCTTGATTTGTGACAATAATGATGGCGTAGTCAGAAGGATGTTTTTAAATTTATTATTGCTCAACGTTCCCAAAAAGTTTGACGTGCTATACAAAAACAGTGATAACACACAATTATTTACATATTTTACAAACATAGCAAAAAGTTTCATAATTCATAAAGGCTCTCCATAGTTACCTTCTCCGTAACAGCCCCAGACACAGAATGACAGAGGGAGAGAGGCTGGCTCCCTTTTAAAGCACAAGGCTCCTCCCACAGGCCAATTAACACAAAAATCAATAGTTTCTGCCATAAACTACCATTATTTATCATTTTACAATTATTGAAACATTCACAAAAAATTACTTAATAAATTACTTTTGTCTCTGCACCAGTAAGACACTCACAGGAATTTATTTTATTTATTTTGTGCTCAAAACAAACATTTTGCGGTGACGTCACTGTGACGTCAGACGCTAATGACGCGCGCTTGACGCCATATAACGCGGAAGTTAGCGGAGCGCTCTGTTTGACAGTAGGGACTCGTGAATGGAAGATGGATATTTGTAAAAAGTTTGACCGTGGTGAAAACTATGGATATAATTGGTTAAACAGAAGCCTAGTGTGCACCCAAGACGACTGCGGTGGTTTTTGGACAATGGACCTGGCGAAAACGGCACGGAAGGACGGGGAACGGGATGAATGAAGCAGGTAAGTGGTGAGCGCGTGTGTGGGTGTGGGGCGGCTTAAGTTTGGGACGGCGCTGCGGCTTTGTCAGGACCAGCTCCGTCACAGTGTTCTTCCATTCAACTGAAAATCCAAATCCAAATCCACTTTATTTATATAGCACATTTCATAAACAAAACGCTTCCAAAGTGCTTCAAAATATGCTTGTGATGTCATTAGGTGGTGGTGCAAAAGTGCTTCACTGTGTTAAGCTCTACATCCTGTGGAGTCATTGGAATCTTTCCAGACTTGGATTTGCCCAGTTTTGTGTCTACAGTTATTGGGTCTTGATCATAAAATTTAAGAAGACTCAACGTCAGATTCACGACCTGTTCATAGGAAACAAAATTCCTTTGCGTCAAAATCATCAAACTCCAGCTACAGCCACTGTGTCGCTCATGTACAGGGTTTATTTACAAATGACAAACATGGACTTGTGCTGGGGCAAAGTAAGAGAGCACATTTCCTGACTAGTGCTGATTCAAAACTTCAGCGTCTTTTAAAAATGTCCACACTCATGAACATGCTCAGAGGAAACATGCTCAAGTCACAGAAACACACACCAGGACTATACCTTATACAAACATTCTGAAACACACAAGAGCACATTACATTAAACCAGGGCTATTCAACTTTCTTTTCCAGGGAGCAGATTTTACCGAGGACCATGGCTTCTGGGCCGGTTGTATTTGTACCAAAATGTATTTCTATAGCGATAACAACTATTTTTATTGCTCTACCAAATGTCCAAATCGGCAACATAACCAAATCTGAACCAGGAAAATCTCCACAATAAACCAGATTTAAACCAGAACTAAACGAGATCTAAAGCAGAATTAAATCTTGTAACATACACTGTAAAAATGAGATCAAATCGGACAGTAAGTGAATAACTACTCAAAATGTATCTTTGTTTGAGCATATCATAACTGTCTTTAATCTAAATTTACCAAAACAACAAGAGCTAAGTGGATTGTTTGGCTCAAAAAATAAAAAATGCAACATTTTCTCTCTGGAAACGTAGAAACAAGAAAAATACACGACATTTACAAGGCAAATCTTTTTTTTTTTTCCAGACACTTATTAACACATTAAGAAATAAAAGTTTGCCACTATTTCTTGAGTAATTACCCAGAACTAAATGTACTACAAGAGAAAATATGTTTTGTAATATTTTGAACGAATGAGGGCCGGATCATATCTTTAAAGGGCCAATTTGGCACCCAGGCCTTAAGTTGAATAGGCTGCATGATACAAACACTCTGAACACACACAGGACATTAATTATACAAACACTCTAAAACACACAACAGAACATTACATTATACAAACACTCTGAAACACACAACAGGACATTACATTATACAAACCTTCTGAAACACACAACAGACATTACATTATACAAACCTTAAAACACACAACAGGACATTACATTATACAAACACTCTAAAACACACAACAGGACATTACATTATACAAACTTCTAAAACACACAACAGGACATTACATTATACAAACACTCTGAAACACACAACAGGACATTACATTATACAAACACTCTAAAACACACAACAGGACATTACATTATACAAACACTCTAAAACACACAACAGGACATTACATTATACAAACATTCTGAAACACACAACAGGACATTACATTATACAAACACTCTGAAACACACAACAGGACATTACATTATACAAACACTCTGAAACACACAACAGGACATTACATTATACAAACCTAAAACACACAACAGGACATTACATTATACAAACACTCTGAAACACACAACAGGACATTACATTATACAAACACTCTGAAACACACAACAGAACATTACATTATACAAACACTCTAAAACACACAACAGGACATTACATTATACAAACCTAAAACACACAACAGGACATTACATTATACAAACACTCTGAAACACACAACAGGACATTACATTATACAAACACTCTAAAACACACAACAGGACATTACATTATACAAACCTTCTAAAACACACAACAGGACATTACATTATACAAACACTCTAAAACACACAACAGAACATTACATTATACAAACACTCTAAAACACACAACAGGACATTACATTATACAAACACTCTGAAACACACAACAGGACATTACATTATACAAACCTTCTAAAACACACAACAGGACATTACATTATACAAACACTCTAAAACACACAACAGAACATTACATTATACAAACACTCTGAAACACACAACAGGACATTACATTATACAAACACTCTAAAACACACAACAGGACATTACATTATACAAACACTCTAAAACACACAACAGGACATTACATTTATACACAACCTTCTAAAACACACAACAGGACATTACATTATACAAACACTCTAAACACACAACAGGACATTACATTATACACNGACGCGCGCTTGACGCCATATAACGCGGAAGTTAGCGGAGCGCTCTGTTTGACAGTAGGGACTCGTGAATGGAAGATGGATATTTGTAAAAAGTTTGACCGTGGTGAAAACTATGGATATAATGGTTAAACAGAAGCCTAGTGTGCACCCAAGACGACTGCGGTGGTTTTTGGACAATGGACCTGGCGAAAACGGCACGGAAGGACGGGGAACGGGATGAATGAAGCAGGTAAGTGGTGAGCGCGTGTGTGGGTGTGGGGCGACTTAAGTTTGGGACGGCGCTGCGGCTTTCTCAGGACCAGCTCCGTCACACCATCCTCCTCCTCCCGAAGGTTGACAAAGTCTTGGCAACCTGGACAGGTAGTCTGCTACCAAGTTGGATCTGCCAGATCGATGTCGGACCACAAACTTGAAGGGTTGCAGCGAGAGGTACCAGCGAGTCAATCGGCTATTGTGATCCTTCATTGAATTGATCCATGTTAGAGCTCGATGGTCCGTCTCCAGATCAAACTCTCTTCCAAGTAAGTAGTATTTCAGGCTTTCCAGAGCCCACTTGATGGCCAGACCTTCTTTCTCGACCACTGAGTATCTGGATTCTCTGGGCAGTAGTTTCCTGCTCAGGTACAAGATGGGCTGCTGAGCGTCGGACTCCCCCTGGGTAAGGACAGCTCCCAGACCCACCTCAGAGGCGTCTACTTGCACCAGGAAGCGACGGCTGAAGTCAGGGCTGCGCAGCACTGGAGAAGAACAGAGAAGAGTTTTTAATGTGTTGAAGGCTGCTTCACACTCATCTGTCACGTCACTGGGTTTTTCTTGTCCTTCGTCGTTAAGGCGGTGAGTGGTGCTGCAATCGTGGCGAATTGCGAACGAACCTTCGATACCATCCAGCGAGGCCAAGGAAGGATCGCACTTCCTTCTTGGTTCGAGGACGAGGGCACTTCTGGATAGCTTCAACCTTATCCATCTGCGGTCGCACTTCTCCTCTTCCAAGCTGATAGCCCAGGTAGCGGGTTTCGGCGACGAGCCACTCACACTTTGCGACGTTCAGGGTCAGTCCAGCGACCTGAATCTTCTCCAGGACTGATCTGAGGTGCTGGACATGTTCCTCCCAGGTCCTGCTGAAGATCACCACGTCATCAAGGTAAGCTGCGCTGAAATCTTCCACAACCCTGGAGCACCTTGTCCATAAGACGCTGGAATGTTGCAGGGGCGCCATGTAAGCCGAAAGGCATAACAGTGAACTGGAACAGTCCGGCTGGTGTTCTAAAGGCTGTGTAGGGTCTGCTGGACTTCTCAAGGGGCACCTGCCAATAGCCTTTACACAGATCCAGAGTGGTGATGTAGGCTGCTGAGCCAATGCGGTCTAGAAGGTCATCTATTCTTGGCATCGGGTACGCGTCGAACTCTGAGATGGAGTTGAGTTTGCGGAAATCGATGCAGATGCGCAAGGAGCCATCTTTTTTGAAAACGATGACAACAGGACTACACCACTCAGACGTCGATGGTTCGATCACTCCAAGCTCAAGCATGGACTCAATCTCTTGCCGGAGTTGGGCCACCAGCTGCTGAGGGACACGGTAAGGACGCTGACGGATTGGATTCTTGTCCTTCAGTCGGATCACGTGCTCAATCAGCGTAGTCTTGCCGGGCTCTGCAGTGAACAATGACGGCATGTCTTTGAAGACACCTAGGAGGTCAGCAGCTTGGTCCGCAGAGAGGTGGGCCACGAGGGGTTCTGAGGCTTTGGTGACGACTGGAACACCGGGGTCCTCCTCTTCCTCTACTTCCACACGTCTCACCAGGAGCGCTGCCTTTGGAGCCACGGCAGGGGTCTCTTTCCACTCTTCAGGAGGTTGACGTGGTAGGTTTGCCGTGGTTTCTTCTTCTCAGGTTGAAGGATCTCATATGTGACCGGTCCCATGCGTCGAGAGATGGTGTATGGACCTTGCCACTTTGCCAACAACTTGCTGTTGGAGGAGGGGAGCAGAAGGAGGACTTTTTGACCTGGTGGAAGTCTCTCTGTCTGGCTTGCTGGTCATACCAGGTCTTCTGCTTCCTCTGAGCCTCTTTCAGGTTTTCTTCAGCCTCGTCCCGGTACCCGGCCAGCCGGTCCTCATCTGCAGCACGTACTGGACGATCCCCTGCTCACTCGCCTTGGACTCTGTAGTTGTCCATGCTTTACTCAGCAGGTCCAAAGGTCCCTGGACGTCCCATCCGTACAGGAGCTCAAATGGCGAAAACCCAGTGGAAGACTGTGGTACCTCCCGATAGGCGAAGAGGACAAACGGCAGCCATCGGTCCCAGTCCTTTCTTGTGTCGCTCACAAACTTTTGAAGCATTCTTTTCAGCGTCTGGTTGAACCGCTCGACGAGACCGTCGGTTTGAGGATGATATGGTGTCGTTCGCAGGGCAGTGATCCCCAGCTGCTTGTGAAATAACTGCAAAAGACGAGAGGTGAAATTAGTCCCTTGATCGGTCAGGGTTTCATCTGGGATCCCAACTCTGGAGAACAACTGGATCAGTACACGGAGAACAGCATGAGCAGTGATTGTGCGGAGTGGAAAGGCCTCGGGGTATCTGGTGGCATAGTCACAAACTACAAGTATGTACTGATGACCCCGAGCACTCTTAACTAATGGGCCAACAATGTCCATAGCTATTCTGCGGAATGGCGTGGAGATGACGGGCAATGGATGGAGGAGAGCGCGATCTGACTTACGAGTTGGAGCTGTTTTTTGGCAAATGGGGCATGTGGTGCAATATGCCTGAATGTCTTGGTACATGCGAGGCCAGTAAAAACGAGCACTAACGCGCAAGTAGGTCTTGTGGCGGCCAAAATGCCCAGCCCAAGGAAGTGTATGTGCTACCTGCATTACGAGCTGTCTACAAGGTGCAGGGACAACCAGACGTTTTTGAGTACCATCAGAGACATACAACACACCATCAACAACAGTGAACTGTTCTTTACCAGTAACATTAGCATTAACATTAGCATTAGCTTCAAGTTTTTCAAAACAGGTTTTCAAAGTCACATCTTGTTTCTGTAGTTCTGCAATATTTTCAGGTACATTCCACAGTTCATCAACATTCAAACTCTCTGCATTCTGATCAGTTAGCATTAGCTTTTTCTCAAATCGTCTCTGACGTTTGGACTTTTTTGGCCCCTTGGTTCCCCCCTCAACCAGACCATCATCTAGGTCAGGCAGGGGTTCAACACCAGCCTTTGCCTGAGCCCGAGTGACTACAGGACATGAGACACTGCCAGTCACATCATTCACATCACACACATTTTCACATTCCATTTTCTGCAAAAGGTCTAACAGCACAGGTAAATCGGTTTCGAGGACAAGATCAACAGGTAAGTTATCTACCACAGCAACAGTCATGAGATAAGGTTGGTCGTCAATTATCACAGACACTTCAGATTTAGGATATGCATGACTATCACCATGAACACACACAATATCAGTTTTCAGGCTATAATCAACACAGTTCACAGGTATATGGCTCTTCTTTACTAGAGAGGTAAAACTGCCACTGTCTAACAGTGCTGTCACCTGCTGGCCATTCAGAGTCACAATTTTCATTGTGCGCTCTTTCAAGCTCTGAGTGGTTACCAGTTCCTCCACACGTGGTGCATAGCAAGCGCCAGTGAGTTTGTCTCTGCGTACTGGACACACAGAGGCCTTGTGACCTGGCTGCTGACAGTAGTAACAAACGATGGGCTTACCAGGTGCTTGCTGAGTTGTGGCAGAGCTGGGAGTACCTCGAGTGTCCTGATTGGTTTCTCTGTTGGGTCGAGCTGGAGCAGGCTGATGGAATGGTCGAGGTGCTGAGCTGAAGCGTGGTGGACCCCCTCGGCGAGCGTTCTGATACTGCAACGCCAACCTTGCTGCAGTCAGGCCATCCTCAGGTTCATGCTCCTTCACCCAGGTGCGGACATCAGAAGGCAGGACATGAAGAAGCTGCTCCAGGATGATGAGCTCTCCGATTTGCTCCTTGGTGAGCTGATCTGGACGAACCCACCGCCGGTACAGGCTTTTGAGGCGATGGTAGGTCTCTGTCGGAGTCTCTCGTGAGGGAACGATGGTCGATCGGAAGCGCTGCCGGTAAGTCTCTGGGGAAACATCAAACTTTACCAGCAATGCAGCTTTCAGATCTCTGTAGCAGTGAGCCTCATCTTCATCCATGGCAGTATATGCTTCCAGAGCTTTTCCGGACAGAAGTGGCACGAGGCGACACGCCCACTCAGTCTCTGGCCATTTCCAAGTCTTTGCGATTCTCTCGAACCTCAGCAGGTAATTTTCAATGTCTTCTCCAGTCTGATACGGAGGGATCTTTGGCTCCACAGCATATGGTCTCCACTCCGAAGGTGGCGCAAAATCCGGATGACCGGACTCCTCCGCGAGTGGTCGGTGCAGTGCTGTTGACTCACCCTGAGGTCGTCTTGGAGCCACTGGAGTTGGCAGCGCCAGTCGCGGACTAGGACTGCCCACGCTGCTGCTCCCCTGAGCAGATCTAGCTGATGGCGAGGGTGAGCGGTGTGTCCCACGGAGGTTGCGGATCTCTTCCAATAGACCCTCCTCTCTCTCCTTCTGACTCGACATGAAGTCCTTCATCAAGCCAACGAGCTCATGGATTGGTTGCACAGCTGCACCACTCAGTTCATGGACCGATGTCCCGGCCAGATCCTCATCATCCTCTTCAAACTTTCTTTGGGAACGGAGCCCTTTTCTCTTTCTTCTGCCAGCCATCCCACTTCTGACACCATATGTGAGGATTCTTGATTTGTGACAATAATGATGGCGTAGTCAGAAGGATGTTTTTAAATTTATTATTGCTCAACGTTCCCAAAAAGTTTGACGTGCTATACAAAAACAGTGATAACACACAATTATTTACATATTTTACAAACATAGCAAAAAGTTTCATAATTCATAAAGGCTCTCCATAGTTACCTTCTCCGTAACAGCCCCAGACACAGAATGACAGAGGGAGAGAGGCTGGCTCCCTTTTAAAGCACAAGGCTCCTCCCACAGGCCAATTAACACAAAAATCAATAGTTTCTGCCATAAACTACCATTATTTATCATTTTACAATTATTGAAACATTCACAAAAAATTACTTAATAAATTACTTTTGTCTCTGCACCAGTAAGACACTCACAGGAATTTATTTTATTTATTTTGTGCTCAAAACAAACATTTTGCGGTGACGTCACTGTGACGTCAGACGCTAATGACGCGCGCTTGACGCCATATAACGCGGAAGTTAGCGGAGCGCTCTGTTTGACAGTAGGGACTCGTGAATGGAAGATGGATATTTGTAAAAAGTTTGACCGTGGTGAAAACTATGGATATAATTGGTTAAACAGAAGCCTAGTGTGCACCCAAGACGACTGCGGTGGTTTTTGGACAATGGACCTGGCGAAAACGGCACGGAAGGACGGGGAACGGGATGAATGAAGCAGGTAAGTGGTGAGCGCGTGTGTGGGTGTGGGGCGGCTTAAGTTTGGGACGGCGCTGCGGCTTTGTCAGGACCAGCTCCGTCACAGTGTTCTTCCATTCAACTGAAAATCCAAATCCAAATCCACTTTATTTATATAGCACATTTCATAAACAAAACGCTTCCAAAGTGCTTCAAAATATGCTTGTGATGTCATTAGGTGGTGGTGCAAAAAGTGCTTCACTGTGTTAAGCTCTACATCCTGTGGAGTCATTGGAATCTTTCCAGACTTGGATTTGCCCAGTTTTGTGTCTACAGTTATTGGGTCTTGATCATAAAATTTAAGAAGACTCAACGTCAGATTCACGACCTGTTCATAGGAAACAAAATTCCTTTGCGTCAAAATCATCAAACTCCAGCTACAGCCACTGTGTCGCTCATGTACAGGGTTTATTTACAAATGACAAACATGGGACTTGTGCTGGGGCAAAGTAAGAGAGCACATTTCCTGACTAGTGCTGATTCAAAACTTCAGCGTCTTTTAAAAATGTCCACACTCATGAACATGCTCAGAGGAAACATGCTCAAGTCACAGAAACACACACCAGGACTATACCTTATACAAACATTCTGAAACACACAAGAGCACATTACATTAAACCAGGGCTATTCAACTTTCTTTTCCAGGGAGCAGATTTTACCGAGGACCATGGCTTCTGGGCCGGTTGTATTTGTACCAAAATGTATTTCTATAGCGATAACAACTATTTTTATTGCTCTACCAAATGTCCAAATCGGCAACATAACCAAATCTGAACCAGGAAAATCTCCACAATAAACCAGATTTAAACCAGAACTAAACGAGATCTAAAGCAGAATTAAATCTTGTAACATACACTGTAAAAATGAGATCAAATCGGACAGTAAGTGAATAACTACTCAAAATGTATCTTTGTTTGAGCATATCATAACTGTCTTTAATCTAAATTTACCAAAACAACAAGAGCTAAGTGGATTGTTTGGCTCAAAAAATAAAAAATGCAACATTTTCTCTCTGGAAACGTAGAAACAAGAAAAATACACGACATTTACAAGGCAAATCTTTTTTTTTTTTTCCAGACACTTATTAACACATTAAGAAATAAAAGTTTGCCACTATTTCTTGAGTAATTACCCAGAACTAAATGTACTACAAGAGAAAATATGTTTTTGTAATATTTTGAACGAATGAGGGCCGGATCATATCTTTAAAGGGCCAATTTGGCACCCAGGCCTTAAGTTGAATAGGCCTGCATGATACAAACACTCTGAAACACACAACAGGACATTACATTATACAAACACTCTAAAACACACAACAGAACATTACATTATACAAACACTCTGAAACACACAACAGGACATTACATTATACAAACCTTCTGAAACACACAACAGGACATTACATTATACAAACCTAAAACACACAACAGGACATTACATTATACAAACACTCTAAAACACACAACAGGACATTACATTATACAAACCTTCTAAAACACACAACAGGACATTACATTATACAAACACTCTGAAACACACAACAGGACATTACATTATACAAACACTCTAAAACACACAACAGGACATTACATTATACAAACACTCTAAAACACACAACAGGACATTACATTATACAAACATTCTGAAACACACAACAGGACATTACATTATACAAACACTCTGAAACACACAACAGGACATTACATTATACAAACACTCTGAAACACACAACAGGACATTACATTATACAAACCTAAAACACACAACAGGACATTACATTATACAAACACTCTGAAACACACAACAGGACATTACATTATACAAACACTCTGAAACACACAACAGAACATTACATTATACAAACACTCTAAAACACACAACAGGACATTACATTATACAAACCTAAAACACACAACAGGACATTACATTATACAAACACTCTGAAACACACAACAGGACATTACATTATACAAACACTCTAAAACACACAACAGGACATTACATTATACAAACCTTCTAAAACACACAACAGGACATTACATTATACAAACACTCTAAAACACACAACAGAACATTACATTATACAAACACTCTAAAACACACAACAGGACATTACATTATACAAACACTCTGAAACACACAACAGGACATTACATTATACAAACCTTCTAAAACACACAACAGGACATTACATTATACAAACACTCTAAAACACACAACAGAACATTACATTATACAAACACTCTGAAACACACAACAGGACATTACATTATACAAACACTCTAAAACACACAACAGGACATTACATTATACAAACACTCTAAAACACACAACAGGACATTACATTATACAAACCTTCTAAAACACACAACAGGACATTACATTATACAAACACTCTAAAACACACAACAGGACATTACATTATACAAACACTCTGAAACACACAACAGGACATTACATTATACAAACACTCTAAAACACACAACAGGACATTACATTATACAAACACTCTAAAACACACAACAGGACATTACATTATACAAACACTCTGAAACACACAACAGGACATTACATTATACAAACACTCTAAAACACACAACAGGACATTACATTATACAAACACTCTGAAACACACAACAGGACATTACATTATACAAACATTCTGAAACACACAACAGGACATTACATTATACAAACACTCTAAAACACACAACAGGACATTACTTTCCAGACTCATTCTGAAGCAGGGCCCAGGCTGCTCTCAGTCTGGTCCAGCTGACGGATGGCAGACGTGAGGAGCTTGTCACTAACTGCTCGTTCCTACGTGGACTGTGCAGAAGCTAATGTCCACAGCTAATACAGAGAGACATAAACGGCCCAGAGTCCACAGGCTGGACCACATTCCACAGCAGTGAAAATCTGTCATCCAAACATTACGAGCCCATAACGCAACAAGCAACTGCAAACAAGCATTCTGTTCATTCAGATGTTTACGCCTCTCCAACCAGGGATGAAAAAGGACCTGTTATGTAAAATGTGCTTTTCATGTTCTAGCAGTGTGGCTCATTATTTTATGATGTTTGTATTTGGTTCTTGTATTGCCCTGCAGCAGACTGTTCTGTTCTGAGTTTGAACTCCAGTCTAAAGGTGTTTTCAGACCAGTTTGAGCCGAATCTCATCCTGTCTCTCTGCGCTCTGATGGTAGCTCATCAAGTCCAAAAAAAAGTGCATGTTTTTGGTTTGGAAACGAGGTTGACCCCAAACCCCTAACCTTGTTTTCAGACCATAAGTGATCCGCACCAGAGTCTAATTGCAAGACCTGAAAAGCTGGTCTATAGCTGTGATTGTTTGACTTGGATCAGAGTTTGCTTGTGCTTGACTTTTTTTGCACCTGAAAAGAAATCTGGACTTTTTCGGGTAAACAAACTCTGGACCGTTTTAATTGGAACAAATGTCATAGGTGTGAATACACTCTAAAACATGGATTGTTGATGGGCAGAGAAACATGAAAACGAAGAAGAGATGCAGCTTCTGGTGTAAAAGAACCTTAAGAAAACTCAACACAAGGTCATGTGTGTTGGAATGTGGATGAGTTTTGCAGCTTTAGTCTCAAAACGCATACAAACTCACAGATTAGAAAGTTGTGTTTACCCCTTGGCCTAACAAAAAACATGAATTCAATCTCTGCTCTTGACTAAATGGGTGTTGGCGCTGAATGGAAGAAGTAAAAACCTTGAACGTATTTGCTTGGAGGTCACAGATGTCTGTCCTGGGGTCACGCACACACATGACGACCTCGTGTACACTGCTGCGTCCTTTCTGAGCTCCACAGAGAATTCATTTAAAACGAGTAGAAAGAGTCCTCATGCTCCCATTCACCTTCACCTCCGCGTTTCTGACAACATTCTTTACAGTCATTCACAAACACTAACGCAGAGACGATTCACTTCACTGGTAGGAGTTTCAGCTTCAGCTCATGCACATGTTTGGATTGGGCTGAAAAGGTGAAACATGCTAATAGGGTTTGTTCACGTGACTTCTCCTATAGCAGCCCGATCTCACAAGAAAGCGTACATTTACCACGACATAATGCAACATGTAAATTGTGTATGATTAGCACGAGTTTACGGCTCTTTTGTGTAATTATAGTACGCGTCACAGTCCCCGTTCATTTCAATGGTGGTTGTTAAGATGTGTTCTTATTCATGACAATTAACAAAATCCTACATCTAATCTTAACCTGCCCCAAGCCCCAACCCTAATGTTAACCATTTTAGTAACTTTTTGCCTGAACTTAACCGTTTCACCTGAAGAAAACGTCTCCACGTGGCTTCAACCAAATCTCGTGTCATTTTTACGCTTTTTCATATCGTGCTAATTGTACGGCGTAACATAAGTACACAAAACAGGACTGATATCGTGCTAAAAATACGCTATTTTTGTGTCGTGCTAAATGTACGCCTTCTTGTGAGACTGTGTTGCCTATAGAGCTATCTATCTACCTATCTAGGGCTGCACGATATTGACAAAAAATCTAATTGCGACTGTTCTGTTTGATATTGCGATTTCGACTCAATATTCAATATTTATTAACATGTGTATACTTATTATTATTTTTTCTTTTGAGCATACTATTTTGCAACAATTGTAAAACGTAAACCATGGAAAGTATTAAAATCAAACTACCCTACTAATTTGAAAAGTTTAACTATGCATACATTTTAGGCATTGATACTTCTGAAGCTACAACCAAGTTGGCCTGCTTAAAAAGTAAGTGACTAATTGTTTATCTACACCAGCAGATGCACAATATATATATATATATATATATATATATATATATATATATATATATATATATCGCTAAAACTCCAATAACAACGTTTATCTCATAAGGACTGCACAAACAGTGCAGTGTTTATGGACTAATACCAGTCATGCAGCTTTTATTCATTGGATTTTATGTTTGTGGAGAAAACAGACTGGATTTGCCTGGGAAACTAACAATGTGTTGCCTGTTAAGGTAAGCGGCTAACGCTAGTGCTAGAGTGATTTTATTGAATACGCACTATAATGGTCATAAAAGCAGTGCTTATAGACTTTTGTTCAGTCGTGTAGTGAAGTTAAGAAGCGTGTCGCTGTTGTGCTGCTCTGTGTTCACTTTCATAGTGCGGCGCTGTGTCCAACAAAAATTTTAAAAAAGGAGGCTAATGTGTAGGAAAAGGAGGAAAATAGTAGTTTTTGCGATTAGCTAATCGCAGTTGACAATATCGCGGTAACGATTCAATATCGATACATCGTGCAGCGCTGTACCTATCCATGTCTGTGTGAATGCTAGAAATGTTCATCAGAAGCGCTTTTAAATACTGTAACAAGTCATTATTCAGTAACACAGTAGCATAAGTCATTCCTTTAAAAAGTTGCCACATGTTACAAGATTCCCTCTGAGTAACTGAAGTTTGTTACATTTTCTCTTTCCGTATGTTTTGACATGGGCTGATAGAGTGCTTATAGGTCACGTTCTGCTCTACTGGCATCACACCTGCAGAAGAGACACTGTCTGTCTAGTTGGCTGAGGAAATGTCTGTGATAAAAACAGGATGAGAGTTCATTTTGTATCAGGTCTTCAGACAGTAGCTGGAGACAATGTTGCGTTTTTTTGCTCACTTGAATGTAATGTGTATGAGTCTGTCATTCACAGATGTTGATATAGCAGCATAACTTTTATTTTTACACAATAATAAACTCTTGTGGTTAACTGACAACAGCGCTGGCTGGGGATGTGGCTGTCAATCAGCCACATCCCCCGTGTTGAGAAACATAATCCCTCTATTGACGTCACATTCACATGTATATGTAAACAAACATAAAGATCAATACTGTACAATGTGGTAGCATAACAACGTAACTCAAAGTAGAGCAACTAGTCAGACTTCAATAAACAGCACTGTGTTTGTACGGCTGGATGTTCAGGAAGGACACTCCACAATCATAAAGGATCCAACTAAATCTATGAACTCGGTATGTTTTGGGTCAAATTAAACATTTTATATCAGCTCCAGGCACCTCGGAGTTTACACCAGTGGAAAATCATTGTCCTCTCCAAATGTGTGTGGGGTCAGCAGCAGCAGCAGCAGCAGCGGGACGGAGCACTGACTGGATAATTGTGTAATCTGCAGGTGTGACTTTTACACCAACAGACCATGCATCAGACTCTGAGTGCTCCCAGGACACTCGTACTGCTGATCCTTCTCTTCAGCTGCTTCTGTGGGTCTGCACAGCTGGAGCCTCTACTGACAGGACACACAGACCATTGTGAGGAACTTTAAGAAAAAACGGGTGCAAAAGTGTGATCAGACTCCAAGAACACTGTTGACTGTGTGGACCACAAAACTGCACCACAAACAACTCAAAATGATCAAAACTAAATACAAGTCAAAATACATTTGCTTTGTCACAAAAAATATAAATCCAGTATTGACTCGAGATGAAGCAGACGAAAACCGCAGATAAAAGCCTCGAGCTACAACAGTTCTGCAGGTTTATACTTCAGGGTGAGGTGCAAACCTAAAGCCCAACTTCTTGTTGGTATATTTGACACAATATATTTCTCTGATAATTTATAGACAGAATACTTTTTAAACCCCATCACTCCTGAATGCGTCCTGGACACTCCTCCACAGAGAAGTGAACTTTTATTTAGAGATGTTTATATCATTTGTCTGCTGTTTTCACTAGTAACATCTAAAAGACCATGTTTAGTGGCCATGAAAGTCCTAAAAGAGTAATTTGACCAGAAATCTGTAAGTTCGCTAGTTGTTAGCAGTTTTATACACAAACTTATCCTATAATAAAACACTAAAAAGTTTGTATACTCAACAGTAACCTTTGACCTTTGACCTCTGCTAAATGTTGTCTGTAGGTTTGTACAAGCTTCATCTGCATGTTTTATAACTTTCATATTTTGCGGGCTAATGCTAACGGCTATAGGGAAACAAACAGGAGGACACTGTGCTGTTCTTCTGAATTTACCGAACTAGCTCAGATGCTAAGTGTTCGACAGCATCAGAGTCCAATTCGCTCTACTAAATATATGTCTATAAGGCCAAGACGGTGTGATCCCTCATTCGTCCAGGAGTGATGCACCTCGAAGTTTTCATTTGGACAGTGTTTCCAGTGTTTCCGAAGATCAAGACCTTTCAAATCTCAAATAAGAAAGTGATCTGAGACTGGCTGTATTTATACGGAGTTAAGCCCTCCCCCTGAGGAGGAGCTAAACCCTAACAAACCTGTTCCTAAAACTGGTTTGGTGGGCCTTTGCCTCCTTTCCATTGTTCTCTGCTTCCTCCCTGGCTTCCTTTCCTTTCGTGTCTTTGAGAGAAACCTAAGACCTCAACCATAATATGGACCTGTGTCAAAAGCGTATTTTTCAACAAGGGATTTGGAAATTTCACTTGTAGGTCCATGTCTGTCCATGTCCATGTGATCGCTGAAACTCAGAAAAGTCGATCATAGAATTTTATGAAACTTAGACCTTTCCAAAATATCTGATAGCCCTGGCCACTTCTGGTGAGCCCCATATCACAAAAAATATACAGCATATTGTTTAGATCAGGGGTGCCCAAACTTTTTTCCTCGGAGGGCCAAAATTTGCAGATTTTTTCTTCGCGGGCCAAAATGTATTGCATTGACGAGTGCCAAGGGCCAAACATAATTTCATTTGGCATTTAAAAAACATTTTGAGAAGAAATGAAGATTAAAATATCTTTATTAGCATGTTTTAAGAGATTGCACATGAATTTTGTCATTTGACAGTCTTTTCAGCACAAAATTGAATCAAACTGTTAGTTCTAACAAACCTGAACAACCCTTCGCGGGCCAAATTGAACCATCTGGCGGGCCGAATTTGGCCCCCGGGCCCCACTTTGGGCACCCCTGGTTTAGATTCTTCACACTCTTCTCTGCAGAGTCAAACCAGCGCTCTCTTTGTTTAATCACCTGTGAATGGAAGGTGCTTCAAACTGCTGCTCACACACAAACCAGTCAATTACAGTCAGGACAACCTTCTGGGACGTTCTATTTCGGGTTAACGCGTGTGGTCCCTGCGCGCGCCGCATCCTCGCCCTCCTCCAGTGCTGATGATGGGCTTTTGTGCTCCTTTTATAGCCCAGAGGAGAGTCAAAAGGTCTGGCCATCTTTTCCTTTATGAAGCCGAATTAACGCTCTGTTCATAATTAACTGTTAACGCTAATCGGCGAGCGGCTTCATAATGCGCTGCAGACTGCTCACTTCAGCGATACAGGACGTCCCACAAGCCTGGCCAGAGTTAGTGCACTTACTGTAGCTCCAGATAACGCAGACCAATTGAATTTCTCGCTGGTTGAACCTCTAATGGCGCTGCGAGTGTGTGTGTGAGTGTGTGCGCAGGGACAGCTCGAGTCAATAAAAGTGAAAAGGATCACATTTATGGAGCTCATTAGTGCCTCAGTGCTTTTTCTTTGTGCCAAGTCAAGTTTTGTCTCACACTTTGAGAGTCTCATATTTCTCTAAGAACAACGCGTTTGAAGATAGTATAGTGTAAATGTGTTCTGCTTTCTGCAACATATACACTCTATAAAGTCTAAAACAGTCTGAGCACAGGCCAAAGATCTGCCTATGTGTTTACATTATTGTATTAGCAATGTAAAAAAAAATAACAATAATGATTTTGATATACTGAGACACAAGCTATCATCACCTCACTTGAAGCACTTCAAACTACTGTATTATGAGTGATTGGTGATTACCATGGTAACAGTGAGGGGAGGGGCTTAAAGGGGACCTATTATGTCAAAATCACTTTTCTAAGTGTTTAACCTTGTTATAACGGCCTTCCTTCAACAGTCGTTTACTCAAAGTTATTTGAATTGAAAGTAAGTCCAGGCTGTTATGAGTTTGGGTCTGGGGCTTGGGGCAGGTTAAGATTAGGATCAGGATTTTGTTAATATTCATTAATAAGAACATGTCTTGACAACCATCATAGAAATAAACTGGGACTGCAATGTGTACTGTATTCATGCAAAACAGCCGTGAACTCGTGCTAATCATATACATAATTTCCATGGCCTGTAATGTGGTGGTAAATGTACGCTTTCCTGTGAGATTGAGCTCATTTCTTGTACCTTGTAAAGCTCCAGCTATTGTTTTAGCCACATTTGAACAGCTGAATTGTTCGGTGCAACAGAAAGCATTGGCAACGTTTGAAGTACTCTCCTCTGTATAAAAGCAGAAACAGCCTATTCAAAACAAGAAAAGGCAACACTCCTTCAACACAAAACAGTTCATTCTTTTATTCTTAAAGTGTTTCCAATGACCATTTATCTAATAACATCCAGACCTAATGACAAAAGAAGGTTTAGTTTGATATCATTAAGTCACATGGTCTGTTCTCGTCTCAGTCCTGGTCCTGTGCCGGTCTCGGTCCTGGTCTCGGTCCTGGTCTCGGTCCTGGTCTCAGTCCTGGGCCTGCGCTGGTCTCGGTCCTGGTCTCAGTCCTGGGCCTGCGCTGGTCTCGGTCCTGGTCTCGGTCCTGGTCTCAGTCTCAGTCCTGGTCTCGGTCCTGGTCTCATTCTGGTCTCAGTCCTGGTCTCAGTCCTGGTCTCAGTCCCGGTCTCAGTCCTGGTCTCAGTCCCGGTCTCAGCCCCGGTCTCAGCCCCGGTCTCAGCCCCGGTCTCGGTCCTGGTCTCGGTCCTGGTCTCGGTCCTGGTCTCAGCCCCGGTCTCAGTCCCGGTCTCAGTCCTGGTCTCAGTCTTGGTCTCAGTCCTGGTATTGTGCTGGTCTCGGTCCTGGTCTCAGTCTCAGTCCTGGTCTCAGTCCTGGTCTCGGTCCTGGTCTCATTCTGGTCTCAGTCCTGGTCTCAGTCCTGGTCTCAGTCCCGGTCTCAGTCCTGGTCTCGGTCCTGGTCTCATTCTGGTCTCAGTCCTGGTCTCAGTCCTGGTCTCGGTCCTGGTCTCAGTCCTGGTCTCAGTCCTGGTCTCGGTCCTGGTCTCAGTCCTGGTCTCAGTCCTGGTCTCGGTCCTGGTCTCAGTCCTGGTCTCAGTCCTGGTCTCAGTCCCGGTCTCAGTCCCGGTCTCGGTCCTGGTCTCGGTCCCGGTCTCATTCTGGTCTCAGTCCTGGTCTCGGTCCTGGTCTCAGTCCCGGTCTCAGTCCCGGTCTTGTCCTGACTCGAGCCGCTCACCCCTCACTCGGGACACTCTGTAAACAGCCTGCAGGCGGTTTAAGTCCATCATCAAAACGAGCCCAGAGCATGGATTTCCAATAATGAAGTAAGGTCATTTGTGTTTAATTTAGGAGACTATAGGAATATGGAAAATCTATGATGTGCATAATGACCAGCGCTGTGAGCGTCTTCTGAGCATCGATCCGTGACAAGCCATGTGTAACAGCGGACCACAGGGGGCGCTAAAGACGGTTACTACACACGTGGGTTGTAAGGGTGGACTGCCGCACTGCAAAAAGTCATTTCTAAGTGAGTTACAGTTTCTCTCCCAAAACTGTCCATACATGCTTCTAAATGAAGTTGCTACTCGTGTGAAGAGTCCATGCCATCAAGAAGGAAGTAGAAGCAATAACAAGAGAAAGAAAAGAAAAGAAAAAAAAAAAAGAAAACAAATCTCTTCAAGCTAACTGGCTTAACAGGAAGTCTCCAGAAGAGTGAGCAAATAAACTGGAGCACTAGAGAAAATATAACATGCAAACAGGACCTTCTCGCTGTGAGGCGAGTTAGAAAGAGCACAACACTCAGCTGCATTTGTGTTGCCAGAGTGAAAACGGTAAAATAGTGTACATTAAAAGCTACTGACCAATCAAGAACGAGCTTTGCAAAGAATTATGGGTAATAGATAGATAGATAGATAGATAGATAGATAGATAGATAGATAACAATCAATCTAAACAATTTTTTTTTTTCCTTTAAGATATGCCTGTTGCAGTGCATCAGCGTTGATTTTTATATTATTAGAATACCATTCCTTTCACAGTGAAAAGGAACTAAAGGAATTAAATAAGCAAATATATTACTAAAACAAAGCATGGACTGAAAGAGTACCAAAATACACAACTTTCAAAACCCATTGGGCCTCATTCATGAAAGTCTTCATAAAATCTGTGCGTAACTTCAACTTTAAGAAGCTGCTGCGAAAACTCTACGTGTGATTCACGACGGGTTCGTAACGAGCCAAATTCCTTCCTAACAGCCTTTACACCAAATTCACCAAACTCCTGCTACGAACGGTTATTTACATCAAAATGAATAATGCATACTTCCTTATATGGCAAAAACGGGCGGGTCACTCACAAGATTTCTGCTGCAGCGGAGGAAGTGCAGCAGCGCGTCTGCCCACTTTTGCTGAGTAAAAACTTCTGTAGCGTCTTTTAAAAGTAACGCTGGGCTTTTGCCGTTTATATCGCGTTTCACGTCGCGGTAGAACGCGCATGTGGGGGTGCGGGGGAGGGGGGCAGCGGTTGTAGCGGGGGAGCACTGTCAGTGCACAGAGGCTCTGGTCCTGGGGGGACACAGAGTCCTGAGTCCTGTGAGGGTCATAAGGCTCTGAGGCTGGGACAGGCTGCTGCAGGTTTATTAAAAGAGTCTTTTTTTTTTTTTTTTTGCATAACTAAACATTTTTTTGTTTCTAAAATTATTTTATATACAATAATTTGCAAAAATACATAACCTATAATTATGTAGGAAATAAATTTTTTGACTGAATTATATAAGAAATAAAATTCTGAAACTGCTGATTTTTTGTTCTTACGAGTGCTCCTCAGTGTTCTTAGAATTTGTTCTTACAGACCAACATTTTCCATTAATAACAAATTTTGTGAATGCCCAAAATGTTCGTAAGGAGCCCTTAAGAACAAATTTGTTCATAAGAACGTGTCATGAATGAGGACCAATGATTTGAGCGTACCATTACACCCCTAGTGGACAGAGATAAGTCACGTTGTTGACAGGACAGGCTCTGAGTGGAAGAGAGACAGAAGCAGGCTTTCTGTGGTCCACGTCTTTTTTTTTTTTTTTTTTTCGTTTAATTTTCCATTTTTAAATCTACAAAAATAAAGTGCACAAAAAACAAAAAGTGCAAGTGCTAAAGTGCAGGATTAAAAACAGAGCACGTGGTCTTCCAGCAGCAGAACAATGAAGGGTGTTTTTCGGCGCCTTATATACTGCAGGTAAAAACTAAAAACTCTGTGGGTGTGACCGTTAACATTAACTTGTTAAAACTAAGTTAAAATCCTCCATAAAAAAACAAAAAAAACCCAAAACATAACCAAAGTAATAATCTAAAACCCAAATACAAAGATAAACCCTAAAACCATAACACCAATAAAAATAACAAACACAATTCCCGATTAAAACAGGCCTAAATCCCCTGCTCCGTCTGTCGTCTAGAACTGGCCCGGAACGTTTATAAGGGTGGCCCGGACACCTGGACACAACAGACAGGTAAGTTCAACCTGTCATTACCGGAAGTGCCCACCGACCGGTGCTGCAGGGAAACTAATCATTTTTAATAAATCATTTTAAAATACAAACGTGTGCAATGTTTTTGTATGTGCAAATTAGCACATCTCAACAGTGCTGTGTGCTATTAAAGTGCAATGAAATTGTTTAAAGTGCAAAAGTGAATGAAAGTGCATGTGTGATACTTAAGTAACGGACACCTGTTTGTTACACACGTTTAGAAATTCTGAAATCAAAAAATCCTTTAAGTAATCTACAACTTATCACCCCCCCCCAAAAAAAACAAAAAAAAACAAAACAAAAAACAATAAATGTCCAGATTTAAAGACTTTATAGTTAATTGCAGTGTACTTTGTTTTTTGTTACATGTTTTGGACATTACATGAATTGAAACAAGTGAAATATGCTGCATAATGTAAATAATTCATTCATATATGATAATATAATATACAGATATAGAGTATATAATATTTGAATCCTCTGACAGAGACTTGTAGTGGTCAGGCACATTGTACTAAAACCTAGACAGCATATACACATTTCAGTGTTTCTGCCCATCAAATAAAACGACACAAAATGAATTTAAAATATGAGATGCTAACTATCGACCAATTTGTAAAAGATTCCGTTTTTACCAATTCAAAATTCTATTCTACGTTTTTGCTTTAATTAGCAGTTTTAAACCATCTGTATTTCAGAAAGTCCAACAGCCACAAACTTCAGAATAGATGAAACTTTTAGTGAGTTCCACTTTTGAGTGATTAGCTTTAGTATTTCATTAGCTTCATTAGACATTTTAAATACGGTGTTTTTGTATTTTTTATGTATTTAATGTGCTCATTTCCTAATGTATTTACTTATTCACTAACGTATTTATTTATTTTGTGTATATATTAGTGTTTTTGTATTACAATTGTTAATAAAATAACACATTTAAGATCAAATTGTGAAAATAACAAAAGTGTCTTGTTTAAGTATACAACAGCAATATCTCACACCAATACACCTGTAGTAGTAGTAGTAGTAGTAGTATTAGTAGTAGTAGTAGTAGTAGTAGTAGTAGTAGTATTAGTAGTAGTATCAGTAGTACTATGGAGTAGTAGTAGTAGTAGCATTAGTAGTAATAGTAGTATTTTTTGTTGTAATAGTAGTAGTAGTAGTAGTAGTATTAGTAGTAGTAGTAGTTGTTGTAGTAATAGTAGTAGTTTTTGTAGTAGTAGTAGTAGTAGTAGTTTTTGTTGTAATAGTAGTTGTAGTAGTAGTAATAGTAGTAGTTTTTGTTGTAATAGTAGTTGTTGTAGTTGTAGTAGTAGTAGTAGTAGTAGTAGGAGTAATAGTAGTAGTAGAAATAGTAGTCGTAGTAGTAGTAGTTTTTATTGTAGTAGTAGTAGTAGGTGTAGTAGTAGTAGTAGTAGCATCAGTAGCAGTAGTAGTAGTAGTCGTAGTAGTAGTAGTAGCGGTAGTAGTAGTAGTGGTAGTTGTGGTAGTAGTCGTAGTAGTGGTAGTAGTAGCATCAGTAGCAGTAATAGTAGTAGTAATAGTAGTGGTAGTAGTAGTAGTAGAAAATTTACCAAACCACCTCAAATCCGAACACTTGAATGTACATGTAACATTTATTTGTCAAAAAACAAAAGTTTGCACTTTCTATTGACACTATTTTGTCCCGCCCACTTTTCTAGGAAGTGTACTTCCTGTTTAGCTAACACTTAGCCTGTAGACTTCAGACGTTGGTTTTATTTGAACTGTCATGACATATGTTTGAAATGGCCCCACAATACAGACAGACAAACATGTAAACAGAGCTAAACAGGAGGTGCAAATCCTAGAAAAGTGGGCGGGACAAAATAGGGTCAATAGAAATACATGAGCAATTTACAATAAAATTAAAAAAAAACAAAAAAAAAAACACTTTATCGCAAGTTTTCCATACTCTTTACTACATCTACATACATCGTACTGAATAATAAGCCAATGAGAGTATTTGTCTTTAAGCGAGCGGCTTTGACAATAGCACTGTGTGAAGTAGGATAAAGATGTAACTTATGGGGGAAGTGCAGGCAGAAAAGGCCTTTATCACCGCTTGCAGTTTTCATTATTAGGATTTGTATTTTGTTTTTTCCCTATTCACCAGAAGTGTCTCCTTAAACCACTTACATCATCATAAACTTCTTTGAACCGGGCATTGATGAACCAACTCAAAGAAGCACACATGAAAGCGCTCTCACCTTGTAAAGCGATGGCGGAACACGTTGTCAGGCGCGCAAATGTCACTGTTTGTGTTTAGCAAAGACACGGATTCTAATTAAAGACTTCCGTTAAGGTTACACATGTCAAACGAGAACGCTTCTTCTTCCGTGTGAGCAAATGAGACGGTAGGAGCAGATCAGGAGGATTTTAATGAACCGATGTCAAAGCAGATCCCGGAGGTTGTGTCAGACGAGCCGAGCCGGGGGTGGTGGAGAAAAGTCTGCAGTGATGCAAGTGAGCAGAGCATGCACCAGAATCTCCGTCTGCTGGAGGAACGGAACAAAGGATTAGATCAACTCTGTGAGGCGAGAGGAAGGAAGAGAGGGAGAATTTGTAAAATATGTTGAATTGCAGCTGTTGCCAGAGTTAGGAGGAGTACTTTGAAAATGTGTGAATACTGAATATCTTCATTAAAATGTTAGTCAAGAAAGTATTGTATACTTGGAATACTTTCCTGCTGAAAAGAATAGTATTTATAGTAGAGGCAAGGAGTCAGGTCCCAAGTTAAAGAGAGACAAGTCCAAGTCAAAGAGAGACATGTCCAAGTCAAAGAAAGACAAGTCCAAGTCTAGTCCCAAGTTAAAGAGAGACAAGTCCAAGTTAAAAAGGGACAAGTCCAAGTCAAAGAGAGACAAGTCCAAGTCAAGTCCGAGTCAAAGAGAGACAAGTCCAAGTCAAGTCCGAGTCAAAGAGAGACAAGTAAAATATGATAATCATTACAGTTTTTTTCTATAGGTTTGGCTCATTTCTTGAAACTGAGATGACATTCTCAAAACTGCAGATCATTTGGTCAAACAATTTGACACTTTGTCAAAACATCACAGATCACCAGCAAAAGCACATATCTCTGCCAAAACTGTTTGTTTATGTTTCATTAGTAGTTACTTTTCCATGTAAAGAGTCAATTCCATCAAAATGACAAAGATCCTTCTCAGTTGCTTTGGCTCTTTTTCATTCACTTAGTCACTTTGTCAAAATAACCTGGATGGTTGAGCACAACACCATGAATCACCTGCAGAAGCTCATTTCTCTCCCAAAACACTGTGTCAGAACCAGACGTCTTTGTCATGTGAGTCGTCATTGCCCCTAAAACACATCGTCCCTTTGGCCTTGTGTGACTCTGACAGTCACAATGTTTAGATGTTTTCTCACTGTGGCAGAAGTCCAGCTAACACAATAGAATTCTACACTAGAATACACTAAAGCTTTTCTCCATTGGTTTGGCTTAGTTATTTGTACATCTTTAAAATCATTTGGACAAAAGATTTGACATTTCTGTGGAACATTACAGCTCAATATCAAAAGCTCATCTCTTTCCCCAAACTGTTCATACAAGCTTCAAAACTAAAAGTCTTTCTCATCTAAACAGTCAGAACAGAATGAGACCAGTGTAAGTGTATTTGTGTTTTACTTACAACTGTAAAGCATCACTGCAGTGACTGGAGAATGACTCTAACTGGATCAATCATTTCTGATTTATTTTCTCCACTCTATTTTCTTTGTCATGTTTATAGTCTGATTATTTGTCATTTCTATAGTATCATTCTTTGTCATGTTCATAGTTTCATATTGTAACATCAGAATAAGTCATATCTTGAGAAGATATTACAGTGTTTATGGTATTTTATTCTTGACTAACTTTGACAAATGAACAGAGTCTTTTACATGTGAGACTTACACAGTGAAATCCTGCTGACATGTTTTGGACAGAACAACCATTAGACTGAAAAACAGCTCATGAGTTTGATCTGAAAGATCTTTAGATTTGAAAAATGTGCTAAATGAGGGATCATTGTCCTGTCTGTAGGAGACTTGTACAGAAACATTTGCAAAGCTGCACTGAGCCATTGAGACATGGTCTATGACACTGGAAGTTTGATGAAAGCAATGAGAAATGACATTCAGTTGTGAGCAACTGTAGCTTGGTTTGGAGATTTGTCCATGTGATTCTGAGAATGTCATCTCGGTTTCAAGAAATGAGCCAAACCTATAGAAAAAAACTGTAATATAACACAGGGCTGTGGTTAAAATATAAAATATGCCTAATTATATATATGTGTGTATTTGTAATATTCATACATTAATAATAACATAAAGTAATAGAATAGTATATAGTAGTTTAATAAATCAACTTTTATTGTATTAAAGACTATTATAAGTAGGGGTGTCAATTTAGTGCATGAATTGTGATGAATTAATTATAGACATATTAATCAAGTTTTTTTTTATTATTATTGAGGTTAAAAATTGATTTATTAGATTAATTAAATACAGCTCATAATTAATTAATCTCTCAATTTTTTAATCTCTTGACAGCACTAATTATAAGCCACTTATAATAGTCCAAGCCACACTTGAACCACTAGCTGCAGTCTCGTGAAACAATTCCTGACAAGTCCAAGTCCAGGTGTTAACACATCTGACCTAGGTACAAAGTCTGTTACTAACTGCGTTTCCACCCCCTTGTTTTTAATGCGCATTAAGAAGTATCGAATAAGTCCAGAGAGGTGGAAACGACAAATATCACATTTAGAATCCCTAATGCGCATAAAAGTTTATACGCTCTCTAGAGATGGATTTCCTTTTATGCGCATAATGTCTGAAGCGAATTTTGAAAGCTGGAAACGCAGTTATTCGCCTTATATTAACTGAGTTTCAGGAGCAGGACCACAACCCCTTTGCACCAGGAAACCACGCCTTGCTCGTCTTCTCGGACACACCTCCAATTACCCAGAAGCCTCTACTTAAACAGTCCTTTCCTAACAACACGTCTTGTCTCAGATCTCTCGACCCCACCCTCCCACCCCTTATCTCATCTGTCCTCCTGCTGGAGACATCTCTATCTACAGGTGGGGGGGTCCTGAATCGGCTGCACGGATCGCCGAGACAGAGCCCCCATCCACAGTCTCTCGATCCAGCCATCAATCATCAATCATCAATCATCAATAAATATCTTAATTGCATTCTTTGTGTGGTGTGGTCCTTGCTAGTGAAACTCATGAAGCGAATTAAAACCCCCGGGTTACGTACCTGCTGCAGCAGCTCTGGAGGAGGGACTTAGGTGATAAACAAAGGCAAAATAATCCACACAGACTGAGTTGTTTTGTCCAAAATGCTTCAGACACGCAGCACCGTTACACCAGAAAAACAGCACAAAACTAACCCGGAGAAACACAGCGCTGTTTGATCAAAAAACTCCGTGAAAGTTTTGGTTGTCCAACACTGCGGTGATTCAGAGCTCGTCCTTTCCACGGCGGAGGATTTGTGTTAAAAACAAAGACAACAGCCTTTTATTTTGGCTGTTAAACAGATTTATCGCATTAATAAAGTGATAACCGGGTAAAGTTTGCAGAAGACGGAGCAGTCTGACGCTAACAACTTAATATTGAAGAATCTGCGGCTGTGAAAAAAAAGTAAAACCAAACAGACTGTGCACGTAGCGCCCTCTGCAGGATCAGCGGTGTTATGACAGCTCATGTTGCCATAACAACACTCAGATATGCGCTTTGATGAAAACAATCTTTAATTCGCCTTTTTTATTCGCTTTACTAATGCGAATTTAGGCAATATGCGCATTTTATAAGGGTGGAAACGCAGTTATTGAAAGGCTACATTCAAGATTCAATAAGTTTTGTCATAAGTTCAGTCTGTGGTCCCAAAGGCCCAAGTTCGATCCCCACAGGGTGTGCACTTTTCTTTTTTCTTCTTCCCATTTCTGGAAAAGTGCATTTAGACATGCTTCAGCTGTAAAAGGCTGCAGTCAAACTCACGCACCAGCGCTCCGTCCACATTGATCTAAGGCACGTTACTACTCGACCAATGACAGCAGATATCTTTGCAGCATCAGACTGTCACAGATACTGTAGTGACACAAATGATGCAGCTTCATGTGTTCATGCGTCATGTGAAGGCAGTCGTGGTAGCATCTCCAAGCACACTGGCCCGAGCTTAACAAAGACATCTCTTCTACATTAGCATTAGCATTAGCATTAGCATGCTGCATTCATTTGTACAGTGTTTGTGTGAGCTCCAGGAGGCTCTTTTCTACATGCTTTTGTTAAACGCTTTTCACGCTCCATGAGGCGACGGGTGCTGAGGTAATTTCACACCTGACCGGCCTTTTGCCGGATCTGCCGACCGGCGCCGAGCCCCGTGGGGTTGCCATGGAGACGAGGCGTGAGCTGCCGCCTGTGTCAGAACGTTAAGTGAGTGTTTAACATTGGGCTGTGGCGATGACTTCAGGCAGCGGCAGAAAGTGTGTGGGGACAGAACACACACACACCAACGGTTCAACAATCTCACTAGAAACACTTTGGTAAAAGCACCTATTTATACAGAGCTTTTCCTCTTTTAAAGGACATATTATGCAGCATGCAGTTTTTTATGTTAAGTCCTGTTCTAACATGTATTCCTCATCACAAACTCAGCTGGACTTGTGTCTGTGAGATGCTATTCTTTCACCTCTGAGCCTCAGTAAATACTGTTCTGTTTTTAAGTCCATAAGAACGTATTAGACATCCATTCTAATCCACTCATTGACCCAAAGGCTGAGAGTCACCAGATTTTTTGGTGAGCCTTGGCTTCTGAACCGGAAGTGTAAACCAGACCAACACTTTAGCTCAATGTGGTTTACATAAATATGTCTTAACACTGTAAAACCTGAGTTAGAATGCTGTAGAAAAACAAAATACAAAAGATTAAGTCAACATTACTCTCCTTTGCCGTCCAGACTCAAACCAGGTCTGAACCATGTGTCGAGCAGAATTAAACAGATTAAGCCAGATAGGGGCCAGTTAGATAGTGCTAACCTAAAGTTAGCAGTTACCAGATAAGAACAAATATTTTACTTGGGAGATGGTTCTTTGTCGGATTTAACTGGTTGGAAGGTCAACATAAGGCCCCTGGACCTTATGTTGAATAGACTGACGAATATATATATATATATATATATATATATATATATATATATATATATATATATATATATATATATATATATATATATATATTAGAGCTGGGCAGCGATTAAAATTTTTAATCGCGATTAATCGCACTTTACACACAAAGTTCAATAAATAGCTATTTTAACCTATTTTGTCTCCAAAAGATGATTTTTTTTAAGTATATTTAAGGTTCTTCATTTTGTAGAGTGTACAATCCTGCAAATTTTGTGGTATTTTGGCTTAGATATATAATTTTAGCTACTCATAGAACTATAGTTACACTAGGTAACTACCATTTTGAAAACCTGGTTCAGTTCTGGGATAGTCCTGGTTAAAACCAGCTCAGTGTCACTAAATACACTGTGGGAAGTGAAACAAGGCCGTTTTTAACGTTTTCAAAGTAAACATGACAAACACGTGTGTAAAAGTTCGCGCATCGCCGCTGACCTCTCCGTGCGCATATTTAATGAGGTGTTAACGGTTTGAAGTCTTTAACAACACGTAGCTCCGTGGTTCTTGGGTCTTTTTGGACGATTTAAACACGCAGACGAAGCTCAGACTCGTCTCTGTCCCGCTGTCCATACAGCAAAGCTTACTTTCTTGTATTTAAAGCGCTAGCAGCAACGGAGCAGATCCTCTGTTTGTGGACCGTTTATGAGAGCGAGGAGGAGAAAAAGGGCTCAGCTGCAGCAGTGCGGGCGCTTTCATTCATGCTTTTTGGCTGAACCACGTGACCTGCGTTAACGCCGACAAAATATTTAATCGCGATTAAGCACGTGCTGCGTTAACGCCGTGATAACGCGTTTTCTTGCCCAGCCCTAATATATATATATATATATATATATATATATATATATATATATATATATATATATATATATATATATATATATATATATATATATATATATATATACTAGGGCTGTCAGTTTTATCGCAGTTTTATCGCATTTTTATCGCGTTAACGCAAAACTATTTTAACGGCGCAAATTTTGTTGACGCAAATTAATCACATGTTTATTTTTCACCATTAAATGACGCGAGGTTCATAGAAAAACACAGAGCACAAGCAGAAAGAGACCTAAACAAGGCTCTGATGGCTCACTTTTGTGGACTTGGTAACATTTCCACTTGGTCCCACGACTGTCTGAGCGTGAGTGTGTTTGTTTACCTCGGCTCCGTCCATTTGCAGCTCGATCAGCTGATGAGGAGGCTCCATACATGTTTCCACCTTCCCGTGTCTTGATAAAGTTGCGGTCCGTGGTCACTGAATATGATGTTTGTCCACTCAAGTTGTTGAAACGATCTAATATCCAGAATAGTCTTTCAAAACTTCGGTAAAAACTTCCGTTGTTGTACTTTTGGCTCCGCTAGCTTAGCGCTAAAGGTACGCTAGTTCTCACTCACACTTCCTTTGAATCCTTCACAATAAAAGCCTCATAATCTCCAGCTGAAGAGAGTGCTTTATTGTGAAAGAGCAGTGTAATAAATGCTTAGAATGAGTGAGACACGTCAATACCACAATTTGGCCTAATGTTATGGGAACGCATTATTATAAAATAATAAAATATACATAAAAAATTATATATAAACATTATTTTACACTTCAAGAATGTAACAGATTCTACAAATAAAGACATAATAAACAGGAATTCAAGCTAAATATATTATTAGAATGTAAAATACATTAAAAATATATAAAATAAAAACATTTAATTATACGCGATTAATCGCAAGTTAACTCAAGACAATCATGTGATTAATCGCGATTAAAATTTTTAATTGCTTGACAGCCATAATATATACACACACGTATACTGTATAGCTGAACTTTTGCAGGATCTTTGTCCATATTATTTTCCTTCATATGGTAACTTTTACAAAAGCTAAACTCCTCAGATGTTCTCTCAGGTGAATGTTTTTGCCTGAGAGTGTGAAACTTCACAGTGACTCTCTAAATATGCATCATTCTTCACATTGCAGTGTGACATCCACAAATCAAAATCATTTCATTGCAAATGACTAAAGTGGTGCAAAAGGTTTTAGACCAGAGCTATGTAAACCTTTTCCACTTGAAGCTGCATGTCAGGGTAACAGGCTGCTCTTCCGACAGGCTGCTGTTTAGACATCGACGCCCAACGTAGTATTAATGCAAGTTGGTATTCCAACATTATTTTTATTTTTTAGTTGGAGTATTTGTAAACAGTGGGCCCTCGCTGTATCGCTATGAGGTACCGTTTGTGCCAAAAATAAGTCGTTTGACTTTGTGTCTTTCTGTCGTTATGTTATGTCGATATAGCGCGTTGTTCTGTCGACTTGTCGTCCTCATCTGTCCACCTGTCGTCTTACCATGTCGTTGTCTTTGTGCTAGACGTCGTCTGACCATGTCGTCTGGACATGTAATCATGTTGATGTGCTAAATGTCGTCTGACCATGTCGTCATGTTGATGTGCTAAATGTCGTCTGACCATGTCGTCATGTTGATGTGCTAGCTGTCGTCTGACCATGTCGTCATGTTGATGTGCTAGCTGTCGTCTGACCATGTCGTCATGTTGATGTGCTAGCTGTCGTTTGACCATGTCGTCATGTTGATAGATGTCGTCATGTTGACGTGCTAGATGTCGTTTGACCATGTCGTCATGTTGATGTGCTAGATGTCGTTCGACCATGTCGTCATGTTGATGTGCTAAATGTTGTCTGACCATGTCGTCATGTTGATGTGCTAAATGTTGTCTGACCATGTCGTCATGTTGATGTGCTAGATGTCGTTTGACCATGTCGTCATGTTGATGTGCTAGATGTCGTTTGACCATGTCGTAATGTTGATGTGCTAAATGTCGTCTGACTATGTCGTCATGTTGATGTGCTAAATGTTGTCTGACCATGTCGTCATGTTGATGTGCTAGCTGTCGTCTGACCATGTCGTCATGTTGATGTGCTAAATGTTGTCTGACCATGTCGTCATGTTGATGTGGTAAATGTTGTCTGACCATGTCGTTTGACCATGTCGTCATGTAATGTCATTATGTTGATGTGCTAGATGTCGTTTGACCATGTCGTCATGTTGATGTGCTAGATGTCGTCATGTTGATGTGCTAGATGTCGTTTGACCATGTCGTCATGTTGATGTGCTAGATGTCGTTTGACCATGTCGTCATGTTGATAGATGTCGTCATGTTGATGTGCTAGATGTCGGTGTGCAAGCGCTATTCCGACAACCCTCCATTCCGACAGACCTGCATTCCGACAGTGATTCCGACAGCCCTCTGTTCCGACAGACCTCCACTCCGACAGCCTTCTGTTCCGACACCTTTTTAGGTCCGCTATTCCGATCAATTAAAATAAACACATCCATTACGTGCTTTGGGCGCGCGGACTTTACGCACGGCTTTTACGCATGACCTTCACGGCGCCATCAGGATCTGAGGTGCAGTGATGATGAGCAATCGAATTGTAATTTCTGGGACGTATTGGGGAGACCCACGAAGCTTATTTTGGTCTCTCCAATTTCCTTTTGCACTGGTACAATACACTGGTATTCTCTTTTTTCGTGGGCTCATGGCGCGCGTTGACGCATGGCTGGAGTGCTTCTACATTCCACCTACATCTCGCAGTGTGGCCACACACGCGCTGCTTATATTTGTCACTTGCATTCGCTCATTTCTCTCTGCTCCGTACTGTGTCCGCACAGTGTCATGCCCCTGTGCCTTTTCTCGCAACTCAGAGCGCGTAGGCCAGAGGCTCTGAGCTGAGGCCTGAGCATAATCTGTCCCATCAAACCCCAAATAGAATGCAGGTTATATATCACTATATAACGCTGCTGTTCAATCATCTGCAGATTAATAGGCCTAGTAACTTATTTCAATGTTTGCGCGCGTCTGTGTGAGTGCGAGAGAGAGATGTGACAGCCTGCGCGCCAATGAGAAGACCCGAAGCACTTTTAGATTTACGTGACTTTTGAGTTGAATTTCTCCGCAATTCTTTGTTTTTCGTTTACTTTTTATTTTTGGTTCATTTAAAACTGATTTTTAGACACCCTTTGTCCAAATAAATAAATAAAAACATATATATATATTTTTTTTACCAAATACATATAAAAAAAAAATTATGCAGATTTATTAGCATACATTTTTTTTTATTAGCATCAGTGGTTACACTAGACTTAATTCCAATACGTCACCGTGACGGACAAGGTCCCAAAAAATCCGTCATGAGGGATTTTTATCCGTCATAATTTTGCTCAGTAGGTTTATTCCTGTCTATGTTTTTGTAGCTGATTTCTGACACGGAGACTGTACGGGAGCACACGGGTCATGAGACATAAGATACATTACAAAAAATGACTGAACTCTGCATAAATAGTTTCTTAAGATATCATTAAAGCATCTGCAAAAATCATTGAGTCCGTTTGACATTCAACAAACTCAATGTGACTAATGAGGCTCTGCATTTCTTACCCGAAACACAAAGTTCCACTTCTCTCCACTTTCTGCAAATCCACACTGTATTTTGCCCAAACTCTAGGTGTTATTTCCATTTCTCCTGCATAAAAGACAGTCTTTTATTCCTCCAGGAAAGTTTCTGATGCCAGCCGTTGTGAGCGTGTCACCAAACACTGCAGGTGTGACTTTCCGCTAAGTTTAAGAATCTGAAAAAACATCAGTGTTTGTCTGCCGAGTGATCATGGTAACAAGTACAAATCCTCTTGAAATCAGACCGATAAAACTCTGTCCATCCCGCTGTTTTTGTCGAATGAAGCGTTATCCATGCGCTCTGTAGCAAACGCGTGTGGTCCGTGCAGCCTCCGGTTTACAGATAGGTCACGTATTTGTGGAGGCCACAGCGCCGTGCGCTCTGCAGCCATCAGTCTCACGGCCTCCCCGACAGAACAGCAGCGCGCAAGGATGAGATTGAAAGCAGCATTTTCCCTCGCTGCTTCTTCAGTTTGAGGGAGCGGGAGAGCGCGAGTCCGGTCGGGATCAGGTCACTAAATCAGTAGACAATATATAAAAGACTAGCTCCATATATAAAAGGTCAGCTTTGAAAACTTTCCGTCAAAGCAAAATACAATCGGTAAATGACGGAAAATTGTCAGTTAATGTAACCTCTGATTATATATATATATATATATATATATATATATATATATATATATATATATATATATATATATATATATATATATATATATTTATGTATTTATTTATTTATTTATTTACCTAATAGGCTACATATTATTATTATTTTTAATGCAGATTTATTAGCATATAGGCCAAGGCCTATTTCAAAAATAGGATCAGAGATCGTTTTTTATTGTGGTTGTTTTAAGTGCGCTTCCTTTAGAGGAAGCCCTTTAGACTTGCGGGCCAATCCATTAATTAATTTATCGATGATTTTAGATCTTCTGAGTGTCTGTTTTCCGTTCTCAGGAGAACGCGTAAGTAGCGTGTGTGTCATGCCAGGTGGGCACGGTAAGGCGCGTGCACCTTACCAAACTGCTCCTGATCAAAGCAGCAGTGGTTCAGCTGAACGGTAGGGTCACATTTTTTAATGTCGGAATAGCAGGATGTTTGATTAAAAAAGACAAAAAATGTATGGCTACTCCGACAACAAAAAAAAATTCGGAATACCGACTCTCTTGAAAAAATAGATGGATACCGCTATTCCGACAATAGGATTCTAATGTCTGAATAGCACCCTGTCGGAAAAGCAGGGTGTCTGAGTAGCGAGGTGACGGAATAGCAAGGTGTAACCCTAGATGTTGTTTGACCATGTCGTCATGTTGATGTGCTAGATGTTGTTTGACCATGTCGTCATGTTGATGTGCTAGCTGTCGTCTGACCATGTCGTCATGTTGATGTGCTAAATGTTGTCTGACCATGTCGTCATGTTGATGTGCTAAATGTTGTCTGACCATGTCGTCATGTTGATGTGCTAGCTGTCGTCTGACCATGTCGTCATGTGATGTGCTAAATGTTGTCTGACCATGTCGTCATGTTGATGTGCTAAATGTTGTCTGACCATGTCGTCATGTTGATGTGCTAGCTGTCGTCTGACCATGTCGTCATGTTGATGTGCTAGATGTCGTTTGACCATGTCGTCATGTTGATGTGCTAGATGTCGTCATGTTGATGTGCTAGATGTCGTTTGACCATGTCGTCATGTTGATGTGCTAGATGTCGTTTGACCATGTCGTCATGTTGATAGATGTCGTCATGTTGATGTGCTAGATGTCGTTTGACCATGTCGTCATGTTGATAGATGTCGTCATGTTGATGTGCTAAATGTTGTCTGACCATGTCGTCATGTTGATGTGCTAGATGTCGTCATGTTGATGTGCTAGATGTCGTTTGACCATGTCGTCATGTTGCTGTGCTAGATGTCGTTTGACCATGTCTTCATGTTGATAGATGTCGTCATGTTGATGTGCTAGATGTCGTTTGACCATGTCGTCATGTTGATAGATGTCGTCATGTTGATGTGCTAGATGTCGTTTGACCATGTCGTCATGTTGATAGATGTCGTCATGTTGATGTGCTAGATGTCGTTTGACCATGTCGTCATGTTGATAGATGTCGTCATGTTGATGTGCTAGCTGTCGTCTGACCATGTCGTCATGTTGATAGATGTCGTCATGTTGATGTGCTAAATGTTGTCTGACCATGTCGTCATGTTGATGTGCTAGCTGTCGTCTGACCATGTCGTCATGTTGATGTGCTAAATGTTGTCTGACCATGTCGTCATGTTGATGTGCTAGATGTCGTCATGTTGATGTGCTAGATGTCGTTTGACCATGTCGTCATGTTGATAGATGTCGTCATGTTGATGTGCTAGATGTCGTTTGACCATGTCGTCATGTTGATAGATGTCGTCATGTTGATGTGCTAGATGTCGTTTGACCATGTCGTCATGTTGATGTGCTAGCTGTCGTCTGACCATGTCGTCATGTTGATGTGCTAAATGTTGTCTGACCATGTCGTCATGTTGATGTGCTAGCTGTCGTCTGACAATGTCGTCATGTTGATGTGCTAAATGTTGTCTGACCATGTCGTCATGTTGATGTGGTAAATGTTGTCTGACCATGTCGTCATGTTGATGTGCTAGCTGTCGTCTGACCATGTCGTCATGTTGATGTGCTAGCTGTCGTCTGACCATGTCGTCATGTTGATGTGCTAAATGTCGTCTGACCATGTCGTAATGTTGATGCGCTAGATGTTGTCTGACCATGTCGTCATGCAATGTCGTTATGTTGATGTGCTAGATGTCGTTTGACCATGTCGTCATGTTGATGTGCTAGATGTCGTTTGACCATGTCGTGATGTTGATGTGCTAGATGTCGTCTGACCATGTCGTCATGTTGATAGATGTCGTCATGTTGATGTGCTAGATGTCGTTTGACCATGTCGTCATGTTGATAGATGTCGTCATGTTGATGTGCTAGATGTCGTTTGACCATGTCGTCATGTTGATAGATGTCGTCATGTTGATGTGCTAGATGTCGTTTGACCATCTCGTCATGTTGATGTGCTAGATGTCGTTGACCATGTCGTCATGTTGATGTGCTAAATGTCGTCTGACCATGTCATGTATTGTCGTCATGTTGATGTGCTAGATGTCGTCTAACAACGTGGTCTGACCATGTCATGTTCTTATGCTACATGTAGTCAATCTGCGTCGTTATGTTGTGTTCATGTCGAGTTACATCATGTCCTATCCTAAGAAAAGCTTATTGAAAATTAAGTCTCATTATTATTCATAGATTTATTCAAATACCTTTACCATTTAGAACACCTGAGCAAATATGTGGTCCATAAAACAAAAAGCTGAGAAAAAAATATAGGTATCTAATGGTAGGCTATTCAATAGAGATTAGGACATGTAAAACAGATTGGTGTGCTAACAACTAAATTCTGAATATATACAAAACAAGAGTTAATTATTGGCTCAGGAGATCATAGGTACCTGCCCTCCAATCAAATTTAGCAGAGAGGTAGAACAAGTGGCAAGTTTTAAATTCCTGAACTAACCATACATTTTGAGGACCTCACATGACAAATCAATATCACTGCCATAGTGAAGAAAGTCCAACGATGACCATTTTCTCCAGACATTCAGAAACATCAACCGGTCAATGGAGCTGCTCGTGTCCTTCTGTCCCTGCTGTGTGGAAAGCATTTAAACATAGGCCTATTGCTTAGCTGCATGGTATGCAAGCTGTTCAGAAGCAGAATGGGAGGCAGCTGCCACCTCTGGAGCACATCTTCAAGACTCTGCCTCTGTAGAGCCAACACCATTCTGGAGGACCAGCCCCATAGGCCTACAGGTCATCAGTTCATCTCTCTGTTGCCTCAGAATGTAGATTTGGGTGCATACAGCAGAATTGTCCAGATTGAAAAATAGCCATGACAGAACTGAACTCATACAGGAATGACTGTGTATGATGTGTGTAAAGGAGTCTTTAACCACAAATGCATTTACAAATTTCATTGTACCCATGACAATGACAACAAAACTGAATTGAATTTACATTAGTGCTGTCAAGAGATTAAAAAAATTGAAGAGATGAATTAATCATGATCTGTAATTAATTAATCTATTTTTAATCTCACCTAAAGATTGCTGAGAAAAACACCCAACTTAAGTGTTTTTGTTTTTATCCAATATAATCAATTACATTATTGTTGCAGATGGAAATTTTAATATACTGCAAAAATGAAGACTTGAGGAAGTGTTCTGTTGCCAATTTGTCAAGTTGAACAACCCTTATGTCACTTTGTAACTCACATATGGAAAAAATGAAGTTAAAAATGTCTAAATAGATTAATGCGATTAAAAAAATTAACTCTATTAATATGTCTGTAATTAATTAATCTCAATTAATGCACTAATTTGACACCCCTAATTAACATACAACAGCATTTCATCTGTGAACCTACCATATCCATCCCAAAAAGTGTCTATTTTAGGTCTACAACATAGCTTTAAAATTAAAGAAAAACATCAAAAGTACAATTTTCACAGACTGCTGATGCCACCCACTGCTCTTTGTTTAATATATTATCTTCTTGTTTGACTGTGTGACCAACAGCAACTTTCTGCCTTGACACGGATTCCAGTGTGAGAGAATAAGAAAAATCTAAAAAAAAAATGTATTGAACACAGACAATAGGTATGGGCGCGTTGCATGAAAGGTGGTTGTAGATGAAGCCAAACTTATGCAGAGAAGGAATGTGCAGAAGAAATGAGATTTCCACAGGTGGTGAGGGCTCTTCAGTGGAGTAGCTTGATTCTGTAACATAAAAAAAAAAATCAAGACGATTGCATGATTTGTGACATTACTCACAAGTAACTCAGCTCAGTAAACTATAGCTTACACATCAAACGTACACTAGGGCTAGGCCATTTTAGTGTAGGCTATGCATAAAGAGGAACATCCCAGAAAATTTAAATATCAGGAAAAAAAAATCTTTATTTATTGTGAATCAATTCAAAAAGTCAAACTAGAGACTAGTAACACAAAGTAAAATCATTCAAGCCTTCTTTTTTCAAAATTTGATTGCTAGGGCTTAAGATGGCAAAAATAATAATCTGAAATGCTTGTTGAGTATGTTCATTTCAGTGCTCCAGTACGTGATCTGGTCTTCTTTAGTATGAGTTACTGCAACCGTCTGTGGCACTGCCCTGTGCAGAGTTGGCTTTGGTTTCTCTCATTATCTTCTGGACATATTCTAAAGATTCTCCATAAAGTCCAGCTCAGGAACACCCTGGTCATAGAACCAGCTTTAGGTCTCTTTGGCTGCGTGGGAGGAGCCAAGTCCTGCTGACACATTAAATCATCATCTTCACAAGTTGAATACTGTAAAGTTCTGGTGTCACAGAAGATGCAGCAGAGTCCAAACAGCTGTAAAGTTTCATGAGCCTTTAAATGTTTAGCTGACCCATATCATCTGCTGCTGTTGGTAGAATGAGTCAATGTAGCATCTACAGGACATTTTAGAGCAAAGACTGCTTTTATCTGCTGACTGGCTTTGTGAAGATGCTGCTTTCGTGTTTCACTAGGATTTGGCTCCAGTCAACATGGACAAAGAGACCAAAAGCTGGTTCACAGATCATAGTGTTTGCTTGGTCTGCAAACTCACCTGAGCTGAACTTTATGGAGAATCTATGAAGTCTGGTCCAGAAGAAGAGACACACCAAACTTAACTCTGCAGACCCTGTCTACAACAATCTGGGCTTCAGGTCCTGATCCCCTCCAGACCTCACCACAGTGATGCAGTAATTCATGCAAAAGACCACCACACCAAGAATTAATGCATAGAAATGTATCCTATTTTTAGAAATCAAAGTAATTATCTATCTAATAAATTACATAAATCTTTCCAACTTATTAAAATCCTTGTTTCACTCTAGCCTGAGCGATAGTCAACATGCAAGTGTAAACATTAAAGCAGTCAAAAATTCCTTCAGTTTCCACAGGGTTCCTTGATGGTTGGGGGCTTTGTGTCGTTTTAGGGCAAAAGTGTAGAATGAGGTTGTAAAAAGACCTTTCAGGTAAAGACTGGCCACTTCCATCATGGAGTTTATACAGGAGTGGAACCATCCAACACAAGACGTCGAGGCGGTTTACAGTGTCATCCTGCATAATATGCGTAGCGTTACACAAGAGACGGATACATAGAGCATGTTAGATTGTATGTATGAAACGCATTCAAAATAAAATCTTTGTATCGAAACTATTGCTCTTTTTATGAAACACTCAGTCAAGCCTCTGAGGGTGTTTGGGCAAGTAATAATTATTTTAAATATAATTACAGACTTTAAACGTTAATATTGACCTGACTAATGTTTAGTGAAGAAAGTCAAGTGTAAAAACTTATCTCCTGAAGAATATTCAGCGGTTCATGATTTACAATTGTACAAATGTACTCTTCATAAACACTACCGTTTGTGTCAACATTAACAAACAGTATTTTAGGTAGCAGTATTCAACATAGTAATTACTATTTCCATGAGTCAGTGACAATGGTCAATTGGACATTTTTTATTTGATAGGTCTGCACGTCCCTTTCTAAGTATGTAGTACTTACATTACAGTTATTCATTTTGTAATAGTATGTAAACTACTGTTCTACATACACGGTTGTACTAGATTGTACAGACTTTATACAGCATTTGTATTTAACAACCATTACAATTTGGCCACTACTTTGTTTGCAACAATAATAGATTAATCATAATTGTCATTGAAGCTAAATATATTTTCAATATACACATAATGCATGTCTATTATATTTTCAGTATTAACCACTCAAGTTTATTATATGCTTTAAAATGCTGACTCAACTTCTAAATGTATTCTGACACCAGAGTGGTAGTAGAGTTCGACTTGGAACGTTACCATGGAGATCCGCCATGTTTGCAGCAAGCGTACTAAAACGTAAGCTGCAGGATTCACTACGGATACACATGTAGCTATCACTATTCAACATCAGGTCTATATTATAATCAACGCTAATTTCAGTAGCTCACGGTTTAAAATCTCTATTGGTTTGTTAAAATTGTTCAACAATATCTAGAAAGTATGAGCTAATGTGTCCCCTTACCGCACTCGGTGTCACAATAAAGAGTGCTCGAGTTTGGATCTTCCTATTACAGCAATTTACAACATTTAGCGTTAAGTTAACTATGGTTCTTTTGAGCTCAGCGGATCAACCTTGCAGTCATCTGCAAGTGCGTAATAGCCTAGCCGCCCAGCCTGCATCCACGGTTGGCCTTCGCTCGAACTTTGTTCAGCGACGCTCGTCCCATTTCTATGATAGTGGCACAAAAACAGTATCGCTGTTGCACAATTCATTTTGTTAGTATACGACTTTGTAATCATTTCTAGCTTTTATTTTACTTGCACGTACCTCATTGTAGCGTTTGCTCGAGTTGCCCATTTGCTTGGCTTCTACTTCCTACTTCTTAAACGCTGTATTGGTACTTTTTAACTGCAATACCGCCGCCTACTGCTCCGGGTGTGTAAGTTACGATTGATGAGTCAAATATTGTCCGTGCTGGTCTGTGCTTTGGCCTCTGCTGTAAACTCTGAAACTGTCTGAACCACACTGTCATAAATGAACTGATATAGGCCTAAAGCTTTAACATGTGACATAAATAAATTATAATCAACAACATTAAAAAAAAAAAAAAAAAAAAATTGCACCCAGCGCGAATCGACCCGGAGACCTTACGGTCGGAAGCGCAAGACATGACCCAGTACACTACGATCACACACTACACTGCGTGGGTCGTCTACAGTATAACACTGCATTGTAAGGGGGGGATCAAGAAATGACGCATTGAGAACACACTTGAAATTAACTAGAGGCATCTAAATTATTTAAAAGAAAACCAGTACCATGGCATTAGCCAGAAACCACGGACCAGATCTGACGACCCAGTGAAGAGCGCCCCCAGAGGTGCCGTGGTCCCTAAAATGGTCCGGACCGTGGCCTCCGCAGCGACAGGACAGACCACACTTTAGGCTACAACCAGAACTTGTATTGTTGAATTGCTAAATAGTATTATGTATTTATTCCCTGGTCGTTTGTTTGTTGCATCGGGGACATTGATCGGTTAGTAAAGCACTTTGCCGCCACATACTGAACTATATTAAAAAAAAATTGACTGGCAATTCACTTGCATATCATTTCTCCAATTGATCAATAGATTGACAAGCCCCTGACATGCGTTACTGAATGCATACAAGATCTACAGACTAGTTTTTGGCCATGGATGTATTACATCGAGCCTACTGATGCCTGATGTAATACTGATATAGCAGTCTAACATCACTGTTGTAAACACAATATAAGAAAAAAAGTGCAACATTTTACAATAAAGAATGGAAATAAGAATAAAAATAATCATAATCATTATTATTATGTCATTATTTTATTATTTTTCATTTATTTTCTTGAGTTTGACTTTTATTATAGCTCTTCTGTTATTTTCAGGTCATTTTAACTCGGCTTTGATTTTTGTTTTTCAATAAAATGAAATATTATTTTCCTATCAACATGAAAAAATTTCATCATGTAACACTTTAGAAAATGATATTAAAACCAATTTTTTTATAAAAATGAAATAATTCATATGAACAAATTTTTCTTTTAAGTTGACCATACCTGCACACGTGTGCACATAAAAGGGCAAATTCACATGTATTACATCGAGCCAACTGATGCCTGATGTAATACTGATATAGACAGTCTAACATCACTGTTGTAAACACAATATATAGAATAAAGAATGGAAATAAGAATAGCAATAATCATCATATTTTATTTTTATATGCAGCAAAAGGCACTGCTCAGTAAGAGTCACCCATTTTTTTTTTCCAACAGCATTTTGTATGTAATAATATTGTAAACAGGACCAGGTGTTTTCAAAACAAAATAAAAGAGATTAAAACAAATAATAATTTAAAAAAAGTATCATAATAAAATGAAAATTGAACAAACCATTGACAACCGAGTGAGTGAATGAATAATGCAACAATCACAACTTTTTTCTTTTTTTACAAAAAAACAAATACTGGCGCCTGCCTAATGCCTGACTCCATGTATTCTACAAAGTCATCATATTCTGTGTGAAGTGGAAGGCGTAGGATGACACTACATGTATTGGCCTCCGGGTATCTCCTTGGTCCCATTCCTGTGTCATGCAGAAATTCTATTTCAGGTTTCTGGAGGAAGTCTAAAGGTGGTAGGCTGTCCACTCCTGAAGCGAAAATTAGTACATCTTCAAGAGTAACTGGCCGACACCCATCTATTGTCAATACAAACAGAATTATTTTAAGTACAAATATCAATTCAGTTATATGCGTAAAGTTTTCCTGACTTACCACTGACATCTATGAGCCAGTCTCTCCAGAAGCCCACTGTTTTTGTTTCTCTAACCCTGGCGTTGCTTCCCTGGGGCGAAAATTTTACCTCAAACAGGGACAGTAGATCTTGTACAATGAGCTTTTGTGCAGAGAGCACAAACAGTGGTTTGAGTTTGTCACTGTGGGTTTTCATGGCTTTGGCCAGGCCAAGGCAATCTAGTCCCTCAATGAGCCTGTGTTAAAGATTAGAGAAATTGTTTATTTTCTTTATTAAACTAAACTAATTATATACTAACACATATCCACAGACTACTTACTGCTCTAAAGCGCCTTTGGTGCGGCCTTCTACATAGGCTCTCGCAGCCTCCTCCACAATTCTTCCTCTATTCTCTAGGGTGAGAATACTCCTGCCACAACCAAGGAGGCTCAAGGCACCTGAAGCCTCTATTAATGCCTCCTGGGCCTCCTCAAGTCGTCGTGCCTCTAGTATCTATGAATACACCAATTGTATGAGGAAAAGGAATTACACTTGATCTGTTGTTATAATAGGTGAAACATACCTTTTTGAGATGCTGCCACAGTTCAAGGTCGCTGACCTCCTCCACCTCCACTGAATCTGTTGCCTGACGGCACAGCAACTCATAACCTATTTGATAGAAAGTTGGGTTTAACCCCTCCTACTACTAAGGCCATACAAATCATTTGTCCGATCAGCCGATAAGCCATCGACTCGAGAGCTGTAATGGAAAGACAAAAAGCTAGTACATCATTTTAAAAAAATAAAATTACATTAAAAGTAACACCTATGGTGTTTTATGTGACTTCTTAACACCCAGTGTGTGTTGTTTTCATTGTGTACCTCTGTTCACCAGGGCTATGTTCTTTGAATCCTCCGAGCCTTCAAAGTATTGACTGTCCCTGATAGCTGCCAGGAGAAGACGAAATAACTCCCTTGTGGGGCCACCATCATCTACTGCCCCCTCGCTCAAACCCTGTCCGTCCAGGAACTGAACTTTGAGTCGATGAATGCAACTAAAACGTTGCCTCCGGAAGGCCCTAAAGGCACAGCTAAGAATACTGCCCCGAGTAACATTGATTTCATTATGTATGGGCAACTGTGTGTGGTCCACACGTGATTCTAGCTGTGCCAGTATAGCTTTCAAGTCTGTCCTGTGTTGACAAAATGTAAAAATAAGTATATATTAAAAGATGTATCATGTATGACAACTTCTTTTACATGTATATAGATATGAAATTCACTCACCCACTGGGCTCATCAGTTCCCAGGATGCCAACACTAAAGGCCACAAAGCAACATTATAAACATAGAACAAGTATAAAATATTACAAATTTGTATAAAAATTTCATCTTACTAGTCAACAAAGTCTGCGGGCCTGGCATCATCCACGTCAACGTTGATGACAATTGGTGTCCTGTAAAAGGAGCACAACATTAACATTGTTTCTAGTAGTACAGCTTAGCGAGCACGTATGCATACTCACTCTGCCTGTGCACTTTGTTGAGCTTGAGGCTTTAAGACAAGAGGTTGATTTTATAATTTAAAAAAATAGCTGTCAACCACTCAACATGAGTGCCGTTTAAGTTACTGACCTGTAAGGACTGATAAATTGCAAGTGCCAACTGTACATCTTCATCTTGGTCCTCACTAACAAAACATTCAATGTTAATTAAGAGGTAGTATCATTGGCAACAGCTTGTGATGAATGGTGATGAAGTTGGACATACTTCCTTGTGCTTAAGGTACAATGATCAGTTGCACTTGAGGTAGCATCAGACGTACCCTCTCCACTGCTAAAAAGTATTAGTTCAAAACACAAGCATGTTAGTAAAGGTACATTACCAAAGGTATACTTTAATATACTATATGTAAAAAAGATGGCTACCACTCAGTGATGTGACTGGAAAGTTCACATAGTGGCACTTGTTCCTGACAGGTTAGGCAGGTTTCCATAACTGTTGGTACCTTTATTAACAAGAGACACAGCATAAAGTAATGGAAAAAAAGACATGAATAACTTCAAGTACATCTTACCGCTGTCTCCGGTTTAGGGATGAGTGTCAGGCTTCTCTGAACAAAAACAAAACAAAAACAGCCCTGGAGACTAGTCAGCCCCAGCCCAATCCATAAAATGCGGCACAAAATTCAACATGTTACTTTTTTTTTCCCTCTACATAAAATACAGAATATAGCTCAATTAATTTAATTCTCTTGTAACATAAATAGTAAACTGTGGGTAGTATTGTAAAGAATTGGCATCAAGTTTGAGCATAAATTGCCTCCCTGGTGTGGGGGGTTTGGGGGTTGAAAAATTACACCTGTTTGAAAAAACAGGTGTAATTTCCTGTAATTTGGTGAGTTTTAGACTTGTTTTTATAGATTCAGATAACCTGAAGTGAATAGTCTTATTATTAAACTGTAAGCAGGTCAGCAAGATTGCATTTGGTGCCCCCTAGTGGTTGTTTTGTAAGACAATAAATAAGAGTCCCTTTACAGAGTTCAAAATATATAAATAGACTAAATAGTAGCTCTGATGACAGGTGGGTCTGAAAATCTGAAAACTAGACATCATTTGCTTTAACCTGGGGGAATTTTAACCCTCTGGGCGCCACCGTCGCAATATTGCGACACGTAACTTAACCGGAGAAAACGGCCTCTCTCTCTTGTTAAAATCAAAAACACTGTCTTTACATGCTTCCACTAGATGGCCGACATCCAGAGCTTTCTTTTAAGCCCAAAATTACCATAGGTTTCTATTGGACAAAACCCAAAGAAGGCGGGTCAAAGGCGCTGCTTTTTTAAGTCAGCTGTGTGTGAAGAGAAGCGAGGGGAGACGAGGCGAGGGAGCGCTGGTCTGACTTCTGCGATGCAAATCTGGCGAAAACTTTCACTAGAAAGGAGGCTTTGAGCCTGATACTGGCAGATTCATGTTATGGGGAAGACGAGACGATGAGAGCGGGAGTGAGAGTGAGAATCGGTACGCTGATCTCAGCTGCGGTAGTGCCACGGCAGCCGCTCTGGGCGCTCCGCTTGGCTTTACAAACAGCAGCGCGGACTGATCCGAAACAAACTTTTCCTGTTACAAAACACGTGTAGCACATGGGGCAGGGATAGTATGTAGGTTCTAGGAGGAGGGGGAGAGTGGTTACGGAGGTAAAAACCACCGATCTGCGCGCCGAACTCCCCCGGGCATCAGTGCGAGGAGGCGGGGAGAGCGGCAGGACGCACCGCGGAGGTTAGCAGGGGGAGGAGGAGGGGAGGGGGGCTTACTCTTATTGGTGCTATTTCTAATTCATTATTCCTCTAAAAAAATAAATAATAAAGCATGTATATGTCCCTGTTTTTACTGTCATAAAACAATCTTATTCAGCGGTCTGAAAAACATGCAATAATAAGGGCATAACATATATAATATTCTACATTTATACAATATATGACCATATTTATAATCTTTGATTAATACCTAACACTTTTCCAATTTATAGTAGAGCTGTATCTTAAAGTATATTTAAGCCACAGCCTTTTGAAAGTTGGAGAGTAAAAATGCATTTTCACTGAAAAAAACCTTGGCGCCCAAAGGGTTAATTTAGACCAACAAATGTGATATTTTACAAAAGTTATTTTATGTGTTATTTTGTCCATAATGTTTACATTCCTCAGCAAGATTCAAATTGGGTTTTTGTGCATTTTTATTTTCTATTTGGTGTATTTCTCAGTGGGGCCCCAGCCCTCTGTGCCCCCTGCTCTTCCTTCTGTTTTCCGGCCCTGCTCTCTCTCTCTCTCTCTCTCTCTCTCTCTCTCTCCTTCCAGTGCGCAGGAAACACAGACGCCTGATGAGCTGCATCCTGACACTTGTAGACTGTGACAGAAATGCTAAAGTCTGAAACTTTAGTCAGAACAGATAACCTCATGCTTTGTGTGTTTAAAATAGGCACAATCCAACTTCAAAGTCTAGAGATATGCGCCGTATTTCGCCGCGGTAAATTACGTGATTAAGAGACGTATGAGTTCATCTGCTGTTTATGCTCGTAACTTTGTGAATAGATGTCCTATTGACGCGAAATAATGACTGTCTAACTGCTTATGAGATGCAGAACATCTTTTAGGGTTACCAAAAGTACCCAGAGTGTTTGATTTCCCGCTATGTGCTGTTAATGATCAGACCAATGTGCAGACGTCTGTCACTCAGCGGCTGGGGCTGGCGCTCCTCGCATAGCCGTGCGCTCTTCACATGTCTGCAACCTCTGTCTGTAGGCCAGGTTAGTGCTCCCTGACTGTCTGTCTTGCTTTCCCTCTCGTTTCACGTGCGTCCGTCTTCTCCCAGGCTGCAGCGCTGCGCAGCTGTGGCCGCTGCTCCTGATGAGGCTGCGTTAAAAAAAAAAAATGTACCAGAGGCCACCGGCCCATGGAGCGAGCGGCCGTTCTGTGCTTTTCCAGAATGCACCTATGGCCAGTCCGCCCTGGCTGCGTGCTTTTCTCTCAAACTCACTGTTTGGACCATATCACATCGCAGCATTCACAGACAACAGCACAGAAGCTCTTTTAGAAAACTTGAGACAGTTTGGATCATGCAGGGGAAGCTGACCTGACGCTCGGAGGTTTCTCCAGGTGAGGATTTGACTCTTTGAGCTCGTAGTTACCATGATAAGTTTGTTCACGCTGGAACGTCATTTGTGTTGAGGAGCGTGTTGTGACTTCACTAGAGTTCAGATGTGTTTCGTGGCTCTGGAGTCTGTGTGATCCGTGGCTCTGTGGTCGGCTGTGGAGCGCAGCGGGACGGGCAACGTGTCAAAAGCCACTCGTGCTGTTGTATCTGCCGGTGAATAATGTGTTCAGTGCATTATTACCTGTACAAAAGACACTAAACATTGGAACGTAACCCTCGGGATAAACAAGGTATCATTGTATTATTTTTTAGTCAAACATTCTGTTGTTCCGACAATAATAATAGATCTTTTCGTCCAGATGAACCACTGCTGCTGTGATCAGGGGCAGTTTGGTCATGTCACACTCAGTCAGTACCACAGACACCTTCTGGTTGGTTAATGCTAGATAGTCGAGTATAGACGGACGTAAGTGAGCTGGGTGCCATGGTAATGAGTTTATTTCTGTTGTTAAACTGTAAACTTACTCATTACCCTAAACTCTATCACCGTCTCAGCATCGACCGTTCTGGATCTGCGCTCACAGCCGCTCTCAGCTCAGCATCGACTCTTCTGGATCTGCACTCACAGCCGCTCTCAGCCCAGCCTCACATTTTCACACGAGGACCTACAGGGCCACGAGGAAAGAGAGGGCAAAAGTCACCAACAGATTTGAGTCCTCTATTTTTGGAGGATTTGTTAAAACATTTAGTATTACACACACCCAAAATAAGACTTTGCAGAAGAAAATTGAACTAAAATGGTATGATTATTATGACTATCGTTATACACAATACCACTATAATAAAGAATGAACTCCCATGTTAAAACAGATATTATGTTATTGCGTATAGGTTAGTATACATGATTTATTGCATGAAATAAAAAATTGCAACATAAACACAAGTTTTGGTTAAAGTCGTGTGGGGACATTTTTTTTTTTAGGTTTACCAGGTAAGTAAGTTCTTGTGAGATCAGGTTTCAGGCTGTTCCTGAGGAGAAGTTCCAGAGTCAAATGCAGAAGATACAATAACCTACAGGGACAAGAAAGTGTAACGAAAACCAATGATTAAGGGAAATAAAGAGGAAGCTTCCAAACCTCTGATCAATAAAATATCATAATAGGGGTGATGCACGAACGTCTTCCGCACTCAGATTGACATAGGCCACTAGTGTGGCGTAGTTGCCATAGTGACAAAGTTGTTTACTTCAAAGGCGATGGACATCACACGAGGTTTTTGTACAAGTCCTGAAGCAATCCTCTTAGAAAAAACGTTTTCTTTGTCATCTGTTGTAGACGCAGCGACAGCTGTAACAACAGGAAAAGTGCCACTTCTGAACCAGGTTTTCATAAGGAAAAGTTATAAAAGTGAGTGAACTACGCGAGGTCCACGCATATACGGAGGTTTTCAAATGAAAAAAATAATAAAAGTCAGCGAACTACGTGCACAGACCGAGACTCGCTCATGAGCCTGGGCAGAGGTGCTGTGGGTCGTGATGAAGTGAGCACACAGACAGCTCCCGGCCCACGGCGCCTCTGCCCGGGCCCATTAGCAAAGTGAATCTCGGAAGGTGCGCGGCTCGAGCTTCTGCTGGCGTAGCTCGCTTGCTTTTACATCTTTTCCTTATGAAAACCAAGCGGCACTTCACCTGCTGCTACAGCCGTCACTACGTCTACAACAGATGACAAAAGCCAACTTTTTTTTAAGAGTATTGCTTCAGGACTCGTTTGATGTCCATCGCCTTTGGAGTAAACAACTTTGTCACTATGGCAACCACACCACCGGATGTAGCGGCCTATGACGGAGTGGTTGGCTGCTCTCTTGCTGTCTCTCTGGGGGCGCTGAGCACTTTTTGAAACTTTTTTGGTTTTTAGCTCAGTTTTTGGCACGACAACTTTGGACTTCAACCAATAAGATGTGTGGCCTCTGATGTTCTACAAACATGAGATAAGTACTGTCAGATTTGTGAAAAGGAGACATCTGTTTTTCTCGTAACCATGGAGACCATGCAAAAGCTTATGCTACGCTAGATTTGGACTTCTAAAATGACAGACTTTTTCACATCTGAAGCAGCCGAGGACATTGCAGTGAAAATAGTTTGATTCCTGGGATTTCATCCACCCACTGATGCTCAACAGATTCTGTGAATGGAGTTGTTTGTTTGTCTTGTAACCATGGAGATGCTACATGAAGCTATGAAAGCTAACTTTGCTAGCTTTGGACTTTTGAAATGCTACAGAACTTTACATCTGCTGCAGCCAAAGCTTTTGCAGAGGAAGATTTTATCACCGACTGAAACAACAGAAGTTCACTTGCTCCACCTGGACCTGACTGTGATGTGTCCACAGAATCTACTTGCTCCTCCTGCACCTGATTGTCATCTGTCTCTCACTCCAGTTTCTACCTCCAACTACACCTGCTCCTCCAGCTAAGGCCCTGACGAAGCCAAGCACAACATCATGGAGATTGTCCCGAGCGCCGTTCAGCGGCAGCACACTGCTCCTGACAGACACCCCAGCGGCTCTGCAGGATGGGTCAAATGCAGAGAATGAATTTCCCTCTCGAGGGATCAATAAAGTATTATCTATCTATCTATCTATCTATCTATCTATCTATCTATCTATCTATCTGAGACCGGAAAGACGTTAGTGCATAACCCCTATTCCAGCTTGACATCTAGTTCAGTCTGTGGCCACTGGTCACATGACTGCTGTGGGTGTGGAAAGTCAAGCCCCGCCTCCTTTCTGCAGCCCCGGTCCTTTTAGTCGACTTCTCATAAGCTCACAGGCTCAGGTTCACCTAAACCTGTTTTACATGGACGCTGTGATGACAGGGACTGGCAGGGACAGACAGGTGCTGACAGGGACAGACAGGTGCTGACAGGGACTGGCAGGTGCTGACGGTATCCCTGAGCTATCGCAAAGGTTGAAATGAGGGCTTATTTTTGCCTATTTTAAGAATGTTTTGCCAGAGCTTATCTCTATAAACAGGCGGCCCTTATCAGCCCAACAGTTTTGAACAGAAAGTTAATTAACAACAAAAGAAGTTTTTCTGCAAAAATAATTTCAGGTTTTCAAACATGTCCACAAGAATTGTATTTATTTATTTATTTATTTTTTTTTCAACCAATTGATGGCAAAGTTGAGTGATTTTTTTTTTTTAACTCTTTCTCTGCCAAAAACAAAAATATTTGTCATAGACCTTCTGCAGCTATGTGGGGTTCTGTGATGCACATGCTGACTTTGTCTACAGTTAAATACAGTTTGACAGATTCATCAGCGAGTGGGGGACATGCTTGTGTGTGTTGTTTTCATCCCACAGATTCACAGTTGCCTTTGTTTTACATGATCAGCTGGAGGCCGACTTTCTTTTCAAACAGATTACAGACAAAACATCTAAAACATAGCTGAGTAAGTTTAGAGAGTAAAGTAGAATGCTGCAGAACAGCCTCAGAAAGTCAGAGTGAAAGTACACGAAAACCAAACTTTCTCTTCTGAGAGTGATTAAGTAACATTATTGTTTTTCTTATGAAAGTGTTTTCTTCTACATCAGTAAGAGATGGTGTATTACCTGACTAGTCTAGACAGTCACTTCTGTCTTCGTCACACTCGTCCAAACAAAATTCAATTTGTCAATGAAGGAAAATTGATGGTTAATGTGACCTCTGGTGCTGTGTCGTCTGCAACACAAGTTTTGTTGGTTTAAAGATGGAAAATACATTTGTCCTCAATGGGCCTCATTCATGAAAGTCTTCGTAAAATCTGTGCGTAACTTCCACTTTAAGAAGCTGCTGCAAAAACTCTACGTGTGATTCACGACGAGTTCGTAACGAGCCAAATTCCTTCCTAACAGCCTTTACGCCAAATTCACCAAACTCCAGCTACGAACGGTTATTTACATCAAAATGAATAATGCATACTTCCTTATATGGCAGATCTGGGCGGGCCACAGCGCGTCACCGACAAGACTTAGAGCAGGGAAATGAGGAAGAAGCTGCAGCAGCGTCTGCCCACTTTCGCTGACTCAATAGTTCAGCGTCTTTTAAAAATGTCCAAACTCACATGAACACACTCAGAGGAAACATGTTCAAGTCACAGATGTATTGACATAACGCTGGGCTTCTGCCGTTTATATCGCGTTTCACGTCCTCGTTTCACGAGCGTGTGGGGGGGCGGGGTGCAGCGGCTGTGGCGGAGGAGCACAGTCAGTGCACAGAGGCTCTGGTCCTGGGGGGACACAGGGTCCTGAGTCCTGTGGGGGTTAGATCACAGAGGCTCTGAGGCTGGGACAGGCTGCTGCAGGTTTATTAAAGGAGTCCTTTTTTTGCATAACTGATTTTTTTTTTTTTTTTCTAAAATTATTTTATATACAATAATTTGCAAAAATACATAACCTATAATCCTGTAGGAATTACAATTTTTGACTGAACTATATAAAAAAATAAAAATCAGAAACAGCTGTTCTTACGAGTGCTCCTCAGTGTTCTTATTTGTTCTTACAGACGAACATTTTCCGTTAACCCTTGTATGGTGTTCGGGTCTGTTGGACCCGTTTTCGGTTTTCATCAATAGAAAAATGAAACAATAAATTATTTTTTTAACCTGAAATTCTATGGCTTTGGCTCATTTTCTGTGAAGAACATAAATCAAAACTCATTTTCAATGACCGCATACCGTACACCCCCCCTACGCATTTATATTACATACAGGGTGTTCGGGTCCACTGGACCCAGGGATAATAAAGTGTGGAAAGTATAGGTCCTGCGTACCTTAACTCTGTCTTTCTCCTTGCTGGAGCTACTGACAGTGATTTCTGTCCCTCCTGTTCCAGAACAAAGTTGCAAAATTGTTGCAACCAACACCGTCTGCTCTTACTTTCCCGCACATTTTACCGTCTTGCGAGAACCAAACGTGTGTTTTTTCATGCCCTATTCCACATGCGAATTAGGAGCGTGACCCTATAAATAAAGGCTTTGCCAGTGTGGTAGTTTATCAGAAGTGATCAAGATTATCTGCTCAGAGGCCCTTGCAATTGAATTTGGAAGAGAGAGAAGTAGGATGGGCGATTTGGGAGAAAAGTAATCCCGATTTTTTTATATTTTTTTTATTGACCGATCTTGATATTTGATTCGATTTTATGTATATACAGTATATATACTGTTTATATGCCTCTAATTAGATATCTGCATATATTGGCAGATAATCTGCCTCTCAGCAAATAATCTAATATGTGTCCTAATTATTCAATTTTTTTGAAACTATATTTCAATAATCGGACTCAACGTTGGACTTTTGCTCCAAACTACACATTTTTACTGATAAAGGATTATTTTTCGATCTTTTGATTCTAAACCCATATTCAAATAATTGATGATTCGATTCAATCTCGATCTCTCGATTGTTCGATTAATGCCCAGCCTTAGAGAGAAGCTTTCTAGAGTTCCTCATGTTGACTTCAAAAGACAACATGTTCCACGAACACCAGCTTCTCATTCAAGAGGAGAATGCTTTTGCCCCATCCACTCGACCTACAAAACCACCATCTGATGAACCTGAAGTAAGTGTGTGTGAAGCTGTAGCAGTATATCATGTATGCTTATGTAGCAGTATGTCATGTATGTATGTTAGTAACGGTTCTGATGTTTTCATTCATTCTTTTATTCGAGGTTGTGGCCAGCAGAAACAGAAATGAGCCCTGTGAAGTCTGTGGATCAAAGTTGGACAGGAAAACTCAATATACATGCAAGCAAGTGTAACAAATACATGTAAATGCAACACGCACTGTAAAACTCTGCCCCTCATGTTTTGTATGGGCTTGTGTAAGCAGAGTTCAGTGAGGCTGATGTGATGAGACTGTTACTGTATATGTACAACTTGTGTTATGTAAACTAACCTAAATGAGTTATAAGTCTAATGAAGTTCAAATGAATAAAATCAGTAGTTGTGAAACATCTTGCTTCATTTGTAAATGTGTTTTTTCCTACTCACTGCACTTGATTATGTCTGATTTTCATATTTATATCACATTTTATTAAAAAAACGAGTAGCACATTATTCTATAAATGTGTTCTATAAAAGGTAAAGGGCAAATATTAACCATGATTTCTGTTCATTTGGCTTGTAATTGTGTCTAAGTAAACATCTGTTGAGTATTTTCATATAAAATTGCTTGATTGTGTTGTTTTGAAAACCCAAAACACTGGCGGGTCCACCAGACCCATGAACACTGGCTACGTAACAAAAATACGAACACCACACAAGGGTTAAGAGCAAGTTTTGTGAATGCCAAAAATGTTCGTGAGGAGCCCTTAAGAACAAATTCATGAATGAGGCCCAATGTTTTTATCATGCAAACCTAGTATTTTTATCCTAAAAAACTTAGTTTCATTGTAGTGGCTCATATTCTTTCACTGAAAAGTAGAACAGAGGAAAATAACACTGACATGAAGTTTGATTTTGAAAAATAAGTTGTTTTTCTTTAACGCTTTTACTTTGACACCTGTTTTGCAAATAAACTTTTCATGTGATCTTCTTTATTACTTATTGGAGCAACAATGCAGTTTTGCACTAAATTGACTCACGTTTTCTGTCTCCTTTAGTCATTGTGTTCTGGTCTGTTGTGTTCTTGTCTGTTGTCTGTCGCGTTCTTGTCTGTTGCATTGTGTTCTTGTCTGTTGTGTTCTTGTCTGTTGTGTTCTTGTCTGTCGTGTTCTTGTCTGTTGTGTTCTTGTCTGTTGTTGTCTGTCATGTTCTTGTCTGTTGCGTTCTTGTCAGTTGTGTTCTTGTCTGTTGTTGTCTGTCATGTTCTTGTCTGTCGTGTTCTTGTCTGTTGTGTTCTTGTCTGTTGTTGTCTGTCATGTTCTTGTCTGTCGTGTTCTTGTCTGTCGTGTTCTTGTCTGTTGTGTTCTTGTCTGTTGTGTTCTTGTCTGTTGTGTTCTTGTCTGTCGTGTTCTTGTCTGTCGTGTTCTTGTCTGTCGTGTTCTTGTCTGTTGTGTTCTTGTCTGTCGTGTTCTTGTCTGTCGTGTTCTTGTCTGTTGTGTTCTTGTCTGTTGTGTTCTTATCTGTTGTGTTCTTGTCTGTTGCGTTCCTGTCTGTTGTGTTCTTGTCTGTTGTTGTCTGTCAAGTTCTTGTCTGTTGTGTTCTTGTCTGTTGTGTTCTTGTCTGGTCTGTCGTGTTCTTGTCTGTTGCGTTGTGTTCTTTTCCGTTGCATTCTTTTCCGTTGTGTTCTTGTCTGTTGTCTGTCGCGTTCTTGTCTGTTGCGTTGTGTTCTTTTCCGTTGCGTTCTTGTCTGTTGTGTTCTTGTCTGTTGTGTTCTTGTCTGTTGTCTGTCGCGTTCTAGTCTGTTCTTGTCTGTCGCGTTCTTGTCTGTTGTGTTCTTGTCTGTTGTCTGTCGTGTTCTTGTCTGTTGCATTGTGTTCTTGTCTGTCGTGTTCTTGTCTGTTACATTGTGTTCTTGTCTGTCGCGTTCTTGTCTGTTGCGTTGTGTTCTTTTCCGTTGCGTTCTTGTCTGTTGTGTTCTTGTCTGTCGCGTTCTTGTCTGTTGTGTTCTTGTCTGTCGCGTTCTTGTCATTGTGTTCTAGTCTGTTGTTGTCCGTCGCGTTCTTGTCTGTTGTGTGAGGCTGAGCCGACGTGACTCACACTTGGAGTACATTACAAACTGCCCTCACACATCTCTGTCACTGTCTGCTCTGGTCTCATCGTTGGCCGCTCTTCGTGTTGGTGAATCATTCGGGCTCGTTCCGCGGTGCCAGGTTCTCCGTCCGGCACAGATCCGGACAGACGTGGCCGAGGCAGTGTAATTGTGTTGGCATTGGCCCGGGCGACACTGTGCAGAAGCAGAAGGACGCTGTGATGAGGCGGGCGGGGCACACAGGGACACACATGGACACAAGGAGAAAGAATTTAGACATAGTAATTTAACATTGTTTTGTAGTTTGCTCTAGTGTAGTAATCAAGACTAGAGCTGGGAGGAATATTGAATTTCAGATATTATCGTAAATGTTGATTTGAAGATATGTAAAGATGGAATATTGAGCATGTGCAATCCTCTTTTCTCCAGCCCAGTTTGTCAACCGTTCCACACATCATGTTTGATCAGCTTCAACTGATGTGTCTAAAAACTTGTTGGGAATGCTTCTGTTGAATTGACATATCGTCTCAATATCAAATCGAGAAATGTCAACAAAATATCGAGATATCTTTTTCTGTCAATATCGCCCAGCTCTAGTTAAGACCACACTAATCGAAACTAAGGCCACAGAGTCCCAAGACTGAGAAAAGACCAAGACTTGTACTGTATAGGTTGAGACCAAGACAAGAGCAAGAGTGCAGCCCATCATGACCAAGTCAAGACCACTTTTGTCATGTTATAGCCTACATTTATCAGTGTTCACATGATCTTTGTGTCTGGGACAGGCCACTGTGCTCCTGCTGCAAGCTTAGCAGAGTGTGGTTCGTAATGAAATGTGCACTTGGTGTCCAGAACCAAGACTAGACGCAGTCCAAGCACCCTCGATACTACGACAAAAGAAAGTCCAAATGTGCTCTAGTTTGAGACAAGATCTTAAAAAAAGCAGTCTTGAGTCCAGTCTTAAGACCAAGGCCTCTCTTATGGTGCTTCCAGACCGAACGCGACCACGCGGACACTTTCAATTTCATGTCTCTGTGTAGGCGCGATTTTGCACAACCAGAGCGGCGCGGAGCGTCTATTACAGTGGTCACCAACCTTTTTCAGCTCAGCTACTTTTAGTCTGAGCACCTATAGATTTACATAATTTTATTTAATTAGCGATGTTGACATTTTTAGACATTTTAGTCTTTTGTCTATTGAAATACTGTCGGCCTATAGACTTTCTTTAATATTATAGTAATAATATTTCATCAAAATGTCAGTTATATCTAAACCTGCGACAATGTAAAAGTATGTACTTAAAAAAGAAATTATTGTGTCTACAAAAAAAAGTTATGACAGAGTTGAAGCTGTCATCACCTCACTTGTAGCACCTCAAACCACTGTATTATGAGTGATTGGTGGTTACCATGGTAACAATGAGGGGAGGGGCTTGAGAAAGTCAACTTTCCTTTGACTCACATCAACAACAAACAAGCGGCTGAATTGGACAACCCAGCGTGAGCAAGTAGGAGTCTGCAGCACTACCTGTCTCCCCTACCTGCCTCCCTCTGTCTTTCTCTCTCTCCTCCTGCTCCTCTCACTGTTCTCTCTCTCTTGAGCACGTGTATTCAGAAGCCGCGCTGTTGGCTTGCGCTGTGCGGCTAATGTGCGCTCCATTGTGTTTGTATTTCGACTGTAGACTTTGCGTGTGTAGTTTGCATGTAGTTCGACCCTATATGCATCGCGCGTGTAGCTTGCGGTTAAAGTTCATAAAAACAGGCAGAGGGCTTTGGGATCTACACCCACTGCCTCAAAGATCGACTAGTAGATCGCGATCGACGGGTTGGTGACCCCTGGTCTACCACGATCAGCGCAAACTTTTTCCACAAACGGGCAATTTTTTTCCACGAACGGGCGTCAGTGCCGCTTTCCGCCAAACAACCTGCTCGCCAAGGGCCATGCGTCTCACCCTCTTGTGTGCAATCTGTTTGTAACTGAAAACGACCAGTACTACAGCTTTCAACACAATCAGACTTCTGAGTTAATAAATAATTCTAACCAAAAACTGCAGAAACAATAAAAAAACACAGAACATGTGTGACTGGGACTTACCATGTGGCTCTTCATACTAGAATTCTGTGCGTTATCCACTCGACCACTTGACATCAGACTTCAAGCTGCGTTCAAATGAAGAGTCACAGTTATCGAGGCTGAAAGCTGCAAGTTGGTCGCACGAGATACGTGACTTATTTCGAAAACTAAGCGGTCACCGCGTGGCGTCTGCTGCGAATTGACGCCTCTGGTGTGGAAACACCTTAATGTTGTTCCGGGACGGCTTTGCAGATGTGAATGAGTAAATGGTAAAAGATACCAGCAAACAGGACACAGTACTTTTATGGGTGCAGTGTGTGAATAGGGTTTTAGAGGAGTTCAAACTGTTTGGTGAGTCTGAGCTGTGACCAATGCAAATCAACCTGTGTTTCTAAACCACATCTTAAATATGATTTCTTTTACTCCTGTTGTAAATATAAAATGTGGTTTTGCATGAATCAAACTGAGGAAAAGCAGAGTTCTAAACTGATGTGTGTCACACTAGGGATCTGTAAACGTTCTATTTAAATTGTCTCACAAAAGAACAAACAAACAAACATTGTTATTATCCCGGGAACAAATGTAACAACATGTTTTAGTGCAGGCTATTTGTATATCTCATGTTAATTAGATTAGAGGTGTTGCTAGGTAACTTCCACGCTTACTGCCATCACTTATTAACGGAGACATGTTTTTATCTTTAGAAATAACACTGTCATGAAATATGTAAAGCCTTTAGTAGCATCTTCATTATAATGATTTATCTTTAGTGAAATAACTAGTTCAACCTATGCACTTTAAAGTAATTGTACTTTGACCTAATAAATGGATAAATGCAGACATACCTATGTCAAGTTACTGTTTTGCAAGTCTCACGTCTCCAGTCTTCTGCGTGTCTAAGTCCAGTCCCAAATCAGAGCCCCAAGTCAAGTTCAAGTCCTCTGATTTTAGGCAGCAGCTGCAATCCACTTTTCATTGGGATCAGGATTGTTTGCCTGGATAGTCCAGTTGGTGTCTGCTCGGTTGAATCAAGCCCTGCTCTGACACTCACACTGGGCCTGTTCATGTCAGAGAAAACACAAAGCAGAGTGTTTGTTTCTGATGGAGTCACTGATGGAGCAGAGAAGCTGTGTCTTCTTTACTGTCTTTATTTATTTTGTATTTTATTATTATTATTTTTTTTTTTTACTTTTTTGAGGAGAAACATCAAGTTGTCTCAAGTCACTGATGTTCAGGTCCAATTGAAGTTCCAACTCAGGTCCGAGTCATGACCTGCATGTCCACAGCTCTGGTGCATCGTGTACCAACACAGTGCCCGATATGAAAAATAGAAAAATAAAAACATAAAATACACAGGACTTTTGGTTGAAGTGACTTTTGCTTAAGGTTTAACAAGTAAGTTTAGATTTGAAGTCACTAAAATGGATAAGTGTATGTCTTGGGGCAGGTTAAGATTTTCCACCCCCGTCTATGAAACAGTCGGCCGGAGGACTTTAGGGCTTCAGAGAATATTCAGGTTTTTAAGAGCAGGCTCAAGACCCATCTTTGTAGCTTAGCTTTTCATGAGTATTTATGTTTTTATTTATTAACTAATTTATTTATTTATTATTAGTTTTAGATTTCCGTATTTTTTTTCAGTATTTTTATTTTATTTTTTAGTTTTTTGTTGTTGTTTTTTTAGTATATTTTACGCTTTAGTTTGCTTGTGTTTACCTTTTTATTTATTTTAATTCCTTTATCACTTTTAGCTTCTCCAGTGTTTCCTCTGAGGAGCCTCTGCACCAGGAGCTGTGATCAGCTGTGGCTGCTGGGCTCTGGCTCATGGGCCCTGGGCCTTGACCTCATCTCTTCTCTGGACCTGGAGGTTTGGTCTTGACCTCATCTCTTCTCTGGACCTGGAGGTTTGGTCTTGACCTCATCTCTTCTCTGGACCTGGAGGTTTGGTCTTGACCTCATCTCTTCTCTGGACCTGGAGGTTTGGTCTTGACCTCATCTCTTCTCTGGACCTGGAGGTTTGGTCTTGACCTCATCTCTTCTCTGGACCTGGAGGTTTGGTCTTGACCTCATCTCTTCTCTGGACCTGGAGGTTTGGTCTTGACCTCATCTCTTCTCTGGACCTGGAGGTTTGGTCTTGATCTCATCTCTTCTCTGGACCTGGAGGTTTGGTCTTGACCTCATCTCTTCTCTGGACCTGGAGGTTTGGTCTTGACCTCATCTCTTCTCTGGACCTGGAGGTTTGGTCTTGACCTCATCTCTTCTCTGGACCTGGAGGTTTGGTCTTGACCCATGGGCGTCACAACGTTTTTGAAAGTGGGGGGGACACTTTTTAGCGGGGGGTCTGGGGGTCCTCCCCCAGAAGATTTTGAAAAAGCAGACATTATTTCCTGCATTCTGGTGCATTTTAAGATCTTTTGGGCACAGACAAGTGCAAGTATTTTTGACTTAGAACATCCTGATTTTTTAAAATTTCAACAGCTGAGCTGTTTGTCAGTGGTGTCTCTGGGCACTGTCGTGTAGTAAGTTTTAAAGTGTGGACAGTAAATACTTTTTCCTAAAGAATGAGTCTCACAACACTCAATTTATCACTTTAAAGGGGCACTGTGTAACTTTTTGGAGGCGAAAAGTTGACTACACATTTCAAAAATAGAAAATTAAAATTATTTGGAGGTAGATAGCCTCCAAATAACTTTAATATTTTCACAATACCATATTGTGAAAATATACAGCTGAAGGAACATCTTTCCCATAGACACATATAGGCCTAAAAAAATTCCCTCCTACAGGCCAAACAACTATTTTGTGGCAACACTTTAATTGAACAAAAGTCTACTTAAAGTGAAAACAAAAAAACAATTTATTTATTTATTTATTTATTTATTTAGTAACTATTTAAAGGGGCTGTACTGTGTAAGATTGAGAGGAATTTTAATTATCACTTATAGTCCACAAACATTTAAATCATATTTATTCTTTACAACATGAATAGTTAACTGTTAACTGTTAACCAATCCACATCAATTGTGATGCATTATACTTATTTGAAATGTTTTATTACGGGCCGGAATGTGAATATTGGCGCTAGATGTCAGCATGGTAGTTATACAAAATGCACTTGAAATGCTCCCCCTGGTGTTCAAAAGTGGGATCACTTTATTTATTTATTTTTTTTTTACACAGTGCCCCTTTAACAAAAAACATAAATGACAAAAACTTGCATTTGTTCAAAACAATTTTTGATGAAAAAGTTACACAGTGCATCTTTAAGAAAAGATTTGATTTTGCTCTAGATATTTTGTATTTGAGCCCAATTCATTCTATTCCTACACATATCTTTGCCTGCTTTTTATCACTACATTATTTAACCATTTATTTTATTAACCTGTTTATTTATTCATTAAATATTTGATCAGGTAGGTCAGGTGATAACAGTTTCTCATTCACAAATAGAACCTGGCCACTAATATTATTATTCTATATTACAATATTGTTATCTCTATGTTGTTAGTGAATTTTGTTCACTAACACCACTAAGATTTTCTGATTCTAATTTTTTTTTTTCTAATTTTTCATAAATAGAATCTTTAACATTATTATGACTTTATAAATAAAACTTATACAGTATTACAGTAGTAGGCTCCTTTTAAGTTGCCCCGCTGCTGAATCCTGTCCACTATCCTGTCGTTTGGTCAGAGGAAGACTGTTGCTGTCGCGTTTTTTCACAATAAGTGTCTTTCTGCTGCCGTGAAGTACACAGCTTTTATTTTGTTAGAGCAGCAGGATGTGTTGCACTGCAGTTAGCAGATACTTAACTTTGTAAACAAGGAAAGAGTTTGAAGCAGACGTAATGAGACGGTGCATTTACGCACGGACTGGAATAAGACATATGGGAGAAAATAAAGAGAGGCGATCTCGCAGACTGAAGCTGTGATGTGGCCCTGCACCCGCACAAACCTCCTGTTCGTGTCCGCCCCGAAAGACAACGCCTGCTCCAGGTACGAGCAACGCACGCACCTCTGTACAAAATCATACGAGGCTCTGAGGCTCATCCTCTGCAGCAAAACCTGAGAATGACCCCACGCTACACGGTCACGCCCACGATTCACATCGCAGTCATTCATAAAGTTTGTTGAAGTGTTTTAACCGCGTTGGTCTGGTGTACTTACACTGATGTTGCTTGTAGCCTATTCCTTTAATGCCGATGCGACACAACTCTCCTCCTCGCCGTGCCTCCTCTCTCTTTAACAGTGGATTTACACTAAGTGCAACTTGGATGCGAGTCGTGACTCGCGCGAGTCACGCAGAACTTAGAAAGTGCTTAAAACCAATGCGTTGATTTACACCGTGCTCCGACATGTCCGACTGCGAGGGCGAGAGTCGCGCGACTCTGCGGAAAGAATCCGCATGAAGTCTATTTTTGTCGGAGACCGCAGCGGTCTGGTGCGGCTTTCAATTCATTATACGAGCATTCTCGCGGGAATCTACGTGACTCCACGTGGCTTTGGACAAAACCGGACCGCAGTTGACAGCATCTGGTCTAACAGGCACTTAGCAAGAAACCCGCACGTGTCCCGACCCGCACCAGCCTCGCAGTCTGTGTAAATCCAGCGTAAGCCTATGTGCCCGTTTCTCCCTCTCTTGTCTACCGCACACAAACGCACACATCTGCGATCTGCGAGCTCCACTGTCCTCCACTCTACTCCAATTTGGCGGCTCTCCGCAGCCCGGTCTGACCGCGCGGAGTCGGACGTCCATCCTGTCAGCTGCGGGTCGCCAACGCGCTCTCCGTGAAATATATAAACGCCATGTATAGCCTAAACTATTTTGAGGCTGCCGCCTGGTCTTTGTGGCGGTGCATTTCGGGGCAAGCGCGGGTTTCTAGCCACAGTCTGTGGGCATACCCGGTGGCGGAGGGCAGACTCGGGGCTGTGAAAGTGGGGGGGACAAATCAGCCACTTTGCAAAAGTGGAGGGGACGCGTCCCCCTCACCTTATATGGTTCCGACGCCTATGTCTTGACCTCATCTCTTCTCTGGACCTGGAGGTTTGGCCTTGACCTCATCTCTTCTCTGGACCTGGAGGTTTGGTCTTGATCTCATCTCTTCTCTGGACCTGGAGGTTTGGTCTTGACCTCATCTCTTCTCTGGACCTGGAGGTTTGGTCTTGACCTCATCTCTTCTCTGGACCTGGAGGTTTGGTCTTGACCTCATCTCTTCTCTGGACCTGGAGGTTTGGTCTTGACCTCATCTCTTCTCTGGACCTGGAGGTTTGGCCTTGACCTCATCTCTTCTCTGGACCTGGAGGTTTGGTCTTGATCTCATCTCTTCTCTGGACCTGGAGGTTTGGTCTTGACCTCATCTCTGGACCTGGAGGTTTGGTCTTGACCTCATCTCTTCTCTGGACCTGGAGGTTTGGTCTTGACCTCATCTCTTCTCTGGACCTGGAGGTTTGGTCTTGACCTCATCTCTTCTCTGGACCTGGAGGTTTGGTCTTGACCTCATCTCTTCTCTGGACCTGGAGGTTTGGTCTTGACCTCATCTCTTCTCTGGACCTGGAGGTTTGGTCTTGACCTCATCTCTTCTCTGGATCTGGAGGTTTTGTCTTGACCTCATCTCTTCTCTGGATCTGGAGGTTTTGTCTTGACCTCATCTCTTCTCTGGACCTGGAGGTTTGGTCTTGACCTCATCTCTTCTCTGGACCTGGAGGTTTGGTCCTGACCTCATCTCTTCTCTGGACCTGGAGGTTTGGTCTTGACCTCATCTCTTCTCTGGACCTGGAGGTTTGGTCTTGACCTCACCTCTTCTCTGGACCCAGCCCAGGCCCGCTGGTATTAAAACCCGACCTGGCCCGACCAATTAAGTTGATTTGCAGGCCCAAGCCCGAAGCAAACCCGAAATGTTATATTTTATTTGTGAGGAAGGTGACGGGCAAGGCATGCTCTGGCTCTGCGGCTCCTGTAGCGCCTTCTCTGTTTTATCCAAATTATTTTATAACAAGTATTCCTTAGTTCAGTATTCATACCTCGTCTTAGTATAGTGTTCCCTCGTTTAGCAAGGGGGTTACGTTCTGAAAATACCCTGTGAAAGGCGAAATCCGCAAAGTGGTAATGTTCATTTTTGACAGTAATTGCAGTCGCCAATAGCCTAGTTACACAGACATTCACAATTTCTCTCTTGTTTAAACAAACAAAAGCCCAAACCTTTGTACACATCGCTCTAGTGATGCGCAGGTTCGGATGGATCAGGTCCACCCAAACCTGCCTAGACGTGCGAGACCGCCGGTTTTACAGTGGCTGGAGGATCCTGTTAGGACTGGTGCACGGACTGCACAGACTGTTTTTGGACACTGTGAGTGGACACGGCTCTGCCAAGACTTTAAACACGATGGACAGCGTTCGTTTTGTGGATTTATTTGTTTAGGGAAGCCAGGTGCCAACGCGTGACGCGGATTATTCTCAGTGAGGTAAGTGTGTGTGCTTAGCTGCAGCTCATACGTTGATTCATAGTAGCTTTGCGCGGTAAATGTGAGGCTGTAGTGTTTTGGACACGGATTATTAGTGCGTTAATGTTTCATGCTTATTCACCGTCGTGTTTGTGCACTCTTTGCACAGTCCTGGGTTAGTTCTGGTTTAGTCCTGGTTCAGTTCTCGGTTCCTGAGGCTGCGTCAGCTCAGCTTCTCCTGATCTAAGCAGCCGTAAGTTTTCTAAAAGAGCTTCTGTGCTGTTGACTGTGAATGCAAGTGCCTTGAATCGATCTCCAAACATTGTGTTTCAGTGCAAAAGACGCTTATGTTTTAACACAGCGTAGATGTTATGCGATGCATGTGATGCGTCCTTTTTAGTTACACAGAACAGACTGCACTATTTGAAAACTTGACCTCTGTTGTTGCAGCTTGCACCACCTATTGGCGGAGATGTATAACTGCACAAGCACAAACAGTTTAGCTTACACGTATTCAAGTGCTCCATAGACCTAGACCAGGACCGCGCGCTATGTACTGTAAAAAACGGCAATATAGCGATCGAACACTGTGCATAATTTATGAATATATTTATTAACAAAAGTCAGCAAGAGAGAAGCACGAGCCCAACCGACCCGGGCCGAAAGTATAATTTACATTTCTGGGCCCGAGCTCTTACCTCTAGTCAGAACTAGTGCTTTTGTCAACATTCGAACAGTAAACACTAATATTTAGTGCCATTAGAAGACCGTCCACCAATCACTTGTTAACGCAACATAAAAAAGCACATTCAGTTCACACTTTGTTTCTTCAAACATTGTGACTATTCTTGTATTATTGTGTGTATTTTACAAACACAGAGTGTTTCTGATCTTTCAATTTGATTGTTGCAGACTTCAATCTTAGAAGTTTTCGATCGATTTTCCATCCCTAATGTGATTGTATGATTAGTGATTGGGAGTGTGTTTGTGTAGGGAAGGGGGGTGTATGGTGGGGAGGAGGGGTGGAGGTTTTTTTTTAGTTTTTCCTGCCAAAAAGGAGGGTCTAAGGACAGAAGGAGAGTCTAAGGACAGAAGGAGGGTCTAAGGACAGAGGATGCTATGGACAATCATTTATTGGCTCTACTAATAATCTGCTTTGACATTCTTGATCAATCACTGCTTATGAATGTTAATTGTTTTATTTTTATTTCCTGCTATTCACGTTTGCTAAATTAATAATCTTGGGAAGTCCCCAGATACTACTGTTGTTGGGATTTTGGGCTATACAAAAAAAAAAGATTTGATTTGAAGATTAGGATAAGGATTATATTCATAAATAATAACACTTCTTTACAACCCCATCGAAATGAACTTGGGCTGCAAAAAAAGACCTGAAATCTGCTCATCACAAATTGGCTCATTGATGTTTTTCTTTAGTTTTGGGCTGATCTTATGTTTTCAGTTGTTAAGCCTGGCTGATGCATCACACCGCAGAATCACAACACAACGCTGGGCAGAAAGAACGACTGGTTACACATACTGTACATCAAGCTAAATACTAAAGTCTGCGTTCTGTCCCTTTCCGTATTTCTTTGACCATAAACAGTTGTTCCGCTGTCCAGTCCTGCCTTAAACGTTCAGTCCTGTTCAGACGTGACAGTGCAGTGTGGAGATAATCTGTGTCCTGAATGCCTGCTCCAGCTCCGGCGTTCACATGAGATAACACTCCATTTAACTGGGCTCACGTGGGCTTTCCGCTGCGTTCTGTAATTAGCTGCTCTGAAAGAAGCCCATCCAGCCAGCACAAAGGCCGGTTTGATCTGCCCACTGCGGCTATCGGCAGGTCCAGCTCGGCTCCGGGGAGAAAAGAACACGTTTAGACACAGTTTAATCAGCTTTTAAAAGGTCCTGTTCTTCTGATTGGACAAGGACACAACTGGCAAAAGTCATTTTTCTACTCCATATATGAGTTTTCACCTGCTGTTTTCTCCAATAAGCTAGAGGCATTTTCACTCATCTGTAGATTTATGCTTGATCCATACATACATCTATACAAATGCATTGTTATCACAGACCGTCCCAAAAACAACACACTTGGCTCTTCAAAGAGGCAACATAACATGGGTTGGGCAATATTGTGAACAAAAAGTGAATCGTGAGCTCATCTTTGTGACAATCTGCTTTTTTGATGAAATCGTCACATTAGGATTTCTTTTTTCTCCTTTTGATGCATCTGTCTGTTCAAATATAGATTTTTTTTCCCTCTTAACCTTAGAGTTGCCAAATCCAAGTCTTTACAGCGATTTTTTGCATTTTTTTTTCAAAGTCTCTTCTGGACTGCGCTTTTAAGTCATAAAAGGAATGAAGCTTAGCACTTTTTCTGGTTTGATTTGTTAAAATATATCAATGTATATGACTGGAGCATGAATTTTTAGCATGTTTTCATGTCTAAAAGTCGTTACTGTAAGAAAACACATGGAATGGCAAAACGCAATCGATTCTTTTTATTAACTTTTTATTGAAGGGCTGAGTTTGCTTATTTCTCTCTAAAAACCTGGCAACACTGGTCAGCTTTTGACAGCTGGATTTAGCTGTTGATAGTGAAGTGTGTTTACCTCAAAGACTAAAGGAAAAGAAATGGTCTACAAAGATTGTGATAAAATCAAAATCACGGTCTGGCTCCAAGTAAATCGGGATCAACATTTTTGTCATATCGCCCAGCCCTAACATAACACACTAAAAACAACACAATTTCATCTCCAACTAAAAAGATAACTCGATTTTGTCACATACTCAGGACAGTACGGCCCAGGCCCAACCCTGCTTAGCTTCTGACATCTGACGGGATCAGGCTTTGGCGAGCTGGTATGACCACTGTACAACTATACAAGATGTATTGTTTAGTTCTGTCACGTGATTAAAAAAAATGAAGAGATTGATTAATTATGATCTGTAATTAATCTATTTTTAATCTCACCTAAAAATTGTTGCGAAAAACACTCAACTTAAGTGTTTTTTGTTTTGCTTTTATCCAATTTAATTAATTGCATTATTGTTGCAGATGGGACATATTAATATATTGTAAAAAATAAAGACTTTAGGAAGTGTTTTGTTGCTAAGTTGTCAAGTTGAACAACCCTTATGTCCACTTTGTAACTCGCAGATGGAAACAATGAATTGTTTCAAAAAAAAAATAACTCGATTAATATGTCTGTAATTAATTAATCTCAATTAATGCACTAATGTGACACCCCTAGTATCGTTATTTCTGAAAGTTAACAAAATCTTCATCTTAACCAACTCCAAACCCCAGACCTAAAATGTGTTTGTAACTTCAGACCTGAACCAGTTTCCATAGGCTCAGGGTGCTTCCACAGCACAAAGTGACCGGTTCCGTCCTGCTTGCTGGGCCTGAAGAGAGCAGAGGCTCACTGCGTCGTCTCTTTAAAGTAAAGCTCACCCTCTAAACTCCGCCCACAAACACATTTCAAACAAACCAAACTCTCTGAAAAGCTTTGGTAAAAGATAAAAAGCTCAGAGTGAAGAGCAGCAGTGTGATTGGCTTGACAGCAGGTGTTTGTCACTAGTGCTGACTTTTGAGTGGACAATACACACTGACGTCACGTAGTCTAAAACGAATATCAGCCTTTGCAGTGAGGCACAGGTTTGTGACTGTTTTGATCTGAAACTTCCCAATTTGCTCAGTTTGCACTGAAATTGCCCCCAAATCACTAAAACCAGTAGAAAATTCTTTTTAAACACCACGTACACAGTAGAAAGGCTTCAAAGTTGTCATCTGGACAGTGTTTCCGAAGATCAAGACGTTTCGACTCCCATCCCAAAGTCATTTTTAATCTGAAGGAAGTGATCTGAGAGTGGCTGCATTTGAGCCTGATCTCACAAGAAAGTGTACATTTACCACGACATTACACAATATGTAAATGAGGTATGATTAGCACGAGTTCACAGCTGTTTTGTGTAATTTTATTCATCAGTAACGAAGGAATATTTATTCACAAATGTTTAAAGAGAAACTAAACTCAGAATCAACTTGTTTTCACTGTCAGACTGTGTATATGGGGTCACAGTCCCAGTTCATTTCTCTGGTTGTTAAGACGTGTTCTTATTTATGAATATTCATGAAATCCTGATTCTAATCTTAACCTGCCCCAAACCCCAGACCTAATCTTACACATTTTAGTAACTTTATGCCTAGACTTACCCGTTTCACTTAAAGAAAACGTCCCCACGTGGCTGCAACCAAAACTCGTCCTATTGTGACGCTGTAATATCTCTTGTCATTTTTACACTTACACACACGTGCTAAATGTATGGCGTAACATAAGTACTAAAAGTAGCTGTGAACTCGTGCTCAAAATACGCTGTTTTTGTGTCGTGGTAAAAGTACACCATCTAGTGAGACTGTGTTGTGCATTTATACTGAGTTAAGCCTTCCCCCTGAAGAGGGGCTATCCCTAAAACCTGTTCCTAAAGCCTGTTTGGTGGGCCCTAACTTTCTTTCCATTGTTCTCTGTTTCCTCTCTTATTGTTCTGACTGGGCCTACACTGTTTCAAGCTCCCTTAACTATGTTCATGCTATTTGCCCTGGCTACATGTGAACTACCAGTGAATGAGCCGGTCAACACTTTAAGACAAAACCTGGTTCATCCTAAAGACAAGATGCCTACGGCGAAACAGAGCAAGGTAGAGTCTTCTCTTCGGTGCAGTGAAGAGAGCTGCAAAGAACACTGTACTGGTGAAACTAAACAGCCTTTACCCACACAGACGAGAAGCCACAAGTAAACACGACTTACTGTTTATGTGTCACAGATCCAGGCCAAACATGTTCATATGGAATCGGATTTTTGTGATTGCACTGCCTTTTTCAAACCACTATTTGTGCCTTTTACAATACCTTAACCTAAATCAACTAAGCCAGTTAAACCTAAAGAAAATGTCCTTACTTGGCTTCAACCACAACTTTTTCATATTATGCAACATAGGATATAACATAGAAACGCAAAAAAAAAAAAGAGCATGAAATCTTGCTCATCCTACAGTGTGTGAGTGACTAGCAGACTGTCAGGAGCGTGGACATAAACAGTCACATGACTAAACAGGTGTCTATTATACACCAAGAAACCTACTAAACCCCTGCAGGAGCTAAATAAGTAGAACTCACTGTACTTCTGTTTCCTCCAGTCCAGCTGCAGTATCTGTTCTGACGGTAGTGGTCCTCGGAGATGGTTTAAGAGTTACAGGTTGAATGTACGAGCAGTGTGTAAATCACAGAGGGACTTTTTCTCTCCACAGCCCCATCGATACGAGTCAATGAGCTCAAAGTGGCTCCGCACGGTCAAGAGGAGAGCACATGTGAAGCAGCAGGATGTCTGATTTCAGCCTCCAGTTTTGCAAAGGCATATGGTCAGTTACAGAATAAGCAAGACGTTGGGATTAATGGGCTACCGGGGTAAGGAGAAAAATATAACAAATCACAGCACAGAGACAGCATTACTTAAGGTCACAAATGATATTCTCTGACTCCGGCAAAGTCTCCATCCTCATCCTACTAGATCTCACTGCCACTTTTGACACCATCAGTCACTCCATTCTCCTTTGCCGTCTCTGGCTGTGCTCTCTCCTGGCTCCAATCCTACCTCACCAAACCGACAGCAATTCATCAGCATCACCAACTGGTCCTATGTCACAAGGGTTCCCCAAGGTTTGGTGCTTGATCCGCTTCTGTTCATCGTCTACATTCTCCCTCTTGGCAGCATCATCCGTCGTCAGTCTCCATTTTCACTGTTACGCCGATGACATTCACTGACGTCATAATCATTGGTCCAAAAATACTTTCAAAGTCCTCTTCGATCTGCTTCCTGTGACTGAAAAGAGTAAGTTTATGGCTTGGTTCATTTAGGTTAAGTGTATGGCTTGGTTGATTTAGGTTAAGGTATTTTGTAAAAGGAACCATGTGTAAAATGCACAAATAGTGGTTTGAAAAAGGCAGTATAATCACAAAAATCCGATTCCATATGAACATGTTTGGCCTGTATCTGTGACACATAAACAGTAAATTGTGTTTACAATTTCATATTCCAACTTTTTCAATTTAGCCAAAATGTCCTAAAACATAAAAAAGGGGGTTTACTTTGGTCAGCACACTGCAGTGGAGGATAGGAAGATGATTAACAAGTATTAGGTCCACCCAGGTTCGTTAACACTGATCAGAACATGGTTACCATATCATGGATATTGGTTTGTTGTTTGTTGCTATGGAGAAAATAGCACACCCAGGCCAAGTAGGACTAAGTTAAGTATAGAAGGCCTAGTAGGGTTAGTAGAAATGCCCCATTAGAACAGCTTAGTCTCTGTTTGGCCTTATTAGAAGCAGGGTAGAATAGAGCCAAAAAAGGCACTTATCTGACCAATCAAAAGCTGTTTTTTCTACGAGTGGGGTTGAAAATGACCCATCTTAGAATAAAGGCTTTTTTGCAATAACACTTTCATTTTGATAAAAGGTGATGATTTTGATTATATTTTGAACAACAAAAGAACATTTCTGACGTGTTATTTTATCAGTTTTACTTCACATTTGAACACAAATCAGTCAGGTTAAAAAAATGTCCAAAATCCATTTTGTGACTGTCGGTGTGATTATGGAAAACGAACAAAAAATACAACTGTAACTGGACGCTATAACATTGTCCACGCACCTGAACACTCACAAAACATGTTCTCTTTTCTCACTGTGTGCAGCAGGTACAAACTACATGTTTTTGGCTGTGATCAGTCGCAGGAATACTGCTTTTTCAGCAGCAGTTGGTGGCTTTGTGGTCCTTGTTTCTTGGACAAATCTGACATCTCTTTCTCGAAACACAACAAAAGGAAAGAAATTAATAATAACAAATATCAAAACAAGCCTGGACCAAAATGATGGGATTCATACATTCATATTTTGTTGCTAACGGTTTGTAGTGATCATTGCAATCAAAGGACTAGTGTAACTCTCAGTGAGACTTGTGTGTTGTGGTGTCAGGTTTGAAGAGTCTTCTACAGATGTTTCAGCTCCTTTCACTGCTCAATACCTCTTCTCTTTGTTTTCTTCAACACCATTACTGAGTCGCAAATAATGTTTTAAGTGAATAGTTCCACAAACTGCACCGTTGTGTAGCTCTATAATATGAGTGAACATCTGGGCCTTAGGGGCCTCTGGATTGAGGTAAGTCTCGTGAGGGGTCTGCAGCCAGTTGCCTCTCAAGGTTTCTGACAATATAGCACAATTCTGTCCAAAAGGTCTTGATAGTCTTGAGATTCCGTTGGACCTTGCACAGATTCAACAAACCCTGTGCCAGATGCAGCAAAGCAGCCTCAGAACATACCCCAGCCTCCTCCACTATTCCCTGTAGGGATAGAGTTCTGTTCATGGCACAAGTGGACAAAACTGATGATACCTCTCTGTAAATGAAAAGCCCCAACGCTTCTGGGAGAATGTCGTTTGGACAGATGAGACCAAACTGGAGCTTTGTGGTGAGACACATCAACTCTATATTCATTCAAGCACAAAAATCAAGCGTACCAATGTTTTAGATTAAAATTTTAGATTTTACAATGAACAGTGTGCACTTCTCTATGTCATAGTTTATTTCTAAATATATTCCTAAATCAAATCAAATTAATCTTGTCTGATATGGTAATCCTGCAGCATATCTGTCCATGGTGCTGAAGCTAAACCAGGGCTTGGATGTTTCTCTTTTCCGTCTGTGTTGTGGTAGAAAAGGTATCAAAAGTAGAACTGTTTTTGATACTGAGACATTTAGGCTTCCATCCAGAACACATTCAGACTGAAAATGGCTTCCTTACGTCTCCGTTTCAAAAGCAGTGTCCACACAGCTCTCTTTGAACTCTTCTGTCTGTGTTTTGCTTTGCACAGAGGACAGATCCAACACGTGTGATACAGCGGCACCTCCAGCCGTGATCTGCGTGCCAGGCCTTTCAACGTTCTCTCTTTCCGTCGTCTTGATTGGGAGAAATGTGTACACTACCTTTGCCTGTCTTTCTCCTGGCAGCAGCATCACAGTCTTTCGATCGTTGCGTTTAAAAAGGCAGAGATGGGACAGGCTCGGTCCAAAGCTAAGCCCACATCTGAGCTCCGACAAAAACCACCGGCTAGTCTTTGAGCTGCTCCTTTGAGAGACAACAGTGTGGTGAAGAAAAAAATGCACAGTAGTTGGCTTCAAATGTGAGACTTTGGAGCAGAAATGACAGAGCAGCTGTGTGGTTATTAGTGTTCCGATCACAGTTCTCGATATAGACACAAGTCCATGTTCTAAGCTCACACAGTCTGTAAAGCTGTCAGGTTTCTATAGCTTTTATTCTGTTAACAATTAGCTGTCACTTCTGCTGTCAAGCTTTGTTATTCTCCTGTCTGAGCCGTGATGAACGAGACTTATTAATGTACAAGCTGGATCAGCTTGAATCAGATTATGGCTTTGAAGAAATATAGACGCAATGACTTGGCGATGTAATAAATGACAAGGAAAATGTGCTGCAGTCGCCTTTGAAAGAATAGATTTGACACATTTCTTGCATTGTTCTTGTCTTTTAAAGAAGACTTAATTTGCACAATCAAATTTGATCACTTTTTACTTACGTTAGTTTACTCACAGTTGTAATTTAATTGGTTCCAGCATGTTTTATTAATTAATATATATCTATATATATATCTATCTATATCTATATCTATCTATCTATCTATCTATCTATCTATCTATCTATCTATCTATCTATCTATCTATCTATCTATCTATATCTATATCTATATCTATATATATATATATATATATATATATATATATATATATATATATATATATATATATATATATATGAGGCGTTGCCCAATCAGTCCTCACAGCATTCACCTGAGCATATAAGGCTCCCATTGTTGGACTGCACTCTCTCTGCCTCCGCCTGCCTGCTCCTTGGTTGACTTGACCTTCGGCTGTCTCCATTTTTAGTTGATTAATCTACACATCCACACACCACACACACTTTTTTAAGTGGTAGGTAATGACAGGAATTTTCTGAGAACAAGACAATACAAGATTACACAAAAATGGAGCAATCAGTCCAAATACAACTGGGTAAACTGATAATAGTTAAAAACCCACTAAAGTAGCTTTACATAAATGGTCCACTTTAAATTACAGTGTGATTTTGTGGTTTGAAAAAGAGGAACCCCAACTTTAAAGTGAGGCTAAACACGCAGTGAAGGACTAACTCCGCCCACAACTGCACCTCAAACAGACTCGCAAAAGTGGCAGATGCTCGGAGGCCTTTTAAGAAACACCCAGTGGGTGAACAGACTTTGATTGACAGCACCAAATATGAACAGCGAGTTTGGGAAATGATGTGAGTTTTGTGTCGGAGCGGTCCAGGTCCTGATGTGAGATTTGCAGAGGAGGAAACTGTACAGCATTAAGTCTTTGCTTATGCCTACTAGCACGTCAAGATTTCTTCTTATATTTACTTTACAAAACATATGTATTAAACCTTTGCTTTAGTCCACATAAGCACATGAGCCTATTATGTGAGTATTTTCTAAAAATGAAAATGAAAAACGAAAATGATAAACTTGCCACTGGCAAGAGTTTCGAACCTGCACATCGTAGGACAAGTGGCTGCACATCTCACCACTCACTGATCAAGCTGAGCCACATGACGGCTGATGTCATTACACAGCAGGTGATGGCTTCACACTCCCCACAGCAGCGGTGTCAGAGGAAGGAGTTTAGATAAACCATCTGGGCGGCTCGTCTGTCGTGTCAACTCACTGTGACGTCAGCGTGAACTGAAAATGCACTGACAGTGTTTGCCCATTGTGGGAAGTACAGCCGTGGTTTTTACACACATAACTGCAAAATGAGCAAGTTTGCACAAAAATGTCCAAAACAGTAGATAATTCAGTTTTGACCTCATATACACAGTCTGACAGTGAAAAAAAGTTGATTCTGAGCTAAGTTTCTCTTTAAACATTTGTGAATACATTTTCCTTCATTATAAATGTATACGCCGATAAAAATACAGAAATTGATGAATGGATTGATAAGTTATTTTATTATAGTCTTGTAGCTGATAGTACGAATGATTTCTTTGTTTAAATATTGCTTGGCTTTATCAGCGGGACAAACAGAGTCTCTTTTATCTCATCTGATCACGTCAGTTTAAACAAGCTCCTCCTGAACTGTGAGGAGAGCGAGCCGAGGATGTGCAGCTGCTGGATCAAGTGTGACTTGTTAAACCAATCACACACAATGATTTCTGCGAGCTCACCCAGCAGCAGCAGAAGAGCGCTGTTGATGAAGCCCATTACTTCCAACTAACTCAGCTCAATCTCTATCAGCTGCTTCTGTGGCGTGAAGGACGTGAGCTGCACCTCCACCTCACCGCTTCCACCAGCAGAGCCCAGCCTTTGCACTGACGCCGAGCCAAAGCAAACATGCAAATAGCTTTCAACGGAAACAAAAAACCGTATCAAACGCTCTCGAGTCCCGCAGACACGTCCTAATGATGTCTCCGCGTTGTCAGACAAACGGCGTGTCACAGCCGGTCCTCCTCCGCCGTGTTGCTCTCCCAGACTTCCCGCGGAGCATTTTAACAAGGTGGTGGTGCTTTGAAGACGGGACACGGCGCGGGGCGAGGCTAATGTACAGGTTTTACATGTGACCTGCGAGTGTTTGTGGAGGGACGAGAGGTGGGCGCGCTCCGGGAGGCCTGCACCAATTAGGGAGCAGAACGGAGAAAGGATGGGATTTGTGTTGTTGATGTATGTATACAAAGCCCATTACAGCTGTCAGTTATTGTTCTGTGGGAGGGTGGAAAAACAATCCTATTTAAGTTTCTCTAGGACACACTTTGCATTATCTGTGCAGATCTTTGAAACCTGCTCTTGGAACTTTTCTTTGGCTGAATATTTTAAAGTACAGGTCTGCAAACTTTTCCCACAGAGAGACATGGCAGCGAGTATCTGAAATTATTGAACAATGTTGCTTTAAAGAACCATGTCCGTGTTTATGTCTGGTATCTTATGCTGTTTTTATTGTCCTAAAATGAACAAACAGATGTTATTATAAGTATTATGTATATAACAGAATCTTGATGTTGTCATTTTCTTGACACATGATGGCCACAGGTATTTGATGACATGCTAATGCTATTCAGTAGTGTAGAATGAGGTCATATTAGCCTAGAAGTTTGGTTAGAAAATGCAATATAACTTTAGGCATTGATAACTGATGTTTGGAGCACTCCCAAAAGTCCAAAGTCATCAGTGTGAGGGTCATGTCTGTTGTGATGCATGTGTGTTCTTCGTGGATCTGAAGTTTCTGCTGTGAGACTGGACCCAGACTGTGCTGTTTTATACAACTGCAGTCTTGTACTGGGTTAGTCCAACTATGGCAGAGCGTCTCTCAGTCTGAACTCACGTTCTCTCTCTCATATTCAAGCTCCTGCACTGCTCAGGAGCAGATGACATCACAGCATTCTCAATGGCAGCAGTGAGTGGCAAAAAACAATGAAAAACAGACTGATAACACACATATCTGAGTTTGTATGTCTTTATTATTATTTTTTTGTGTGTGCAATAAATAAATAAAAAATCCCCAAAGGTCATTAACAAACAAGCCATAGCTAAAGGTTCATGCAGATTGTCAAATATACTTATTTTTTGTTGCTAAGCTGGTTTAATCCAAACTGTTCTTCCAAACTGAATCACTCTTCAAACATGACATTCTTGCATTAACACTAGAAACAGTCTGCCTTGTTTCCGTGACAACAGAAGTTTCTGCCAAATAAATTAGGATTTGATCAGGTGTTTTTCTTATATTTATAATATCTTTTGCCTTTTTTTGTTTGTTTTGTTTTTGACAGCTGTGAAAATATAGTTGACATTTTTTCTAAAATGTGAATCTAAACTGGATTTACTTGGACCTTTTATTCCAGCCTTGGGCATGTTAAAATCAGTGCCAACTTTGACTTTTTTTTTTTTTGTCCAGTTTTATTATTAAAGGAACCGTATGTAAGATTTTGAATGATGTCATATTTCATAAACATGAATTATGTGTCTAAAGATACAAGGTCAACAAGTACAAATATATTATTATTTTTACTGAAAGTCAATGTCATTCTGAGTTACTCTTAATTAAAAAGCAATGGACATGATGTCCCTTTGTTGATGTTTACATTTATTATCCAATCAGAAAGCAGAATGAGCCTCACATGACTCTCTCTGTTGGGTTGCCAGTTTGGTTTCTTAGAACCTGAAGTCAATTTTGAACCATGAGTCAGGAACATGTTTGAGTTTGAACTGATGTTGCTCCAGGACACAGACACAACTGTCTGTGATAGGCTCATGCACTTGTTTCTACACAGTTCTCATTAGGCTCCACCCACATTGTGTTAAAAATCAATATTTGGGAACAAACCATGACAAAGGCCCTTTCCCAAAAGGCTCCCTACTCACTTCCCTACACCCTAAACACTAAGATTTGCGCGCTCCCGTGAGGCAAGTGCTGTCCGAAATGCACAAGTGGAGAGTGAGTAGGAGACAGTCAGACACTTAAGAGCGAGTGAGCAGCAGGTGCTCACTAAACAGGTGTGTGTATCACTGAAAACAGCCCTACGGGAAACATGACCACTTGAGATTAGTTCCAGCTTTTTATAAAAGTTTAAAGATGTTTAATTAAACATTTAATTTCCAACACTAGTCATTTTAAAATGAATGAAGAAAATATACTGATGCACATTTAGCTTTTATTTGTCCTGAAAATACTGTTGGACCCAAAATGTTCTGGACATCTTTAATCGTCTTGTAAACTAAAAAAATGGCTGGAGTAATTTTCACCCCAGACACATATTACAGTATGATATAAAAATGAAATAAGGACAGAAAGTACCTTTGATATTGTGACTCACAGGACAGAGCTTACACTGTAAAGACTTGTGTTTCATTTGTTTGTAATGATCACAATTAAACTGGTCAAGAAAGATTGAACAGGTGAGAAGAGGAATATTTGGGAATGTTGAGGGAATTTTATATTTTCATTTTTTTGTCACAGTCAAAACAAATACTAAATAAGACAAGCTCTAAAAGTGCCCAGTAGGTGGCGATAACGCTGCCTCCACAGTCCCACATGCCAATAAAAGAAGAAGTTTAAGAGAGTGAAGTGTGTCTGAAATCACAGGAATGAAGAGAACTAAGGAGTGTCCCTCACAGAAGTGGAGTGTGTAGTGTTTAGGGAGAGGGAATAGGGACTGGTTTGGTAAAGGGCCAAAGAGTCAGGCTTCTGGGAAAGTGACTTTCTGGTTATTACCCATGATTCATAGCAAATTTTGTTCCTGATTGGTCAGCAGCTTCCCATCTTCAATGTATGGGCCATTTCACAATCTGGCAACCCATGTTCATCTGTGATTGTAATACCTTTTAAAACCACTAGTTGTGCCTCTTACATACGGTTTCTTTAAAGTGAGGCTAAACAAGCGTTCAGAGACTAACTCCGCCCACAACTGCACCTCAAACAGACTCGGAAAAGTGGGAGATGCAGGAGGTCTTTTAAGAGACGCCCAGTGTGTGAACAGACTTTGATTGACAGAATCAAATATGAACAGTGAGCTTGGTGAATGATGTGACCGGGTCCTGACGTGAGATTTGCAGCGGAGGAAGCTGTTCAGCACCAAATCTTTGATTACTTTTTTTTTACATTTACTTTGCAAAACATATGTATGAAACCTTTACTTTAGTCTACATAAGCACATGAGCTTATAATGAGTGTTTTCTAAAAATGAAAATGAAAAACACTGACACGAGTTTCAAACCAGCTCATTGTTGCACAAGTGGCTGCACATCTCACCACTCACTGATCAACCTGAGCCAAATGACGGTTGATATCAATGCACAGCAGGTGAAGCTTTCCAACTCTCCACAGCAGCGATGTCAGAGGGAGGAGTTTAGATAAACCATCTGGGCGGCTCGTCTGCCTCGTCAACTCACTGTGACGTCAGTGTGAACTGAAAATGCACTGACAGCGTTTGTCCATCGTGGCAGTACAACCGTGGTTTTTACACACATAACTGCAAAATGAGTGAGTTTGCACAAAAATGTCCAAAAGAAAACTGGAAACAGTAGATAATTCAATTTGACCCCATATACACAGTCTGACTGTGAAAAAAAGTCAATTCTGAGTTTAGTTTCTCTTTAAAGTACACGGTAAATTATTACATCATTTGTTTAAAGGTGGATTTTTTTCAAGCCAACAAACCTCTTGTGTCATTTAACTCACTTCTTTGTGCCGCCTCACCCCTGGGATTACACTTCTGCATCTCACTATGAAACTGTGGGTAGAATGATGTTTAAAAACAGTTTCATTGGTAAAGGTCAGAGCTTTGAGACAAACAGTCCAAGGCCAGACTCCAAACAGGTTAAAGTCCAGATGGTTTTTCCTGTTAATAACATTGTACTTTACCATGAAAAGGTCATTTCACACATTTTCAGCCTGGTGTTTTCTACTAGTGGCTGGACTTTAAACAGTGTTCATTTGCCAGATGCCAGTGTTGGGAGTAACAGCGCTTAAGTATACTGCTGTTAGTAATGACGTTATTTTGATGAGTAACGTGGGATCTATTTACTTACTTTTCCGTCAGTAATAATGTTGTTATAGTTAGAGTTAATGTCAATGTACCGCTGCTTGTTATTGATGAGTTTGTTTTTGGGAAAAGAAAACTGGACAAGAGTTGCTGATTGGATTAAAAACACAAAAAGTAACCAATCAGATGCAGAGCTGGGCGGGGACAGTGACTTTCCTGACATCGTCGATTGGTTGAACTCAATGCAAATTTTTTGTTCTCATTTTCCAAAACAAGACAAGGAAATCTTCTCAGACAAGTTCATTTTAAGGTTTTATTACATGGAAGTAGAAACAGATGACAGCACGAGTTGAAGTTTACAGATCGACTCATGTGTTTAGAGTTTACAGATCGACTCATGTGTTTGAAGTTTACAGATCGACTCATGTGTTTGAAGTTTACAGATCGACTCGTGTGTTTAGAGTTTACAGATCGACTCTTGTGTTTGTAGTTTACAGATCGACTCATGTGTTTAGAGTTTACAGATCGACTCGTGTGTTTGAAGTTTACAGATCGACTCATGTGTTTGAAGTTTACAGATCGACTCATGTGTTTAGAGTTTACAGATCGACTCTTGTGTTTGTAGTTTACAGATCGACTCATGTGTTTAGAGTTTACAGATCGACTCGTGTGTTTGGAGTTTACAGATCGACTCGTGTGTTTGGAGTTTACAGATCGACTTATGTGTTTGTAGTTTACAGATCGACTCGTGTGTTTAGAGTTTACAGATCGACTCTTGTGTTTATAGTTTACAGATCGACTCTTGTGTTTGTAGTTTACAGATCGACTCATGTGTTTAGAGTTTACAGATCGACTCGTGTGTTTGAAGTTTACAGATCGACTCATGGTGTTTGAAGTTTACAGATCGACTCATGTGTTTAGAGTTTACAGATCGACTCTTGTGTTTGTAGTTTACAGATCGACTCATGTGTTTAGAGTTTACAGATCGACTCTTGTGTTTGTAGTTTACAGATCGACTCATGTGTTTAGAGTTTACAGATCGACTCGTGTGTTTGGAGTTTACAGATCGACTCTTGTGTTTGTAGTTTACAGATCGACTCGTGTGTTTAGAGTTTACAGATGGACTCATGTGTTTAGAGTTTACAGATCGACTCGTGTGTTTGGAGTTTACAGATCGACTTATGTGTTTGTAGTTTACAGATCGACTCGTGTGTTTAGAGTTTACAGATCGACTCTTGTGTTTATAGTTTACAGATCGACTCTTGTGTTTGTAGTTTACAGATCGACTCATGTGTTTAGAGTTTACAGATCGACTCGTGTGTTTGAAGTTTACAGATCGACTCATGTGTTTGAAGTTTACAGATCGACTCATGTGTTTAGAGTTTACAGATCGACTCTTGTGTTTGTAGTTTACAGATCGACTCATGTGTTTAGAGTTTACAGATCGACTCGTGTGTTTGGAGTTTACAGATCGACTCTTGTGTTTGTAGTTTACAGATCGACTCGTGTGTTTAGAGTTTACAGATGGACTCATGTGTTTAGAGTTTACAGATCGACTCGTGTGTTTGGAGTTTACAGATCGACTTATGTGTTTGTAGTTTACAGATCGACTCGTGTGTTTAGAGTTTACAGATCGACTCTTGTTTGTAGTTTACAGATCGACTCGTGTGTGTTTAGTAGTTTACAGATCGACTCGTGTGTTTGAGTTTACAGATCGACTCGTGTGTTTGAGTTTACAGATCGACTCGTGTGTTTGTAGTTTACAGATCGACTCTGTGTTTGTAGTTTACAGATCGACTCTTGTGTTTAGAGTTTACAGATCGACTCTGTGTTTGTAGTTTACAGATCGACTCTGTGTTGAGTTTACGAGTTTACAGATCGGACTCGTGTGTTTGGAGTTTACAGATCGACTCGTGGTGTTTGTAGTTTACAGATCGACTCTGGTGTGTTTGGAGTTTACAGATGGACTCGTTGTGTTTAGAGTTTACAGATCGACTCTTGTGTTTGTAGTTTACAGATCGACTCGTGTGTTTGGAGTTTACAGATCGACTCTTTGTGTTTGGTAGTTTACAGATCGACTCTTGTGTTTAGAGTTTACAGATCGACTCGTGTGTTTGGAGTTTCTTTTTCCATCAAAGAAGACTGCCAATGCTCACTGGTCTTAATAAACATTTTAAAATCACTTAAATTAATTTTATTATCTCTTTGTTTGCTGAAAAATAATGACATGACAAAAACATGACAAGTTTGCCACTCTTTGAGTAATCAGAAGTAAATTCAGATGTGTGGGAGGGGATACACATCTCTGGTGGTTTAAAAAGGCATCACAATGACAGTAACTCATGTTGAGAGTTTGAAATAATAAATCATGTTGCCAGAGTTTGAAATGTCCACACTGGACTGAAGTTTACCAATCGGGAACAAGCTTTGCTATGACTCATGGGTAATCATATGGCAGTCACTTTCTCAGACACCCGACTCTTTGTCCTGGTTTGTTCCCAAGAATAACATTCTACACAAGGTATCTGGACCTAATGAGAACTGTGTGGAAACAAGTGCATGAGTCTGTGTCCTGTTGCATCATCAATTCAAACTCAAACATGTCCCTGACTGCTGGTTCAAAATCAGTTTCAGGAGCTTATGCTGTGTTCAGACAGGACATCATTGGAACGTCCACTTTACACTAAGTCAATGTAAAAACATGTCTTGAGGCGTCCAGCAAATTAACGTCTAGAGACTAGAGCATCAAAATTGGCTTGTTCATTCATCTGCTGGAGCTACGTCTTGTGAAGTATGAGTTCCAAACCGGCCTCTGACACCTTGGCCTCGTCGACACCCGAGTTGGACACAGCTGAACTTTCAGAGCTTGAACGCCTGTGTCCACCAATCAGACACTGCTCTCCTGTGACATAGTGACATCAAGAGGGAAGATCTACTTCTTACTGAAGACTTTTATCAACTTTCTTTATCGAAAGGTTGTTTGTTTTTGGTCTTTCTTTCACAGTTTGGTTACTTGATTCTCTCTGAAAATCAGACAACCTTGACACGGCAAAACAAACAATACTGGACATGATCTGGACTGACAACGAGCTACCATGGATGGATTAAAACTCCTCATTGTGGTGTTTAAGCCACTGCTGTACCGACGTGACACTGGAGGAGTGCAGAGACGGCAGAAGGTTGTGCTGTTAGGTAAGTTAGCTTCATTTTATAAATGCAGCAAGCCGCTATCTCTCTCCCTTCTTGTCTTTCTCTCAACCTGATCTGTCTACAAAATAAAATATTTTATAACGCGAGTATTTTCTAAAAATGAAAAAAAAAACAACAATGATAAACTTGCCACAGGCACAAGTTTCGAACCAGCGCATCGATGTACAAGCGACTGCACATCTCACCACTCACTGATCAAACTGAGCCAAAAGACGGCTAATATCATTACACAGCGGGTGATCACTTTCAAATTGAGAGAGGCTTTCTGATTGGACAATCCTTATGAGACCCAAAACAACTAAAGTAAACATCAACAAATAAACACCATGTCCAATGTTTATTATTATTATTATTATTATTATTATTATTATTAATAAACTCAGAACATGTTGACCTTGTATATGTGACACTTACAGCTCATGTTTATCAAACCCAAACCTTACACACCGTTCCTAACCCAAACCAGCTGATTTGGAAGATTCTTCTTTCTTACTCAAGTAATAATTAAATTGAATTCATGGAGCAAACATTTAGATAAGTTCAAATGACGGCGTGTCAGGCCTGTCCACATAGTTTAACCTGTGATGAATGTTTAATAAAGTCATGTATTATTCACTCAGGCTGTGACAGGAGCTATGATTAGCCGTCCTCACCCCCACACACCTCTCTCTCTCTCTCTCTCTCTGCTCGTGTCAGCTCAGACGGGGCCCCTGTGTGTGTGTGTGTGTGTGTGTGTGTGGCCCCGGGGCCTCTCTGCTCTGTGACAGCACGAAGGCAAAATGAAACCGCTCTAATCAATAATCTCACGTCTTATTTAACTAATGAGACGAAGCGCTGGTGCTGCTGGGGAAGGCGTTTGGAGGCCACGCTGACCTGCTCCAGAGCTGCTGAAGGAGGGAGGAGAAGAACGCAGAGAGGGGACAGGAGGACAGGAGAGGACGGGAGGACAGGAGGGGGACGGGAGGACAGGAGGAGGACAGGAGGGGACGGCAGGACAGGAGGACACGATGGGGACAGGAGGACACGCTGACCTGCTCCAGAGCTGCTGAAGGAGGGAGGTGAAGAACGCCGAGGGGACGGGAGGACAGGAGGGGGATGCGAGGACAGGAGGGGGACAGGAGGACAGGAGGGGGATGCGAGGACAGGAGGGGGACAGGAGGACACGAGGAGGACAGGACGGGAGGACAAGAGGGACACTGAGGGGGACAGGAGGTCAGGAGCCAGAGGAAATGTCCTTCTCCTGCTTACTGGACTCCTCTCTCTCTGTCTTTTCTGGTCTCTTCACCGTCTCACCTCTTTTCTCTCTCATCCCACACTTTCTTTGTATATATCTTGATACATTTTTGGCTCATCTCGATAACGATATTTGGACAATATTCTGTCAGTGCGACATTAAACGTGTTAAAACCTCCTCACTTTTGTTACTACACTGGAAGAACAACTTTTAATATCCCAGTAGCTGGTTACTGGTTAAATGATTTAGTGTTACAGTGACTTTCTTAACGAAAGATTTATCAATAAATCAAATCGTTTTAGACCTTATTTCAAAATCGGAAGCATTTTCTTTTACTCAAATTGTTAAGTTAGTATTTATTTTTCATATTTTAAGTAAAACAACATATTTCATGCTTGTTCCACTGGTAATCTTAGTTTGCAGTATTACCAATTTCCATTTCCACGGCGGGCAACAAAAGTGGATTTGTGCAACTAAAGCGACTAGTCAGTGTTTTGAGTTTATATTTGAATCTGTTTAATAACTTAACGATCGTTCTAAAACAATTCAAATTCTTTGTTCTGATTGTGTTTAGGTGAATCCAGGTTTAATTAGTTTATTACACAAGCAGAGTGAGCACTGTGAGGAGAAAACGTTGGTGAATGTGTTTTTAAATCAGTCTTGGAATCACTGATGGTTAAATAAAAGCCCTGTGGTTAGGGGCAGACTGAAAAGAATACTACCACCGTATTCCCTGCGTGTCGTAAAAGGCGACTAAAAGGGACGGGGCGAGAGGACTGGGAATCCTCTCCCCCGTAACAGTTTTCCCAAAAACAGACAGGGCAGAGCAGGGAAGGGGAGGTTGACTCCCCAAACCCTAAGGTTTGGGGCCTTGAATGTGCGTGGGTGTAGTACGAATGAAAGTAAAAGAGATAGGGATGAATGGAGAGCGTTTGTGTATGCATGAAGAGGATGAAACCTACTTGGAAGGGTTCGTGTATGAAGTGGCAGGGGTAAACCAGCTACTGCTGAGGCCCTGTTGCAGAGGTCTCATGTGCTGTGCTGTACAGCTGACCCCAGTGCAGTGCAGTGCGGAGAGTGAACCTTTCACCCAAGGAGGATTGGCACGAATGTGGAGCAACACGTACACATACTGTCAGCCTTTTTATTATAGTCTGTCTTTGTCTCTCGTTTTCTACCTCTGCGGGGAGATCTGTGTTTGTGCCCTTGTCGCTCCGGGTTTTTCCTTTTGGGTGTATCGCGGTGTCGGCTGTTGTGTTCCCCGGGGTCGGCTTTGACTTGGGTACCCTTCATGATTGTTATGTAACTGATTGGAAGCAATTGATTCAGACCTGGAAGCTCTCAGATTGTTTTAGATTGTTTTAATGCATCTTTTTAGAATCAGGGAAAGTCAAACTCCCACTAAGGCTGGCAGGACAATGTCTGCCTTCTTTTAATGCAACTTAGACACAACGTAGCAGCAAACACACAGCACACAAGACAGGATAAGTATAGGGACTGAAACAATTTCGGAGCGAAGGAAAATAAATAAATATAATCAGAGAGGGGAGGGTGCCTGAGGGGGGCCGGCCCTGGGGGGCACGTGCAGTTTGCCCTGTGGTATGGCTGGGAGGGAGTCCTGGGGGTGGATGGTGGTCCGGGTCGCTCTCTGGGTCTGGTGGTCGTCCCTTGTGGCTCCTCAGACGTGTCCCTGGTGGCTTTCGTTTGGGTTCTCTCGCTGCCTTTTTGAGTTCTCTTGCTCATGGGCGGGCGGGTGGATGGATGCCGGGGCGAGTGTGGTCTCCTTAGCCGAGGTGGCAAATAATAAACAAAGACTAAACAGGATTCTGGAACAATGACATAATAAAAAGGCTGTGCAACACAAACATACACAAAACACACAAGTCACACACACACTCATACACTCAGATCATGGGACCAGAGGGAGGAAGGGGGGAAAGAGAAGGGTGCCCTGTCTAGGCTACCCCATGTACATGGGACACAGCCTTGGTATATAGATAGATAGATAGATAAATAAAAGCACAACTAAAGTTAAACCGAGTGAACCAAAGTTAAACTCAAAGAGTTTTCAGGAGTGTGTCACATTTGTTGAAAGAGTAACTGAAACCACATGTTTGGGTGTAATACCAGATGAACAGATAAGCTGGAAAACTCAAATGAATACTGTAAGAACAAAGCTAAAGAGCATTGGTGTCCTCCGTAAAGGAAAGCCCATAAAGCCTGTAGATTTGGTTTAGTCTACTTGTGATGTCATATGTGAGTTATTCTGTGGAGCTCTGGGGGACACGTATCCACTGTGGACACTACAGACAAAAGCATGTATGTGTTTAGACCAGACACACACACTCTTTTTGGAATCTAAAACACTTCAGTTTCCAGATTTGGTGAAATACAAAACAGCTACAATCATGTTTAAGGCCAAGACAAATGTATCACCAGAAAATATCCAGAACTGGTTTTGTGACAGACGAGGAGGCTACAATTCCAACAAAAAAGAAACTTGGTCTTTTAAACTCTGGGGTGGATTTGTGGAATGGATTAAATGAAGATTAAAAAAATAAATAATAAAAATAAACTTATTTAAAAGGATGTTTAAAGACATGGTTCTGGCAGTTATGCTGTAAATGTCATGTAATAACTCTGTATATGGTGAAGTTCTAGAGAAGTTATTGATTGTTCTAAAACTAAGAGACTGACATTGTTTTATTTGTGTTGTTTAAAATGTATAACGATAGGGTCACACACAATGTGTTTGTATGAAACAGAGAGACAATGTTTATGTAACTGATTGTAATGTAACATATTGTACACATACATATACAGTAAATTGTTTAACAATTGTAAAGAAGGTAGGGTTTACATAAGTTTTACCTCCATCTACTCTTTTTCGATTAGTATCTTTTATTTTTTGTTTTATTTGCCTTTGAAAATATATTCAAAATAAAGATTGAAATCAGTCAATCAAAAACAATGAGCTTGTGTCTTGTACAAAAGCTTCACATGAGTGTTTTGACTTGTCTCAGATCAGATTGTTTGGTCAATCTGAGCAAACGTTTTATGTCCAGGGCTTTAGAGACTTCACACAAACATCATCAGGCAATGAGAGAAGGAGGTGAAAGTGAACCAGATGAACAGAAATGACAGATTCAGAGACAGATTTGTGCTTCTAAACTTGTGGAAAGCAAAGTTGTCCCTAATGTTTATTTGAGTTGTTTTTTAGACGCACATTTATTTACGGCCAAAACCACAGAAGCTGCATTTGAGGATTCTTCTTCTTAGATTCAATGGTACATGTAATGTCTGTGTTGCATGAGATCTAGTGTCTGTGATGAAGAGTAAGTCAGGTTACATTTGAACATTTTACCTTGTACATGTGACACATTAGATGGACTTGTATCCATTCTGGTTCAATGACAGCGTATAAACTTCCTTTAACAAACACCAACGTTTAACTGGAGAGGACCACTCCAGCACAGCCAATCAGAGATGATTAGAAATAAAACAATATGAATGATAATTCAAATCAGACAGTACCCTGTGGTCTCATGTCTTTCAAAAAGTACAGCAATACCATATACTTTTTAGTCAAAAACACAAACTATTTAACAAAATTAGTAACCTCAACTTTAAACAGACAGAGACGAGGAAAATCAGCCTGTAAGAGAAGTGCTAAAACATGACCTATGTGTCCATAGATACTATACTATTATGTTTGTAACTCTGAGTTATTCTTCAATAATAAAGCAATAGACATGATGTAACAATCTCATTTGTGTTGCCAGGTTGGTTTCTTAGAGCCATGAGTCAGGATCATGTTTGAGTTTGAACAGGACACAGACACCACTGTTTGTGATAGGCTCAGACACTTGTTTCCACACAGTTCTCATTAGGCTCCACCCACAAGGTGTTAAAATGTAAATCTTGGGAATCACAAGAAAGAGTCTGATAATTTTCTGATTATTACCCATGATTCATAGTTAACCCTGTTGCTGATTGTTCAGCTGTTTCTTACTCTAACCTAAGGGCCGGTGATTGTAAAATGTTTTAAGAACCACTAGTTGTGCATCTTACAGACGGTTCCTTTAAGACAGTCCAGTACAATGTGAGTGTTTAAACCTAAAGTCTAGTAAAACGCTGGGGGAAAGGAGCTAAAAGCTTCCACAATGAGACAATAAAAGCAGCAGACAGACGAGGATCAGCTGAGTTAAACGATGAGGACATTTGCTTCTGCACAAATCTACAGTTCGTGAGCTGCTCTTTTAAAGCCAGCCGCCCGAGTCCAAATAAAAACACTGCAGAAGCCAATTAGTGCTGCGCAGACTTCCACAGTGAGGCTTTAAGGAGGCTGCCGTGACATCCCAGCACTGCCCCCCCACACGCCTTCATAAATTAGGCATGGCCACTTGGAAACATTTACATAATATAGTGAAAATAGTGCCTGTCAGTGAGTCGGCACGCTTCAGCACACAGCACAGCCGAGTCGTGTGAGTGAGGAGTCTTTATCCTGGGTCCAGTTTGAAGTGCATCCGACTTGACAAGTCCCTGGGTTTATTAATAGAATGAAGACTTCATGTGCTTAAGCTAAAGGAGACAAATACAGAAACATGCTTTAGACCTCAGCTGCTTGTTACAGTAACGTCACTGTGAGGAGGCTCAGGACTAAAGGAATAATAGACCATCTGTTTACATGCAGACTAGGAAAAACGAACAACTAGCCAAGTCCGATTCAAATCGATTGACCAAAGTACTGACCTGTTGTACTGACCTGTCATGGCTTGTGTGTTTGTACCAGGATAATGCTGGATTTACACAGACTGCAAGGCGAGTGCGGGTCGGGACACGTGCGGGTTTCTTGCTAAGTGCCTGTTACACCAGATGCTGTCAACTGCGGTCCGGTTTCGTCCAAAGCCACGTGGAGTCACGTAGATTCCCGCGAGAACGCTCGTATAATGAATGAAAGCCGCACCAGACCGCTGCGGTCTCCGACAAAAATAGACTTCATGCGGATTCTTTCCGCAGAGTCGCGCGACTCTCGCACTCGCAGTCGGACATGTCGGAGCACGGTGTAAATCAACGCATTGGTTTTAAGTACTTTCTAAGTTCTGCGTGACTCGCGCGAGTCACGACTCGCATCCAAGTTGCACTTAGTGTAAATCCACTGTAAGACTAATCATTTGTGTTTCTTACACGTTCAGACACGTGATGTGGTGGAGGACAAACAGGAGGTTTTATTTGGGGTTGACAGCTAAGTTTAGGTCTCAAGTTACAAAAATGAGTAAGTTTCTGTCTGAGGCTGAGTTGGTGAAGGTTTAGGATGTTAGTATTCATGAATTATAATAAGGGATGGGAAGTCACGATTCCATTCAGTTTGCAGCCACATATTTCTTCCATTTTGTTAGTTTATTTATATTCACCGTTTTTACCGTAGTACTCAAAAAAAAAAAAAATCCACAATGAATGACTTTTTTAAATATTATTTTTTTTATGTTATTACTTCTTCAGAAAGATTGACAATAATCAAGGAGTATTAAAACATAAGGAAAGACAAAAAAAAGAAAGCAAAGGATACACAAGACATACGTGACAAACAATTATAAACGCACATATAACAATATATAGAACAATAAGAATAGGAATCAATAACAAAAGAGAAAGTAAATAAAGAGTAAGTAGGGAATTCAAAGGAGAAAAATAAGTAAATATAATAAGATAAATAAGAAGTCAAGAAAAAGAAGAACAAGATAATAAGAAAGGAAATAAAAATAAGAAAAGGTCAGAGTGAAAGAATAAACAAATACAAGTGGTAGTGGAAAAATAGAGGGAAAATTAAGGTGAGGAAGATAATTTAAAATAAATTGGTAAAATGTATAATAGATAAAAACAAAGGGGAGAACAATAAAAGGAATAATAAGAGTAGAGGAAAGGAAAGGACAAAAGGAAAGAGAGAATGAAAAGGATAATAAAGAGAAAACAATGAATGACATTTGAAACAAAACCACTGTTTGTGCTCTGAACTTGTATTTTTTATCAACATTTGCACAGTAAAAGTCACAACATAAAATACACATTCAGTCAGGTCTGGCACAAGTTCACACTCTGTTTCTTCAGACATTGTGACTAATGATGTATTATTATTTACCATAAACAACTATGTGTAAGTCAGTGTCTGCATGAGCAAAACTGATCAATTCTGACCTTTCAATTCCATAAAAAATAAACCACAAGTATTTCATATTTCAGTACACGTACATGTACTGTATGTGTGTGTGTGTGTGTGTGTGTGGTTAACTTCTGTGTGACCACATCCAGCTCGTCGGTCCAAGTTTCTTAAGCCGTCACTAATCAACAAAGCTCCTGTTGCGGCTGAGCCCTGAGGAAGCCTCCAGCCATTTCCCAATTAGTGTCACGGGGAAAGAAAAATACCAATTCTGTAGAGCGCTGCGAGGGGAAAGCCGCTGAGAAGGCAGGACCGGGAGCTCACCGCCAGGGCACACGGAGAGAGACAGAAGCCCAGACACAAGCTCCTTCCTCTGGGGCCACCAGATTAAACCATCGTGACAGCAATTTGGGCCTAACAACAGTGTCAGCGCAGACAGACAGGCTTTTGCTGCTGCTCATTCATTACACAGGAACAGGAACAGAAGCAGGGCCAGCTCCGGCGTAGACACATCAATTAGCTTAGCGCGTTAGCATTCAGCGCCGGCTCTGGGGCTTTTTAACATGCCCCGCACAGCCAGGCCAGCACGAGAAAGTAAGAGAGGAGGGCGTCAAGGAGGTTTGGAGGGAACTGTACCAAAAAGTCTCAGACCAAACGTTATTTAACTTTAGAACTGAGCAAAAGACCTTAGAAAGTTTCAAAATAACTATAACAATCAAACATATAACTGTCATGTCTTTTATTCTATATTTTAGGAAGTTAGGTTCGTACTTAGCAGACTGTGACGTGTCTCTGGACCTAAATGGTACTCAACAAAAATATAAACGCAACACTTTTGTTTTTGCTCCCATTTTTCATGAGATGGACTTGAAGATCTAAAATTCATTCCAGATACACAATATTACCATTTCTCTCAAACACTGTTCACAAATCTGTCTAAATGTGTGATAGTGAGCACTTCTGCTTTGCTGAGATAATCCATCCCACCTCACAGGTGTGCCACATCAAGATGCTGATCTGACATCATGATTAGTGCACAGGTGTACCTTATACTGCCCACAATAAAAGGACACCCTGAAATGTGCATTTTGTTTTTGCTTTATTGGTGGTCTGGGGACTCAGAACCAGTCAGTATCTGGTGTGACCACCATTTGCCTCATGCAGTGCAACACATCTTCTTCTCATAGAGTTTATCAGATTGTCTATTGTGGCCTGTGGAATGTTGGTCCACTCCTCTTCAATGGCTGTGCGAAGTTGCTGGATATTAGTGGGAACTGGTGCACGCTGTCGTATACGCCGGTCAAGCACATCCCAAACATGTTCAATGGGTGACATGTCCGGTGAGTATGCTGGCCATGCAAGAACTGGGACATTTTCATATTCTCTGAAACGCCTTTGGAGACGGCTTATGGTGGAGAAATGAACATTCAATGCACAAGCAACAGATCTGGTTGACATTCCTGCTGTCAGCATGCCAATTGCACGCTCCCTCGATGCTTGTGGCATCTGTGGCATTTTGCTGTGAGACAAAACTGCACATTTCAGGGTGTCCTTTTATTGTGGGCAGTATAAGGTACACCTGTGCACTAATCATTATGTCAGATCAGCATCTTGATGTGGCACACCTGTGAGGTGGGATGGATTATCTCAGCAAAGCAGAAGTGCTCACTATCACACATTTAGACAGATTTGTGAACAGTGTTTGGGAGAAATGGTAATATTGTGTATCTGGAATGAATTTTAGATCTTCAAGTCCATCTCATGAAAAATGGGAGCAAAAACAAAAGTGTTGCGTTTATATTTTTGTTGAGTATATATAGTGCTTACTACTGAGGCAGTGTGGGTTAAATATCTTGCCCAAGGACACAACGACAATCTACTCCTGTCGTCCCACTGTGGCTCCTGGTGTTGTAACGGTCTCCCATCCAAGTACTAACCAGGCCCTTTCTTGCTTAGCTTCTGAGATCTGACGGGATCAGGCTTTGACAAACAGGTATGGCCACAGCAGGTATGGACCTGACTGTGACGTGTCTCCACCTGGACCTGACTGTGACGTGTCTCTAGACCTGGACCTGACTGTGACGTGTCTCTAGACCTGGACCTGACTGTGGCGTGTCTCCAGACCTGGACCTGACTCTGATGTGATATACAGAATCCGTTCTGCAAGTTTCCATCAGTACAAATACCTTTTCCGATCAACATTGTGCTGTAAAATGGAGTCTACATTTGTGTGTACTGTTGCAGTCAGACTTGCTCCGGCTCACGTTGTTAGCTCTGTGCTGCAGTCTGCTGTGGGTGACACCTGTTTTTCTCACTGTTTGTCTCTGCTCCGAGTTTGACTGTTACAAACTCCACAGCACTCCTCCAGCGACTCGGCAGCTTGATTAACAATGACATTTGAGCTTTTCACTGCGCTCCGAGGAGGTCTCGCTAAAACTGTTTTGGAAAGCTGCGACACTTCCCTGCTTCCTCGTTTATTGTCACCTCAAAGGAAGCTTTTTAAAATCCAGCACTTTAAGCAAATTGACTCAACAACATTGTGTGTAATGTGAGTGTGTGGGCAGAGCTAACACAGCCACTTTACACTTACTATTGATGCCAAAGATCAAGGCTGCAATCTTTATTCATTTGATCCATTTTCAAGCTAAATTATAAAGTACAAATAAAACCAATAACCTCTGGGTCAGCGACCATCTCAGTGATGGTGTGTTTGGTTTGGTCAGGACCTCAGAGGGTCTAGGGAAACTCAAGTGATGAATACTGTTTTGTGATTATAAAAGAACAACTCTTTTCAGAGTCGCCTTGGCATCAGGGTCAGGTCTAGGTGTAGAGACACGTCACAGTCAGGTCCAGGTGGAGACATGTCACAGTCAGGTACAGGTCTGGAGACACGTCACAGTCAGGTCCAGGTCTGGAGACACTTCACAGTCAGGTCCAGGTCTGGAGACACTTCACAGTCAGGTCTAGGTCTGGAGACACGTCACAGTCAGGTTCAGGTCTGGAGACACTTCACAGTCAGGTCCAGGTCTGGAGACACTTCACAGTCAGGTCCAGAGACACGTTACAGTCAGGTCCAGGTGGAGACACGTCATAGTCAGGTCCAGGTCTGGAGACACGTCACAGTCAGGTCCAGGTGGAGACACGTCACAGTCAGGTCCAGGTCTAGAGACACGTCACAGTCAGGTCAGTGTCTCTCATTTTTTAGATCCAAACTTTGTCATCACCTACTTCAGATTGATATTAGGAGGTCTAACGCAGCGATGTCCAAATGTTGGTAACTAGAAGAAGGCGAACCAAGCATCACACTTGCCTTCAGACTTTTATAAAACCAAAATACAGTCTCCTCAGATATGAATAAATATGAACATAGAAAGGTTATGAGGTGAAGGTTAGTACAATCAGCAGTAAAATATGCAGCCATACAGTACATACGTATTTGGGCCATTTCACTTTGAAGACTGGGGACCACCTAACTGAAAGTCTGGAGGCCAAATGTAGCCCCCTGGTCAACATGCTCCCAGACTATTTCAGACCTCAGAACATACAGGTTGTGTTCATGTTGTATAATAAACTGATGAGAAGACCAGATGTTGGGCAAGAACCAACATTGTTAATGAAATATCTAGAAGTTGCTTTCAGTCTGATGATTACTTTAGCATTGATGACAAGACAACATAAGGCCCGGCGACCACATCAGGCCCACCAACTGATTACATTTTGCCCACATTACATCTTCCAACATGTTTAATTTAAGTTCCGTATTGGAAAGGCAACGATGAACCTAAACTCTATACAGCCCTGGATGTATGAAAACAATAAAAATAACACTATTTTGTTTGTACAGCCTTTGTTCTGCAGTCAGCGCAAAGTATGGCCGTCAATTGTTCCACTTGTAACGTTGGTTTTGTTTGTCCTGCATTTCAGCCAGAGCCTGTTGATAAAATAAAGATCAAATAATCAACAACACAACCAGCTTCTGACTCGGTCAAAACCACAAGGATAATTTCTCAAACATACAAACTCCTCCGTGAACACATAATGATGAGACTCAGGTTAAACACAGCGAAGGATGGACAGCACCAGTTTTGAAGCAGGAGATTAGTTTTAATGTTATCATGCATCTTCTTTGTGATGGAGGAGAATGGAACAGTTTTTATGTCAAACCTGGGGATTGTGCATAAGCCCATATGTTGGACTGACATGAGGAAGTGATGATGAGACAAACATGCTGCAAACGTGAAAACATTCTGGCCAAGACAGTGGCAGGTATATGTTCTTTATGTGTCTGATTTATTTAGGCTCATTTTTTGACAGGATCATAGAGCTGTAACTAGGGCTATACAGTGTGTGCGTGTATCTGCATCAGAAAATACGGAAAACCCCTTCATTAACTGAGCTGTCTGGGATTTAAATCTACATAGCAACGGGGGCGGGGTCTAGAGGAGTTCGGCTGTGTCACGTCTGCTGAGGTAGGAATGCCAGAGCTGAAACCAACTTTGTTCTTGTTCGCATGAACAAAGTCCGTACTATGTATGAAGTATTAATAGGCCTTTAGAGTTCAGAACTCAGAACATGTTCTACAAAAAATCTGGGCCTTGGAAAAAAAATAAAGGAACCTTATGTGAGCTTCTGATTTAAATTTTCATGAACATGATCAATCTGTGTCACATGTACAAGATAAACATATTCAAATGTAATCTGAGTTCTACTGAAGTCATTCTACATCCGAGTTAGTCTTAATGGACATAATGTTGCTTTGATGATCATTACACTTGGTGTTTTGGTTCACAAGAGTATCCAATCAGAGACTGAAGCTGATTTAGAACCATGAGTCAGGACCATGTTTGAGTTTGAACTGCCCCAGGACACAGACAGTCTGTTTCCACACAGTTCTCATCAGGCACCACTCATAAAGTGAAGAAATGCCATCATGAGTTGTCTAAGTGGCTTTTATGTTATTATCCATGATTCACAGTGAAGATTGTTCTTGATTGACCATTTCAAACTCTGGCAACCCAAGTTCATCTGACTGCGGTACACTTTGTACAACACGAGCTGTGCATTACATTACATGGTTCCTTTAAGTTGATTAACTCAGTCATATCTTTGTTTTCAAACTAAAAACCTGATTATTAAAGTCTAATGAATGTAGACAATCAAATAAATTGACTCATATTTTGCCGTTTCACTCATCCATTCGTCACATCTTCAAACACATTTAGGTCTATTTTGGACGCCGGCAGCATGATTCATCCTATAAGAAAACCTCTCTAACCACAGCTGGTGTTTCCCTGCGTCCATCAGCTGCTCGAGCCGGCTCCCTGCAGACCGGAGCTGCCAGCGTCTCCACCGCAATTAAACCACGGCTCTCTCCAGCTCCCTCCTCGCACGCGGGCTAATTAGCACATAGCTTGTTGTCTGCATGTTTCATTAGGACTGCTGAAGACTCGGGCTTTCCACACCAGCGGGGGAGTCGTAACCTTGCTTTAACTGCACAAAGTAATATTTTATTGTTGGATAGTTATATAGATGTGCAATGCGGAGAGATTAATTATGTAAGTGTAACAACGCAAGAAGAGGTTGTTTTTTTTATTTATTTTTTTTTTTTGCGTCTTGTGGATTACACAAACAATGGAGGAAAAACAAAAGAGCAATTATGTAGGAACATTATGGTTTCAAATGTGTTGTTGTATAAAGCAGCACGATTCACAGCAAGAAGGTTCCATAATTGATTGTCCATTTGCAGAAAGAGCTGACTAATCAAACTCAGTGCTGGGGCTGAAATGATTGGTCAGAATAGGTCAAGGGTCTCATTTTAAAATATTGTCCTGAATATGTTATATTCTATATAAATAAGGATATTAATTAGGCAAAATAATGCCTAATATAATAATGAATAAACATTTTTTATTTTATACTTGGGGTCTCTACTACTCACACCCCAGCGCCCGCTTCTTTTACATTACTTACCATCAACATTCTAAGGCAAATACGAGGAAATTACCAAAATTAATCTAGTATTAACTCTTTCCCTGCCAATTTAATCTATTTCTGTCATAAACCTTTTATTCTCTGCAGTGATGTGGGTCTCTGATGCTCATGCTGACTTTGTCTACAATCAAATACATGATGCAGTTTCACAGATTCACCAGCAGAGGGGTAAACAGTGTGAGCACAAGGATCCAGAGGAAAGGCCCCAAGGCTTATTTTTGCTCAGTGCCCCCAAAAGGTAAACTCCAGCTCCTTGACCCCTCATAAACACGTGAAAATGTATATGTTCAAGAAATACATAGAATAAGGACATAAGCACAGGAATTAGCTTTAGCTCTAATCCTGCTAATGCACAGACAAATGAAATGGCAGAAAAGCCGAGTGTGTTGGTCTGTAACGATCACACTGACCATCAGCAGTACAACGCTTACATTCTCCTTTGTACACAGCTCACCGTGGGTTAGACCAAAGCTCGGATCTCAGCTCACCTCAGGGTTAGGCAGACCAAAGGAGGTGGGCCGAGGCTGCAGGTGGTCCGGCTCTTTCATCTACTGCTTTCAAACTGGTGGGAGGCAAATGTTCTGAACAGCAGGAGTAAACACTGGCCAGGAAGAAAAAAAAAAAATGTACTTGCAGTTTCATCTCTAGCTTGAATCAGAAAAGGCAACAAAGCATATCTGACTTTGTATTACATGTAATTAAACCAGGGAAAAACAAAAATAATCACGAATAAGAATAGTTCTGGAATAGAGACAACATTTAGGTGGATGAATGGATGGATTGATTGATGGATGGATGGATGGATAGATTGATGGATGGATGAATGGAAGGATCACTTCTTTGTGTTTGGGATCAGACCATTGTCTCCTCACTCTCATCCTCATTCTACTTCTGAACTTGGAATGATAAATGTTTGCAGTGAATTCAAGCAGTGCAAAGAGTGAAGAGTAAAGGTGGCAACACCATCCCCTGTGGTACCCCAGTGCTATTTAAGCATATGAACTTTGTGTTGATACAGATGATGAAAACAGAATCCACTTACATCTTCCCAAGGTTTCTCCTCAATATGTGGAGCTGGATTAAAGGAACTGTTTAAAAGACTTTGAGATTTGATAAACATGACCTGTATGTGTCACATGTACAAGGTAAACATCTTCAAATGTAATCTGATTTGTACTGAAACTCATATCTGAAACTAAATCTGACAAATTCTGTATTAGAAGATAATTGTCCAATGTTTCAATCTCAAGATCCAATCAGAAAGTATTTTGATTATATTATCAAGTGGCCCAATGGTCCTTAACCCAAAATGAATTAATACATAAAAGTGAATACAAGAGGAAAAAATATAAACCTGTAAATACAGTGTTATTTCTGTAGCCCAAAATGAGAAAGAAGAAGAAAGAAAGAAAAAACAACAACAACAAAAAACACTGGTACACTTCAAAAACTACAATATATACTGTATCTTGTTGTATCTACAGCTATTTGGATTTAGAATTTTATTATGGATTTAAGTAGTTTTAGTTGTAAAGTACAGAGTATTTGACTGATCTCTTCTGAGAAAACGTATCTTAAAAAAGGAAATTATACTTAGTCATTAGTAAAATGTTCTGAGGTCACTGGACAATCATTTGTAAGAAGTAATGTCTTCAGAATCAGAAAAAGGTTTTATTGTCATTGTCAGTGTACAAAACAAAATTCACAAACTATATAACACTGTACATGTCACGGATTTAATAACCCAGAAGAACCAGTCAAGGAACGTTATAACAAGTTTATTACACAAGGCAGGTGCAGGCAATTGATCGAGCAGGCAGGGGACCGAGCAGGCAGGGGACCGAGCAGGCAGGGACCGAGCAGGCAGGGGACCGGGCAGGCAGAGGACCGAGCAGGCAGGGGACCGAGCAGGCAGGGGACCGGGCAGGCAGAGGACCGAGCAGGCAGGGGACCAGGCAGGGGACCGGGCAGGCAGGAGACCGAGCAGGTAGGGGACCAGGCAGGCAGGAGACCGAGCAGGCAGGTGATTAAGAAGGCAGGCAAACGAGCAGGCAGAATCTGGAGGGAGGCAGGCAGATGGCAGCTGGCACTGTGGTAGTAGCAACAACGAACTGGCGAAGAGTAGGAGAGGATCCATGCTTCTTCACTGCAGCAGATAATTAGGTGAACTGGAAACAGGTGAACCAGCAGCCACACCACTCCCAGGAGAGGTGGAGCACAGGAGACACAGAGGGGAGGAGGAGAAAGGAAAAAGCAAAGCCAGGGCTGGATCCTGACAGTACCCTCCCCTCAATGGACGCCACCGGGCGAACCACCAGGTTTGTCAGGATTCAAGCGATAGAAATCAGACAGTAAACCAGGATCAAGGATGAGAGGACGAGACACCCAGGAGCGCTCCTCTGGACCATAGCCCTCCCAGTCCACCAGGTATTGAAAGCCCCTGCCTCGACGCCGCACATCCAAGATTTGACGCACAGTAAATGCAGGATAATCATCTACAACCTGGGCGGGAGGAGGGGGATCGGCTGGCGGGCACAGTGGACTTGAACGAACGGGTTTCAACTGGGAGACATGGAAACTGGGATGTATGCGAAGAGATGAAGGCAGCTTTAAACGTACAACAGTGGGGTTGAGCACTTTCTCAATTTCAAATGGTCCAATGTAACGCGGAGCAAGTTTCTTAGAATCAATCTTTAAAGGAATGTCTCGAGATGAAAGCCACACTTTATCACCTGGTTTATAGTTCGGAGCAGGGGTACGGTGTTTGTCTGCAATTTTCTTGTTTTGTTCAGCAGAACGAAGTAAAGCTGCTCTGGTCAATCTCCAGACATGACGACAGCGCTGAAGGTTGTCTTTTACTGATGGAACCGCAATGTCCCCTTCTTGCTCAGGAAATAATGGCGGCAAGTATCCTAAAGCACATTCAAAGGGAGACAAACCAGTGGCAGATGAGGTAAGGGAGTTATGAGCATACTCTACCCATGGAAGATGTCTGCTCCAACTGCTTGGTTCCTGGGCAGCCACGCAGCGGAGAGCTGTTTCGAGGTCTTGGTTTGCCCTCTCACACTGGCCATTTGTCTGCGGATGGAACCCAGATGTCAGGCTCACTTTTGCTCCCAAGGCTTCACAAAAACATTTCCAAACTTTAGATATAAATTGTGGGCCACGATCAGAAACTATATCCATAGGAATCCCATGAATACGAAAGATATGTTGCACCAGCAAATCTGCAGTTTCTTGTGCTGAAGGAAGTTTGGCAAGAGCAATAAAATGTACAGATTTGGAAAATCGGTCAACAATGGTAAGTATCACAGAATTACCTTGAGATAATGGCAGGCCGGTGATAAAGTCGAGTGCAATATGAGACCAGGGACGGCTAGGAACAGGGAGAGGACGAAGGCAACCAGCTGGACGTTGATTGGTGGATTTTCCCCTGGCACATACAGTACAGGCTGAAATGTATGCCCTGATATCCTTCTCCATAGACGGCCACCAGAAATGACGTTTAAGTAAGACAAGTGTTCGTCGAGTTCCAGGGTGACAGGCAAATCGAGAAGTGTGTCCCCACTGTATGACCTGTGAACGGACAGCTTTGGGAACAAATTGGCGATTATGGGGTCCATTACCTGGGTCTGGTTCTGCTTTTTGTGCCTCTTCTACCAGAGATTGTATCTCCCAGGTCACCATAGCAACAACACAGGAAGCAGGGACGATTGTTTCAGCCTCATCCGAAGATTCTGCAGAGACAAACTGACGAGACAGTGCATCTGATTTTACATTGTGAGAACCTGGACGAAAGGTGAGAGTAAAATTAAACCTGCCAAAGAACAATGCCCAACGAGCCTGCCGGGAGTTAAGGCGCTTTGCAGTCTTGATATAGGCTAGGTTTTTATGATCTGTCCAAACCACAAAAGGATGCTCTGCCCCTTCCAAATAGTGTCGCCATTCCTCTAGGGCCAATTTCACAGCTAAAAGTTCACGGTCTCCTATGGAATAGTTGTGTTCGGCAGGTGAAAGACGACGAGAAAAAAAAGCACAAGGGTGAACTTTCTGGTCTACAGGGGAGCGCTGAGAAAGAACCGCTCCAACCCCAGAGTCTGATGCATCAACTTCGACAATGAACTGGAGAGAAGGATCTGGATGGACAAGAATAGGTGCAGAAGTAAACAGTATCTTAAGCTCTTGAAAGGCCTGCTCTGTCTCTGGGGACCAGATATAAGGGACTTTAGGAGAGGTAAGACGAGTTAGAGGAGCCGCTACTTGGCTGAAGTTTTTAATAAAGCGGCGGTAAAAATTGGCAAAGCCAAGAAATCTTTGGAGCTGCTTAAGATTTACTGGTTGGGGCCAATCTGCCACGGCCTGAATCTTAGCTGGATCTGGCTTCACTTGCCCGCTGCCGATTATGTAGCCTAGGAAATGTACTGACTGTACATGGAATTCACACTTCTCTGCTTTGACAAAAAGCTTGTTTTCTAGCAGCCTCTGCAGCACTTGACGTACATTGTGTGTATGTTCTTCAGGGGAACTGGAAAAAATCAAAATATCGTCAAGATAGACAAAAACAAATCTGTTGAGGAAATCACGTAAGACATCATTCACAAGTGCCTGAAATACTGCTGGAGCATTGGTCAACCCAAAAGGCATCACCAGATATTCAAAGTGGCCAAGGGGAGTATTAACCCTCGTATGGTGTTCGGGTCTGTGGGACCCGTTTTCGGTTTATATCAATAAAAAAATAAAACAATTAATTAATTTTTCAACCTGAAATTCTTTGGCTTTGGCTCATTTTCTGTGAAGAACATAAATCAAAAATCATTTTCAATGACCGCATACCGTACACCCCCCTACGCATTTATATTACATACAGGGTGTTCGGGTCCACTGGACCCAGGGAGAATAAAATGTGGAAAGTATAGGTCCTGCGTACCTTCACTCTGTCTTTCTCCTTTCTGGAGCTACTGAGAGTGTTTTCCATCCCTCCTGGTCCTGAACAAAGCTGCAACATTGTTGCAACCAACACAGTCTGCTCTTACTTTCCTGCACATTTTACCTTCTGTCTTGCGAGAACCAACCTTTTGTTTTCTCATACCCTATCCCACCTGTGAATTAGGGGTGTGACACTATAAATAAAGGCTTTGCCAGAGTGGTAGCTTATCAGAAGTGATCAAGATGGCCAAAAGAGTATCTGCTGAGAGGGCCCTGCAATTGATTTGGAAAGAGAGTAGGCTGGGCGATTTGGGAATAAATGTAATTACGATTTTTTATTTTTTTTTTCGTATTGACTGATCTCAATTTTTGATTTCATTTTGTTCAACCTTTTCAAAAACAAACATACATCCATAGATACATAGATACATACATACAGATACATACATACATACATACATAGATACATACATACATACATTATGTACATATACAAATGACTTTTGCTCCAAACTACACATTTTTACTTACAAAGGAATGTTTTTCAATCTTTTGATTCCAAAACCATAACCAAATAATTGATGATTTGATTCAATTTGATCTCTCGATTGTTGGATTAATTGCCCAGCCCTAAAGAGAAGCTTTCTCGAGTTCCTCGTGTCAACTTCAAAAGACAACATGTTCCACAAACACCAGCTTCTGCAGCCATTGTGATGAAAATTCAAGAGGAAAATGCTGGTGCCCGATCTACCCGACCTACAAAACCACCATCTGATGAACCTGAAGTAAGTGTGTGAAGCTGGAGCAGTATGTCATGTCTGCTTATGTAGCAGTATGTCATGTATGTATGTTAGTAACTGTTCTGGTGTTTTCATTATTCTAGGTTGTGGCCAGCAGAAACAAAAAGAAGCCTTGTGAAGTCTGTGGATCCAAGTTGGAAAACTCTATATACATGTAACAAATATATGCAACACACACACTGTAAAACTCTGCCCCTCATGTTTCGTATGGGCTTGTGTAAGCAGAGTTCAGTGAGGCTGATGTGATCAGACTGTTACTGTATATGTACAACTTGTGTTATGTAAACTAACCAAATGAGTTATATGTCTAATGAAGTTCAAATGAATAAAATCAGTAGTTGTGAAACATCTTGCTTCATTTGTAAATGTGTTTTTTTTCACTCACTTCCCTTGATTATAACTGATTTTCATGTTTATGTTACATTTTATTAAAAAAACGAGTTGCACATTATTTCATAAATGTGTTCTAAAAAAGGTAAAGGGCAAATATTAACCATGATTGTTGTTCATTTGGCTTGTAATTGTGTCAAAGTAAACATCTGTTGAGTATTTTCATGTAAAATTGGTTGATTGTGTTGTTTTGAAAACCCGAAACTCAAGCGGGTCCATCAGACCCATGAACACTGGCTAGGTAACAAAAATACGAACACCACACAAGGGTTAAACGCAGTTTTCCACTCATCACCTTTGCGGATTCTGACAAGATGGTATGCGTTCCTAAGGTCAAGTTTTGTGAAGATGGTGGCATTATGTAATGGTTGAAAAGCTGAGTCAATTAATGGAAGTGGATACTTATTCTTAACTGTGATGTTATTTAATCCTCTATAATCTATGCAGGGACGAAGGGTTTTGTCTTTTTTATCCACAAAGAAAAAGCCCGCGCCAACAGGAGAGGAGGAAGGGCGAATAATACCTGCTGTCAGAGAGTCTTTTATGTAACGCTCCATTGCTTCTCTTTCTGGGCGGGACAGATTGTAGAGACGAGAGGAAGGCAGAGTGGCACCAGGGAGCAGATCTATGGCACAGTCATATGGTCGATGTGGTGGTAAGGACAAGGCTCGGTCTTTGCTGAATACCTCCTGAAGGTCGTGGTATTCACTGGGAACATTGGACAGATCTGAAGGTTCAAATGGCACAGGTGCAGCTTTGGCTGGAGAGAGAGCTGACTGCAAACAGACAGAATGACAAAACAAGCTCCAACTTAAGACTTTTCCTCCCGCCCAGTCAAAATGTGGGTTATGTCTCTTTAACCATGGATACCCCAGAATTAATGGTGAGTGTGGAGAGGAAATTAAGTGAAAAGTTAGCTGCTCTCTATGATTTCCAGACAACATTACAGTAAGGGGTGCAGTGCGATGAGTTACCTTAGCAAGAAGTCTTCCATCCAGCGCATTGGCCACTAGAGGGACATCAAGGGTTTCAACCTCCAGTTGAGCTTGACAAGCAAGATCGACATCTAAAAAATTTTCATCTGCTCCGGAGTCGATCAAAGCTGTCAGAGGCAAGGTTAAGTCTTTGTAGCAAATAGTGGCAGGGAGTGACATTCTTGTTTGGGGGGGAGATGTTATTTCAGAACGGCTCACCAGAACCCCCACGCTCACTGGTGAGCCCCTCTTTTGGCCGGGAGGGGCAGGTGGCAAGGAAGTGTCCTAATTTGCCACAGTAAATGCATTCACCTGCCCTTATTCTTCGAAGTCGTTCTGCTGGTGTTAAATGAGCTCGACCAAGCTGCATTGGTTCTTCAGCAGAAACATGAGCTGGTGGCGGAAGAGGAGCAGCGGCAGATGGAACAGAGTTTCGAGGGACTTGTGAGATGCGAGCAATAACAGGCTGGCTAGAGGGACGTGTATTTCTCTCTCTCTTGCGTTCACGGAGACGATTATCCAATTTAATAGCTGTAGAAATAACAGAATTAAAGTCACCAAAGTCATCTTTTAAAGCCAACTCATCCTTAAGCTGTTCAGATAAACCATTTACAAAAACTGTTTGCAGGGCTGCATCATCCCAGCCAGCTTCTGCAGCCAAGGTCCTAAACTCTACAGAATACTCTGCCACACTCCGAGAGCCTTGATGAATAGTCAGGAGGCGTTTGGCAGCTTCTTTCCCTTTAACAGGATGATCAAACACTCTTTTAAGTTCAGTCACAAATTTGTCATAGCTTCGTTGAATTTCTGGGTCACTTTGCCATTTAGCATATGCCCAATCCAGAGCATTTCCTTGCAGAAGCCCCATAACATAAGCAATTTTTGAACTGTCTGTAGCATAGGTTATTGGCTTTTGACTGAAGACAAAGGAACATTGTAAGAGAAACCCCCCACACTTCCCCATATCACCTTGATAGTGGTTCGGGTCTGGCACATGTGCTTCTCTGAGCTGGGCTGGGTCTGAAGAAGCCTGGGCTTGGTTCTGAGAGGCAGATGATTGAGAGAATGCTGCACTTTGAGATAAGCCGGTAGTTAACTCACGGACCATTGAATTCAGTTGGGCAATCTGAGCAGATGTTGTCTGTTGGCTCTCCATTAAATTCCGTAAAAGTTGATCATGCTGCCCGAGGATGGCTCCTTGGTTGGTAATGGCTTTAACGACAGGATCTGGTTCCACTGGGTCCATTTTTGGCCAGTTCGTACTGTCACGGATTTAATAACCCAGAAGAACCAGTCAAGGAACGTTATAACAAGTTTATTACACAAGGCAGGTGCAGGCAATTGATCGAGCAGGCAGGGGACCGAGCAGGCAGGGGACCGAGCAGGCAGGGGACCGAGCAGGCAGGGGACCGGGCAGGCAGAGGACCGAGCAGGCAGGGGACCGAGCAGGCAGGGGACCGGGCAGGCTGAGGACCGAGCAGGCAGGGGACCAGGCAGGGGACCGGGCAGGCAGGAGACCGAGCAGGTAGGGGACCAGGCAGGCAGGAGACCGAGCAGGCAGGTGATTAAGAAGGCAGGCAAACGAGCAGGCAGAATCTGGAGGGAGGCAGGCAGATGGCAGCTGGCACTGTGGTAGTAGCAACAACGAACTGGCGAAGAGTAGGAGAGGATCCATGCTTCTTCACTGCAGCAGATAATTAGGTGAACTGGAAACAGGTGAACCAGCAGCCACACCACTCCCAGGAGAGGTGGAGCACAGGAGACACAGAGGGGAGGAGGAGAAAGGAAAAAGCAAAGCCAGGGCTGGATCCTGACAGTACAACTATACAACCTCTACCTCCCTCCTGTAGACAGACTCATCACCATCAGAGATGAGTCTGATGAGGGTGGTGTCGTCCGCAAACTTGATCAGTTTAACAGAGTCATGGCTGGAGGTGCAGCAGTTGGTGTACAGGGAGAAGAGCAGAGGAGAAAGTACACAGCCCTGTGGAGATCCTGTGCTGATAGTCCGAGTGGTGGAGACATTCTTCCCCAGCCGCACGCACTGCCTCTGGTCCGTCAGGAAGTCAGTGATCCACCTGCAGGTTGAGCTGGGAGAGCTTGTCCTGGAGCAGAGCAGGGAGGATGGTGTTGAGCGCAGAGCTGAAGTCCACAAACAGGATCCTAGCGTAGGTTCCTCAGGAGTCTGGGTGCTGCAGGATAATCTAAAATCAAATAAAACCAAAACAAGTCTGAAACAAAGAAAATAAGGTGAGGGTTGAGACCAAGACTATTCTCGATCTAAATTCTAAAATGGGTAAGTTTAGGGCTTGGGGTTGGGATGGGTCAAGATTAGGATAATGATTCTGTTGATCTTCATAAATATAAACACATCTTTACAACCACCATATAAATGAACTGGAGCTGCAAAATGAGTCATATTTATGCCAAAAATGCATAAAATGGTCCTAATCACACCCTGTTGACAAGTCCTGTTCTGTCGTGGAGTAGGCTATATACGTTGTGCTGGCTCTGGACAGACATTGTACTGAGAGGCATTGTGCTGCTGCTTTACAGGCTTACTACCGTGGATATACTGTACATACACAACATAACAAGTGATGCTTTCACTGACTGTGTACAGAAGTGCTTAAAGGTGCACTGCGTAATTGGCAAAGGTTTTGAACAAGTGCGCCATCTTTGGCGTTTTGTGGCACTGCATCCTCCCTCCCACCTTCAGATAAAGACGTATTTTTACGGCTTAAAATAACTTTTGACACATGTTGTTTTTTGCTAGATGTTTTCTGAGTTAAGAAGACAAAGTTTTTTGTATAAAAAGTAGATGCTGACTATTTTATTTGTTATTTTTGACTGACTAATCAGTTTTCAAACTCCAAAAGTTACACAAGGAAAGATTATTGAGAGTTTGAGGAAAAGCTTTGTTTTAGCGTGAGAGAAAACTGTAAACAAGCTCTTTACAGGACTCATTTCTCATAAACTAAATGCTCAATGGCAATTTATTACTCTAATAAACCTAAACCTTACAAGACAAACAGCTAAGGCTGAGCTACTAAATCTGTGTCTAAATGTGGATGTACTTCGACAGGCTGAGTGTCTTACCTTCTAATGAAAATAATCACAGATGAACGTCTTATTGATCTCCAGCACAATTCTTCTTTCTCAAAAACATGTCTGAGTCCGAGTGGCGAGTGCTGCTATCCTCTATGTCAGCCTGCCTCATGTCGGTGCGCTAGGATAGTTGTGATATTTCTTCCGTGTGTTACGGGGGTCCAGAAGCTAGATGGCAGTATTTACCACTGATTATTTATTTTATTTTTTATTAAACAGTCTTTACAACAGTCGTCCATTGTATAAAACCGAGAGCTTTTGCGAGATAAATAGAAATAATGATACTAAACCAGTGAAGGAGGACTAGCGCGGGAAAATGCGACCAGCTCCACTCACATTTATCTGCCTGTCTGCGCTTACAGAGGCAACCTCGGTAAGTTTACAAAACGTCATGACGCACATCCAGGCAAGTGCCAATGGACCGTAGTTTGATATAACGTAATATTGAGCATTTTAACGTACGCAGTGCACCTTTAATGTTTAAACATTAACACTGTTAAAGTGCCCATGACAGGTTGAACTACTCATTTCACAAAGACGTAGTTAAGATCAAAAGGCCTCATTCGTGACACGTTCTTACGAACAAATTTGTTCTTAAGGGCTCCTTACGAACATTTTTGGCATTCACAAAATTTGTTCGTAACGGAAAATGTTCGTCTGTAAGAACAATTCCTGAGAACACTGAGGAGCACTCGTAAGAACAAAAAATCAGCTGTTTCAGAATTTTATTTCTTATATAGTTCAGTCAAAAATTGTAACTCCTACATGATTGTAGGTTATGTATTTTTGCAAATTATTGTATATAAAATTATTTTAGAAACGAAAAAAAAAAATTCAGTTGTGCAAAAAATGTCTCTTTTAATAAACCTGCAGCAGTGGAAGTAACGCACAGATTTTACGAAGATTTTCATGAATGAGACCCAATGTATTTAAGGTTTTACTGAACATTATTCACATTTCATTCCAGTTTGGTCATTTTTTTAGCATTAAACATTTACTTCCTGTTCATCAATGATGACATCACGCTAGGTAGTTGCCTAGCGACCATTTAATAAATTGGGCCCAAACTCAAATGTAACTTTTTTTTTAACTTGAGCCAAGAACTCGCTTTTTTGTTAAATGTGTGTTTACAGGGCCATAAAAATCTGTTTCTTGTGACAAAATTGAAAATGTTTCCCTAGTGTGATGTCATCAGTTTAGAACTCTGCTCTAATTCCTTGCATTTTCAACAGATTTTCACATTTTTCTCCACAAACTTGTTATAGATTAACGTAAAACTATCATTTATAATTACAACAAGTGTTAATCTACCAAACTAAATACAAATTTGAAAACTGTTCAAACCTGTCATATGCACTTTAAGCATTACATTTATATTGTGAACTACAGCTCTTCCCTTGTGTTTCAGTTTTGAGTTTGAACAATCTGGTCAACCTACACAGGAAAAGCTATATTTGTTCATACAGTCTGTGTTTTAAGTGTGTGCTGTTTCCAGAAGCTTCCTCTGTCCTTCTGATATGTAAATGATGAGGATGTTTATGATGAAACGCTATGTGTTCGTGCCAAAATCCACAATCCAATCGCTGCTTTTGCCTTGTTTTAACACACTTGATTTCGCTCAAACTCATTAGCATGTCATACATATTTGACTTGATCTTCTCCTTGAAAACACATTGTCGTCCCTCTGAAGACTAAAGTCAGTCACAGAGAAACACGCTGGAGCAGTATGTTCTGAAGACATCTTGTCATGAAAGTTTTAGGAGAAATTACTTTGAGATTAAAATGACAAAGTGAAAGTGTAATGTGTCTGCCATGTTTTATTGATGCTTATGGAGCGGCGTGTTCTGGGCTAAGTGCTGCTGTCACATCCACGCGGCCTCATGCACACACTCACACACACACACGCTGCAGCTGTACGTGCACAGGCCTCATGCACACACTCACACACTGCAGCTGTACGTGCACAGGCCTCATGCACACACACACACGCTGCAGCTGTACGTGCACAGGCCTCATGCACACACTCACACACTGCAGCTGTACGTGCACAGGCCTCATGCACACACTCACACACACGCTGCAGCTGTACGTGCACAGGCCTCATGCACACACTCACACACGCTGCAGCTGTACGTGCACAGGCCTCATGCACACACTCACACACTGCAGCTGTACGTGCACAGGCCTCATGCACACACTCACACACACGCTGCAGCTGTACGTGCACAGGCCTCATGCACACACTCACACACACATGCTGCAGCTGTACGTGCACAGGCCTCATGCACACACTCACACACACACGCTGCAGCTGTACGTGCACAGGCCTCATGCACACACTCACACACTGCAGATGTACGTGCACAGGCCTCATGCACACACTCACACACTGCAGCTGTACGTGCACAGGCCTCATGCACACACTCACACACACGCTGCAGCTGTACGTGCACAGGCCTCATGCACACACTCACACACTGCAGCTGTACGTGCACAGGCCTCATGCACACACTCACACACTGCTGCAGATGTACGTGCACAGGCCTCATGCACACACTCACACACTGCTGCAGATGTACGTGCACAGGCCTCATGCACACACTCACACACACATGCTGCAGCTGTACGTGCACAGGCCTCATGCACACACACACACACTGCAGATGTACGTGCACAGGCCTCATGCACACACTCACACATGCTGCAGATGTACGTGCACAGGCCGCATGCACACACTCACACAATGCAGCTGTACGTGCACAGGCCTCATGCACACACTCACACTCACACACTGCAGCTGTACGTGCACAGGCCTCATGCACACACTCACACACACATGCTGCAGCTGTACGTGCACAGGCCTCATGCACACACTCACACACTGCAGCTGTACGTGCACAGGCCTCATGCACACACTCACACACACGCTGCAGCTGTACGTGCACAGGCCTCATGCACACACTCACACACACACACTGCAGCTGTACGTGCACAGGCCTCATGCACACACTCACACACTGCAGCTGTACGTGCACAGGCCTCATGCACACACTCACACACTGCAGCTGTACGTGCACAGGCCTCATGCACACACTCACACACTGCTGCAGATGTACGTGCACAGGCCTCATGCACACACTCACACACACGCTGCAGCTGTACGTGCACAGGCCTCATGCACACACTCACACACACGCTGCAGCTGTACGTGCACAGGCCTCATGCACACACTCACACATGCTGCAGCTGTACGTGCACAGGCCTCATGCACACACTCACACGCTGCAGCTGTACGTGCACAGGCCTCATGCACACACTCACACACACACACGACACTTATACGTACACAGACTTGGATTCAACAAACACGTGTGACAGAAAACTACAAACTCGTCTTACACTTGACAGTTTTGAGCTTACTTCCATCAGAACTGTGAAAGCAGATTGGTTTACGACACGATAACACGATACTCAAAGCTAGGGCTGCACGATATTGACAAAAAATCTAAATGTGATTTTTTTGTTTGATATTGTAATTTCGATTTGATATTTATTAACATGTGTATAAATATGTTTTTGTTTTTTCTGTTGAGCATACTATTTTGCAACAATACTAAAAAATAAACTGCCCTACTAATGAAATGTACTTACATTTTAGGCATTAATACTTCTGACGCTACAACCAAGATTGATTGGATTGTGCTTGATAATTCAGTTGGCCTGTAGAAACAGTAACTAAAGTAACGTAAGACTATTATTTAACATGTGACAGAAATATACATCTACACCAGCAGATGGCACCAACTTCCCCTGTAGAGCTCTGGTGTGTCAGACTGAAAAAAAAAAAAAAAGATCGCTAAAACTCTCAAAACAATGTTTATCTCATAAAGACTGCGCAAACCTGCAGTGTTTAAGCACTAATGTCAGTTATGCAGCTTTTATTTACATTCATTTTATGTTTGTGAAGAAAACAGACTGGATTTGTCTGGGAAACTATCGATGTTTTGCTTGTTCAAGGTGCTAAAGCTAGCAGCATCTGTAAAACGTACCTCTTTATTTATGAGTGGTTTTATTGAATATGTACTAGAACTGTCATGAAGCAGTGTTTATAGACTTGTTCAGTGCAGTTTAAAAGCCTGTCGCTGTGGTGCTGCTCTGTGTTTGCTTTTGTGGTGCACTGTGTCCAATAAAAATAAAAAAGGAGGCCTATGCGTAAGAAATGGAGGAATATCGAGGCTTTTGCGATTAGCTAATCGCAGTTGTCAATATTGTGGTATCAATTTGATATCGATATACAGTACTGTGCAGCCCTACTCAAAGCTGTGCCACAAGTTACATGTTATGTTATACCAGACCTATTTCTGCAGCCTGTGGGCCACTCCCCTCGTACACACTCCTGATGCCCTTCCTCTTCAGTCCAGCCTCACCACAGCAGCAGCAGCAGCAGCAGGCCACAGAGGATGAAGGCAGACCTGACTTTAATAGAAAGTGATTAAGACTAAGTGGAAACAAAACAGCATGTATTAAACGTCTGCTGGAAAGAGCTCGGACGTGACAGAATGAGGCCAATGAATTAGACATACAGCCCGGCGCGTCTCAGTGCAGCTGCCGTCATTACTTCTGCACTTTGAACAACTTCATTACACTCACTTAGACGCTCACACTTCTCATAAGAGCAAAGAGATTCAGCCCATCCACAGCGTACCTGGACCAACAGCTGTCACAAGCACAATCTCAGCCCGAGGTTTGTGTTTGAGAAAGATGAGCACGGGACGGTCACAAGATCAAGTGTCCTCATAACAGACAGATGGGTTTGAAATAAGTCCTGAAGACAAAAGGATCAGTGCATTGTTCTCGCTTTGACCCTCCTTCTCTGACAGAGCTATTTACTCATTTTAAACAATATTCACAGCTCCACAAAAAAAAAAAAAAAAAAAAAAAATCTGGAGTCATGACATGTGCGTCAGACAAGACCTAGTTAACAGTTTATTTGTACATTTCTTCCTGTCAACGTGTTTCTGCGATACCGTTCATTCCAGTCCATGTAGTCAACTGATTCTCTTTGATTGATCACAATGTTACACCCAGGTGACGAGGACCCTCCACCCACAGGCGGCAGAACAGTTCAAACAAATGGGACACAATGAAATGAAGCTTAGGAAGTCAAAGTAAAAGGCAAGACAGCAGCAGACAGACCACTCCTTTCACGTCACATCTATGAAATACATCTGAAGTTACCCTGGCCGCTATCTTATCTACTGCTTTCAGTTTAAAAACATTTTGCTGTAGCGCAGCGTAATGTGGGTACAGACATGACCACACCTGAGAGTACCTGCGTTTTTATACAGGCACCAGCACAAGCCCGGCGCGGCACCGAATGCACCCATCGCCTACCGCGGAACAACAAAAGACAGATTTAAGATCACGTAAAAGATGGATTTGCACACTACCTGTAAAGAGAAGACGAAGAGAGCCAACACACATAGACCTGGGAACTGTGTGAATCAATGTAATGCTTCTAGCACAACAACCAATAAGAAGTAAGCACCAAACTGACAGAGCCTGTCTGCTGCGTTTTTGTCTTTTGGCTGTCTCTGTCCTCCTCTAGTGCCTCGTCATACAGCAGTGGTTTAAAGTTGATAATGAGCATCTTGAATAGATCCATGTGAGCCCGTCAGTCCAGATCATCTCCAAAATTGTTTGTTCAGCTGTGTTGCCAGATTTTTAGAGAGTGAGTGACCAACCCTTTGAAAAAAAGCCCCAAAACAAGCAACTTTTCAACCATCCATTCATCTTTAGTCAGGCAGCAGTCTGAGCATTGAGGCCCTAACTTTCCTGTCCATACCTCCTCCAGCTCTTCCAGTGGAATCCCGAGGCGTTGGCAGGCCAGTTGAGAGACATAGTCCCTCCATTGTGTCCTGTGACCGATCAATTAAAAAGTTATTAAAAGTAAACAGTCCTTCTTTCCTCTTGATGTGAGAGCAGAGCAGTGCCTGCTTGGTGGATGTCAGAAGTGCTGTGCAAAGTGTCCGACGCAGGTTGGAGACGCCACATACAGCAGATGCCCAAACAAGTGCATTTTGACGTGCTGGATACAAATTTGAGCTGCAAATTCACTCAAGACTGAGTTTACTTTGACTTAGCATGTAAACATTGGACGCTCTAACGCCCTGTTTGCGGCTCTTACAGTCTTACTTGGCGGCTCTCAGCAAGATTCGGCAAGATCACATTTCACACAACAAGCGCGCTCTTGGTTTGGTCCTTTTTCAGCGCTGCATACTGCTCCATGTCATTCCGGCTTCACTCGCCTGCCCCAATGGAACCACAGTAGCTACATTCTTTTAAACATGCACGGAGCTGCGAGCTCACCTGTTAGTCTTGTATTAGACTAAGCAAAATAAAAGTTTTGGCGATTTAAGGATTGAATGAAGTGACGCGCTCAGACTGTGCCAAATGATTTCCCTGCAGCCACAGCAGCTGTAGCAGTACTGGTGTAGGAGGGAGAGAAAGGGGGCGGAGCTAGAGCTACACAGAGTTAACTGAGAAACATCAAACATTATTTACAATAATAAGAATAAATTGTAGATTTATTGAATAATAAGTATAGTGTGATTGGGTTGGTTGGATAATGTGATAGGCCTACATGTTAGATTTAAACTGCATTAGGCTCAAAATGCAAAACATTGATACCGTACGTAGAATAACTTGTGGTTTAACCCTAGAGCACTATCGCCGGGTGAATTTCACCCGAGCAAATGTCTTTACATTATTTTCAATATGTTGCATTTTTCTGAGTGTCATGAGTCCCTGGGTAGCTTCATCATTCTTTTTGACTTCTATGAAGGTGTGGGTGTTTCCTTGCCCCAAAGCCCACTTTTTCCTACAGACTTGCTTTCGGGTGATTTTCACCCGGCGATAGTGAAAGAGGGTAATGTACGTTTTGGGTGGATTTCACCCGGCGATAGTGTTAGTGTTTAAAAACAAGCTATCCTGCCAGAAGTCAAGAGTGACAACATTCAGGTTTACCATGTTTTCACCACATTTACTGTCTCTGGTCAACTCCAGCTGTCATCCTTTCGCAGGATTAGTGTCTCTGACATCTCAGCTTGAGAGTAACACAGGTTTGCTTTCAGGTGATTTTCACCCGGCAACAGTGATAGAGGGTAATGTACGTTTCCTTTTTTTTTATTTTTTGCCAAAACTTACATTATGTATTTAGCTACCTTTATGAATTATGAATATATATCACAAAGTGGTGTTTTCAAAGTGAATTCTTTTGGTGAAAACAATATTTTAATCAGATGAGTCATTTTCACACAATGAAAAAATACCACATTTTTGTTCCTCTCCCCTGTAGCTGTTCGTGTGCCCAGGAGTCTGTGGCTTCACCAGTGAAGTCTCACATGTCTCAGGAATGGGTGGACCAAAGATAAAGTTTCCTATATCAGTATTTTTTTTTAGGAATTTTTTGTTCTCAAAATCCAAATTTTTCAGTAATTTTCGAGCATGTTTGTAGGATCTTCCTATATTTTTATTTTCCATTTTGTTTCAGATATCACAGTTTAAAATAAAAAAAAACACTCTAATTTATCAAATGTTGTCGTATTCTACGTAGTAGTACATTTTTTTGGGTATATTATATCGGGTGAAAATTACCCGGCAAAAGTGATGGTGGAACTTTTTATAGCGATAGTGTTCTAGGGTTAAAAAAAGATGAACTTGCATGGCCAGAGTTTGAAAACAGGTTTAAACACTAACGATTAGAAACTCCCGATCAATGTGGAACAAGCTTTGCTATGAACCATGGGTAATGAATCACTTTCTTTGTCATGGTTTGTTCCCAAGAATAAGAATTCAGCACAATGTGGGTGAAGCCTACTGAGAACTGTGTGCCTCAATAAGATTCAGATGTAGAATAACTAAAGTACAAATCTGATTACGTTTGGACATTTCAACCTGTATCTGTGACACCTAGAAGTCATGTTCAAAGAATCTTACATTGCTTTTTTTTATTATTATATCTTTTTTTTTTACATTTTATTTATTTATTTTTATTTGAAAGTGCAACAGAATCTGAGTAAATCAAAAAAAATCATGATAAATAATACAATGAATGGTGTTGCATACAGTCAAAGCCAACACAAACTTACTCAAAGTATTGTAAATCCGTTTATTCTGCTGTGACGCAGTAGCACAAATATCTGACATCTGTATCTTCTATAATTGATTCCAGCTCTGCACTCACTTGTTCAACGCTGGTTCTGTGGATGTGGAGTGATGCGGTTGGAGTTGTGTGGATGGTGTGAGGATTGTGACTGCTGCTGCGCTCGGGTCCTCAGTGCGCCGCGCCTGACGCTACCTGAGGGCAGAGCGAGCGCAGCAGCTGTCACGCACACACACACTCCTCCATCACCCACACACACACTCCTCCTCTGGCCCCTTAAATAGAGCATGAACGCTCCCACGCACTGCGCCTGTTGCCTCCAAACTGGGCCGTGATTGCATACTTTATGAGAGAGGCATGATGGGTAAGGATTAAAGATGGCTGCCCTGGGGGTATACATTACTCTTGATGGATCCGTGCGCTTCACATATTCTCTGAAGACGTCGCGGGGGCCACAAGGCTTGACTAATGCATGGTGCGGTGATGGGATCAGAGCAGGCAGCGCGCGCGTGTGTGTGTGTGTGGAATACAGTTCATCAGGGTTAGAAGTGACAGCACAAGCCTCCTGACGCACTTATTCATCTTTAATACTTTTCATGTCTTTCCCTTTAGGTCTCTGTTTTTACATTCTAATTATTGGTTATGTAGGTTAAAGACGACATGTTGTGTTTGTTCCATGTGTTTAATATTGAACTTTGACATTATGTGGATTAGCACAAGGCACAACATAATCTACGGAAGACTTTGACAGAGTGAGGAGGTTTTTACTCATTTTAAGCTATGGAACGATTCTGCAAAAAGAGTCAAATCGTTCGATCCTGGCCTTTCGATCCGATCGTTGCACAGTTCGAACGATTTTGCGCATGTGTAGCGGCAGCAGCGTTTTGTTTACAAGGGAAACGAGTGAGCGCGTGTGCAGGAGAGCGTGTTGTGTATGTGGAGGAAGCGGAGGGAGACGCTGGCACTGCAAGAGTGGACATAAGATTCAACCTTAACGTCATATCGCTCCGGTGTTTGGGAACACTTTGGATTTAGTACCAAGGATGATGCTAGTGGTAAGAAAACTATCTATTGGGAAGTTTATCGTTAATGACATGCAGCCGTTTTGTCTTGTTCGCGCTGTTGAATGCGCAGGCTTTAAGCACGTTTAACTCTGCCGATCCCAAAACACTTCAGTAACACCGTAATACCCGCGACGTATGAAGAAACAAAGCGTGCGCAAGACCAGACTGCAAGGGAATACGTTGGGCTGACAGCTGATGAGTGGACCTCCAGAGCTACGAAGAGTTTTATTACGATACATCGACAAAGAGTAGGCCAAAGTGTTGCAGACATGCAGACTGTATGAGTCTCCAACACAGTCTCACAAGAAAGCGTACATATAGCACGACACAAAAATAGTGTATTTTTAGCACAATATCAGTCCTGTTTTTAGTACTTATGTTACGCCGTACATATAGCACGATATGAAAAAGAGTAAAAATGACACGAGATTTCACAGCGTCAAAATGTCACGAGTTTAGGTTGAAGCCACGTGGAGACGTTTTCTTCAGGTGAAATGGGTAAGTTTATGCATAAAGTTACTAAAATGGGTAAGTTTAGGTCTGGGGCTTGGGGCAGGTTAAGATTAGAATCAGGATTTCATTAATATTCATAAATAAGAACACATCTTAACAACCACCATTGACATGAATGGGGACTGTGACTCGTACTATAATTACACAAAAGAGCGGTAAACTCGTGCTAATCATACGTAATTTACATGTTGTGTTATGTCGTGGTAAATGTGCTTTCTTGTGAGATCGGGCTGGTCACAGATACAAGGTCAACATGTTAAAATATTTTACTGAAATTCTGGAACATGTTTGAGTTTGAGCTGATGTTGCCCCAGGGCACAGACACATCTGTCTGTGATAGGCTCAGGCACTTGTTTCCACACAGTTCTCATCAGGCTCCACCCACGAGTTATTACAATGTAAATCCTGGGAACAAACCATGACAAAGAGTCAGGTGTCTGAGAAAGTGACTTTCTGGTTTCACTCTCTGGCAACCCATTCTTCTGTGATTGTAATACCTTCATTAAGCCACAGTTGTGCATCTTACACATGGTTCATTTAAATCAAGTTTAACAACATAGAAATCACAGACAGTTGTGTCTGTCCTGGCGCAGCATCAGTTCAAACTCCAACATGGTCCTGAATCCTGGATCAACATTTTGTTTTAAGTTAAAATATATTGAAATAAAGATAAAACCATGACTTATTATAATCACTTATTAAATCATGACCCAGATTAACATTGTTACTTTTTAATATTGTAGACTTATTGGTCCTGATGTCGACCTTATGTGGCCCTGGTTTAGATCTGATGCTGAGAAACTCCAGGTTCAGATTATTAGCAATAAGAACAGACTGTAACATTAGTTATGATCAATATAAACAGATCTAGTCCTAATCTAGACCTCGTGCCCTGATCTAATCTGGCTCTTTGGATAATAAAGTTGGATAACCCTGGTATTCCGTGTGAAGTTGGAGGTTGTGAGAAGCGTCTGCTCCTTCCACAGCCTCTGCTCCTCCTCACTCTGTATTCTGCAGCAGACAGAATATTCTTCCTATTATCCATAATCCATGACCATCTCTGCTGCTGCTGCTGTTTCTCTTTGTTTGAGCGGAGTGTTATACATGTGTCAGTCAGTCCTCCGCTGTCAGTCCCACATCCTGTCTCTGATCACTGACAACCCAGCGTCATGTGGACTGGAACAAGGACACATTTTTGGAAACACTTTGATGTTAATAATGAGCTCGTGTCACAACAGCTATAAGCGTCCGGTTGTGTTTCAGTTTAACCTAGAAAGTCAGACTGCAGTCACAATCTATTATCCTTCCACTGACTTTAGAATGGTAATTGTCAGCAGAGCAGTGCAGTGATTAAAGGGCTGTATGATGCCAAACCCACAGTTTGTAGCTCATTCTAACAGCATCGCCTCATCATTAGTTTACTGTAGTAGCTCTGGTGCTGCTCAGGGCCTCGGCAACTGGAGTGTTTGGCTTATTTAGAAACAAGCCTGTTCATGTTTTTGTCCTCCTGTGGGCTCTTTTACACCTAGACATGTCTTATGTCTGTTTTTTGTTTTTATTTATCTCTCTAAATCTGTTTTTTTTTTTGCTCTTTTGCTCAGTCAGTGATTCTAAAGTTGCCTAAATAGACAGTGGCTCATGACATGGATGCAGTGTTTGGGAAGCCTTTGAGACGGTTCTGTTTGATCCACGCATATCTATCGAAATGCATTTGAAATATTCACCAAGAATATTCAACAAGAAATCTGTGTGGATGAATAAAGTTAAATGAAGAAGTTACTAAAACTCCAAAGTATGAGCTAGCTCATGTCTTAATAACATCCCTGTGATGCATGACAATTCTGGCCCAGTCGCACAAAACCACATGTATTTACATAAAATAGTAAACACAGTAGTGCACACGTGCACTGAAACGATTCATGCTCGTACATACCATTATATCTCTAGTTGTTGCAATAATAATCCTGCAAAACCAAAACACCAGGAGTCTCTACCTCACAGACCTGTACCAGGAGTCTCTACCTCACAGACCTGTACCAGGAGTCCTCTACCTCACAGACCTGTACCAGGAGTCTCTACCTCACAGACCTGTACCAGGAGTCTCTACCTCACAGACCTGTACCAGGAGTCTCTACCTCACAGACCTGTACCAGGAGTCTCTACCTCACAGACCTGTACCAGGAGTCCTCTACCTCACAGACCTGTACCAGGAGTCTACCTCACAGACCTGTACCAGGAGTCTCTACTTCACAGACCTGTACCAGGAGTCTACCTCACAGACCTGTACCAGGAGTCCTCTACCTCACAGACCTGTACCAGAGTCTCTACTTCACAGACCTGCTGCTCTAGTGTCGATGCCTGGACCTCGGATCCCACCTAATCTTGACCTCAGATCCCACCTCTTGAGATCCTGGACCTCGCTCACTGTTCCACTCCAGCCTCTCTTCAACTGGCTGCCTTCGTCTGTTAGAAAATTCGTCTACCTAAAAGTGATGTTTGGCTCCACAGACCTAAAGTTCTATTACATCTGGACATGGATCCCTCTTTCACTGTGTTCTCCTCCAGGTTTCTCTTTTTCCCCCTGATGGGTTTTTTTGAGTTTTTCCTGCCGAGAAGGAGGGTCTAAGGGCAGGGGATGCTCTGGGACAGTTTTTATTTGCCTAATTGCTGTTGTAACAATCTGCCTGCATTTCCTAAAATGTTTCTAATTTTACATTGTTTCTGTTGGTATTGACCAAATGTTGCCATGTTTGATTTTCTGACAAATCTTGTTTGCTAAATCAACACTTTGTAAAGTCCGCTGAGAGAACTGCTGTTGTGATTTTGGGATATACAAATAAATTGAATTGAATTGAAAATTGAATTGAATTATTGGCCAATCACAAATAATGTTTTAATAGCCAGGCGCACCAACTGCACCGCGGTAAAGCTACATAATATTGAAATTTAGATTTGAACATGGCCTCATTTCACTAACCTCTACGTTTACGCTGTACTTCTCAGGCTACAACTGAAGTGTTGGTCGCAGTACAAACACAACGTCCACTAACGAACAAACAGCAGTGATTGGTTAATGTGAAAAAGGACCCGCCTACCAAAGCATAAACAAGCTCCAATCCTGAGGCATCAGACGGTTTCTGTCTCATACATCAGACTAGACCTCAGTTTCCTCTCCTACATCTGGGGACTCCTGGTACACGTCTGCAGCCAGATGCCTCTCACCTCCACCATGTTAAAGGGTCCTATTGTGTGTTTTTATATTAGTAAGAATCTAGAACATCTGCAGATTAGTAATTTACCTTTTGTTCATTGTAAAACACAAAGTTGATTCAAAACAGTTCTACTGACTTCCTGTTCAAAACTTCAGAACTGATAAGCCCCGCCTCTTCATTTTAAAATGCGACTGTAAGCAACAGATTTAAAAAAAAAAAAAAAAAAAAATACTGTTGGAAAGTGAATATGGGACAGTTTTGAACCATATAAGCTTCACTTTGAGTTTTAATCTTTTGAATTATAACAAGTATTTATTTATTTATTTAGAAAGGGACAGTGCACATTAATGAACATATATACATATGTAAATATGCCAGATTTTAGCCATTGGCTAGTTTCCATTTTAGTCCCTTAACAGGTTGATGGTGTCTAGGACAGAAGAGATTCAAAAACCAACATAAATTCAGGAGGGTCACACAGATCACAATTTACCATACATTGAGTTAATAAAGTGCTTTTGTACATTTAAATAAAAGTTGAAGAGTTATATGCAGGTGTAATAAAGTGCTATGTGTATTGCATAAATCATATTGTGCCATGTGCACAATTGCACAAGCCCTAAAGTGCTGTGTGTATTGCAGAAATCCTAAAGTGCCATGTGTCTTGCATGTGCCCTAAAGCCCAGTAAATATAGTCTAAGAATTGTGTTCACATGTTTGTGTTGATCTTAGCGACTCCTTTAAATAACTTTTGAATGTAGTAAAGGTGGGTAAATACAGACAAGTGGGAGGGGATAGGTGGTAGGTGAGAACGGGGATTTCTGAGCGCTTGAGCTGCAGCTGAAGAACAATACAAGATTACTCCAACATGAATGAATCGACTTAATAGTTCCCCTTTAAGGAGCATGTTAGGCATCCTGCTTCATTCATCAGGTCTGATAAAGTCTGGGTTTTAATCTGGTGGTAACGGGAGAACTAAATATTATCTTTGTGTGTGAAGTATGAGAGGCACTTTGCTAGAACACAGCTCACTTTGCGTGTGTGTAGTTGTTGTGTGGTTGTGTGAGTGAAAGTGAGCCGCAGCAGGAGTGGGCGGGACTCTGTCTGTGTGATTGACGGCTAAAGTGACGAGTGAGTGACGGCCGCACAAAGACAGTCAAAACAAGGCAGAGGAAAAGAGCAAGAAGAACAAGGTACTGTGAGAACGCCTGACACACTCACACTCACACACACACAGCACACAACCACACAACCACAGGCTCCTGGGTTCTCTTCCCCTCACACAGCACACAACCACAGGCTCCTGGGTTCTCTTCCTCACACAGCACACAACCACAGGCTCCTGGGTTCTCTTCCCTCACACAGCACACAACCACAGGCTCCTGGGTTCTCTTCCCTCACACAGCACACAACCACAGGCTCATGGGTTCTCTTCCCTCACACTGGAGCTCACACGGCTCATGACAGTGACATACAAATGGCTTCAGTGGCTCACAGTTTATCTTTGTGTAGCAGGCTGTGTTCTCATAAGTCTGCGCTGACTCTACATTTAGATAAGTTAGTGTTTTATTTGGCTATTTTGTTGTGAGTCATATTGTAACAGACATTACAACTGAAGGAAAATGTCTCTACAGTCATTTAGGCCTCTTCTGTCCTCAGTCACTCTGGTCTACCTGTGTTCTCTCTGTCCTCTGTCACTCTGGTCTACCTGTGTTCTCTCTGTCACTCTGGTCTACCTGTGTTCTCTCTGTCCTCAGTCACTCTGGTCTGGCCTCTGCGTTTGTGTGTGAGTGAGAGAGTGAGAGTGAGTGAGAACGAGAGCCCAAGAAAAGCACAAAATCCCAGTTAATTTAAACATATTTGCAGTCTAATGTATTGGTTAACATGAGTTTGTTCTTGGTTGTATTTCTCTTCACCCGTCTCACTCCAGGTGGATCTGTATTGAACTCTGGTTTAACTTCTTTCACAGTCTACATCTGAAACTTGCGTTAAGGAAATGGTGGGATGTTTAGTGAAATAAGCCAAACTGATTGGGTGAGAGGCTGACCTTATTTGTGCTTAGCCAATCACAGCAACGGATGGCAAGTTTTGAGCATCATGGACTTAAAGTACATCATTGTCAGCTGCTTTGTTTGTTATTTGTCTTTTTTAGCCAATTTCATGCTCTGCTGATGCTCAAATAAATAAATAAATAAAATGATGTATCTAATGTCTCCATGGAATAGAGTGTCACAAACACTGCTCTTATATCAAAAGACATGACTCTGTATTTTTGCTAAAATTGCATCAAAAGAAGCAGAAACACAAACATCCGCGTGAGCAGTCATCTCTGCTACAATGTGATTGGACCTCAGAATCACGCTGCTGTGATGTGATTGGGCCTCAGAACCACGCTGCTGTGATGTGATTGGGCCTCAAAACCACGCTGCTGTGATGTGATTGGGCCTCAGAACCACGCTGCTGTGATGTGATTGGGCCGGAACACCTTTGGTTTGGACTCCCAGCACAATCGGGCTGCTGGAAGGCCAGATGGTTTATCTGAAGTTTGTGAAATAATTTGTTCATCTAACGGGATCAGGCTGTTTGTCAAAGCCTGATCCCGTCAGATCTCAGGAGCTAAGCAAAAAAGGCCCTGGTTAGTACTTGGATGGGAGACCATTAGAACACCAGGAGCCACAGTGGGACGACAGGAGTAGATTGTTGTTGTGTCCTTGGGCAAGACACTTAACCTACACTGCCTCAGTGTCTGTTACCTTGGTCCAAACTAAAGCAAGAACACTGAGAGAAAATGAATGTTCTGAGCAGACAAGCTTCATGCCTGCAGAAACAAAACTATATGTTCCTTTCTTTTCAGTAAACACAAACGTCCTGAAAACGACCCCGCTGAGACGCATACACCCCGGCCTGCTGTACGACCCAAGTTTCCCCTTTAGTACGCCTCGTTTTGTTGTGGCAAACATTTGGACAGTGAGCTCCAGCGTGAGAAATAAATTGTGCTGTTTACGAGACAGACACATCTTTCATTATGTCGGCGCATAAGAAGGGTCTCACTCCAGCGCTTTGATGTATGTCTGCGCCGCGGATGTGCTCGCTATCCCCGATCTCGCCGTCTGATAGAAGCATTACTCAAGCGCGCACGTTCCGACGCACGACAAGACTGATTGCGGCTGCTTGACATCATCTGAGGCCGGCGTTCTGTGGGAATGACAGAGAATCGAGCTCTTCCTCTGCAGATCTGTGGTGCAGTTTGAGTGATCGGACACGCTTTTGTCACGTCTCCATCTGCTGTGGACAAATGAGGCTTAATGACATAATTGTGTTGCTTGGACACATTTACTGCTTTATATGTTTGTTAGTGGAGAAAGCTCTTGAGTATTGTGACTTTATTTTGGCAGAAATGGTCACTGTTGAGCCCAAGCTTCTTCATAGTGACTTTGGGCTTCTTAGTTTGGCCGGAGGATTGTGAATTTTGACAGTGTTTGAAGTGTTTATTTTATTCATTTACATATTTATTTATTTTATTTGTATTTTTCATGTTGTGCAATGTACAATTTAAATATTATAACATACAACTTTTTATTCATAATGCACTTTGATTTCAAGGAAATCTCAAAGTTCTACATGAAAGCAGAAGTTAAAATAAAAGAAATGTACAGTTACATAATATTAAAAATGAGCCCAATCTCACAGAAATGTGTATGTATAACACACATATATAAATGTGTATGTATGACACACGTATATAAATATGTATGTATAACACACATATATAAATATGTATGTATAACACACATATATAAATGTGTATGTATGACACACGTATATAAATATGTATGTATAACACACATATATAAATATGTATGTATAACACACATATATAAATGTGTATGTATAACACACAGATATAAATGTGTATGTATAACACACATATATAAATGTGTATGTATGACACACGTATATAAATGTGTATGTATACCACACAGATATAAATGTGTATGTATAACACACGTATATAAATGTGTATGTATAACACACAGATATAAATGTGTATGTATAACACACATATATAAATATGTATGTATAACACACAGATATAAATGTGTATGTATACCACACATATATAAATGTGTATGTATAACAGACATATATAAATGTGTATGTATAACACACATATGTAAATGTGTATGTATAACACACATATGTAAATGTGTATGTATAACACACATATGTAAATGTGTATGTATAACACACATATGTAAATGTGTATGTATAACACACATATGTAAATGTGTATGTATAACACACATATGTAAATGTGTATGTATAACACATATAAATGTGTATGTATAACACACATATATAAATGTGTATGTATACTACACAGATATAAATGTGTATGTATAACACACAGATATAAATGTGTATGTATACTACACAGATATAAATGTGTATGTATAACACACATATATAAATGTGTATGTATAACACACAGATATAAATGTGTATGTATAACACACATATATAAATGTGTATGTATAACACACAGATATAAATGTGTATGTATAACACACATATATAAATGTGTATGTATAACACACAGATATAAATGTGTATGTATTTGAGTTTAGATTGGAATCACAAAATCCAGGCCGACCCGGTCCAAACCTGCACACGTAGTGTTCGAACCCAACTAGAACCTGATCCGTCTCTGTGTGTCTGAGTTTGAACTGTGGTGTTTTACTGACAGAAAAATCTCTTTACTGATGTGTCTCTTGTATTTACATGTGCAGTGTCTCCAGAACCAGAAGTGTTTTCTTCATTGCACATTTCTCTCTTTTTCCTTCGTTTCTCACTGTTTAAATAACAAAGTGTGCTGCTTTTTCTCATGATTTCCTTGCTTCGCTCTTTCTTTCCTCTCTTTTTCTTGGTCCACGCATATGAAAGATGTACGTTCCCTCTCTCTTTCTCTTTTGTACTTGCTCCATGCGTGTCACACATACACAATCTTCTGAAACACGCACCGTTCCTTCTCGCGACGCATACTTGGCCAGATCAAACACTCACATTCTGTCACTGCAGCGGTTTGTGCTCTTGAGCGACTGTCAGTCATCTGAGGAGCGCATGTGTTTAGCCGAACCTGGCTCAACAATCAAGTTAGAAATGTGGTCCTGGCCCAGCCCGAAAGTCTGGTCGTGTCGGGCTGGGTTTGGACTCGGGTCCAGAATCTAAACTCTAGTATGTGCATGTAAATGACCCACATTTAAATGTGTTTGCATCTCTCTGTCTCTCTCTCTCTTTGTATATGTAAGTAAGATGTTGCTGGTCCAGTTTACTTCCATGGTGGCTTTAATAAATGTGCTATTATTTATAAATATGAACAAAAACGTGCTCATTATTCACATGTCAAAGTGTAAATCCATATTTCTGTGAGACTTTACAGTAAAAACATGTAAGCTATAATACATATACAGACATTATAATACATTTGTCTTAACAGGAATGTCTTCAGACCTTTTTAAATATGTCCACAGTGGCTCCCCACAGGCTCTCACACTGGGTCCTTGGCTGGTGGAGGCTTTTTATCATATTGATAAATACATATAAAAATAAAAATACATACAATTTAGTTGCAGTCAAAATCTTTGAAGGACAAATATGATGCCTGGTTTGTGTTGTTTTTATCTGATGCCAGGAACCAGAACTACTCATGAAGAGTAAAGCCATGTGTTTCCCACATCAGAAATTACATATCACAGTCAAAACTTCATATGTTTTTAATTGTTTAATCATTTGGCAACACTGTGAGACTACAGTAGCTGGAGGACATTCACTAATGTGCATGTCCAGATGAACTCTGGAGACACGCCACAAGCAGGTCTCATGATTTCTAAAATTATCAGGGAAAAAAAAGGGTGACAAAATCTAACAATTTAACTTTTATCAGGTAAACAATACAAACCACACGGCTTAGTTGGATGAAAGAGAAAAACGATCGTGGCGTTCTGTGCCAGTCTGGTGCTCATGTGCCAGTTGGAATTGAACAGCACTGGAAGATTTTAACAGCATATCTTCTTTTAGGTAAAAAGCAAATCAATTCTTAATTGTTCACTGGCCAGTCATCTGTTCCTCAGAAAGACAATGTGGCAATTTGTCTTCAGTCTACACAATTCAAAGACTCTCCCTTGAGGTTGTCTTGGATCTTTTTTGATGCTATATTTGAGTTCAGATACCCACTCCTGACAAATCACCCACTTTTCCTTCTGATCATACTGCCTGTGCTGGTTGAGGTGCAGCTCTGCTCTGAGATCTGGAGCAGTGCAGAGCAAATGCAGGTCACGCCGAACGAGATCCGCCCGCACCTGAGCACCGCCTCGAGCCTGCCTCCTCAGCTTGTGTTTGTCTGCTCATAAAAGCAAATAAATCATGTACAGTGGAGTCAAAGACGTGGCGCTGTATCCCAACTGTCACTCAAGCTCTCAAACCGGCACAGACACATGCCGGGAGGACTGAAATAATCACCAGTGGAAGTGAAAGCAGACGAGGGTTTGAGAGAAGCTGCTGGAGGATTACGAGGCGCAAACCCACCGACTTCGCCGCCTCTCGCGCTCAGACGGCAGATTTACGAGCGGTTGTCATGGAGAACAAAAGAGCGCGGCGTATCCAGGGGCGTGTAGGCGGGTGGAGAGCGGGGCTTATGTGGATGAGGGTGTCACATCAAAGGTAGACGCTCTGGAGGAAGTTTACCTGCGCTGCGGTCTGACAGGACGAGCTAACTGACCGGACCATCCACAGAACAGGAGCTGATGCAGACTGTGGTGGAATTAAGCTGGCTTCACACTAGAGGAGTTTAAGATCATGTTGTGATCAAAAACAGAACAGGCCACAGACGTAAGGACATTTCCAGGATGATGTGTCTGACAGTTTCAGCATGTGTCAGAAGAACAGAGACTTGACACACTTGTGGAGAGTTTTATTTAATATGGGACAGTGCACATTAATCAACATGTGTTTTCATGTGTAGTTCCATTTGGCAGGTTGATGTCGATACAAATACAGGACATATAACGACACACAGTCCAGACACATGACAAAACAAATACAAAACATGCTTAAAATCACATACTAAAGACAATAAAAAAATGTTAGTCAACATGGTGTTCACATGTCTGATTCTCTAAAAGCCACAGTTTAACACTTTTAACCCTAGAACACTTTCGCTATAAAAAGTTACACCATCACTTTTGCCGGGTAATTTTCACCTGATATAATAAACCCAACAAAAAGTACTTGTCATAAAAAAAAGATCAAAATATGACAACACTTGATAAATGACAGTGGTTTTCTTTTATTTTCAACTGTGATATGTGGAACAAAATGGAAAATAAAAATATAGGAAGATCCTATAAACATGCTCGAAAATTACTGAAAAAATTGGATTTTGAGAACAAAAAATTCAAAAAAAAAAAAAAAAAAAACTGATACAGGTAACTTGGTCTTTGGTCGACTCATTCCTGAGACATGTGAGACTTCCTGGTGAAGCTCAGACTCTGGACACACAAACAGCCACAGGAGAGAGGAACAAAAACTTGGTATTTTTTCATTGTAAAAATGACTCACTTGATTAAAATATTGTTTTCACCAGAAGAATTCACTTTGAAATCACCACTTTGTCATATATATATTCATAATTCATATAAACTACATAATGTAACTTTTGGCAAAAAAAAAAAAAAAAAAAAAGTAAACGTATTACCCTCCATCACTGTTGCCGGGTGAAAATCACCTGAAAGCAAACGTGTGTTACTGTGTTACAGAGATGTCAGAGACACTAATCCTGAGACAGAATGAAGCTGGAGTTGACCAGGAACAGTAAATATGGTGAAAATATGGTGAGACTGAATGTTGTCACTCTTGACATGTGGCAGGATAGGATTGATTTTAAACACTAACACTATCGCCGGGTGAAAATCACCCAAAACGTACATGACCCTCTTTCACTATCGCCGGGTGAAAATCACCCGAAATCAAGTCTGTAGGAAAAGGTGGGCTTTGGGTTAGAGAAACACCCACACCTTCATAGAGTCAAAAACACTGGTGAAGCTCCAGGGACTCATAACACTCTGGTGAAATTCACACGGCTACCCCACGTTGGTGGAACACTGCCTTGGTATATAGATAGAATAGATAGGAATTTGATTTTTTGTCCATTGTTTTCACGGTCTTATAGAGTGTTTACTTTCATGTGTGCAGTTATAAAAGCACGTAGTACTCACACAGCATTGTGGGTGTCAAATGAAAAAAAGTTTTTGCTTTGTTCTTAACTTCTCCAGTGCCAGTCCTGTTCTCACTTTGACCCTCCTTCTCTGTCAGGCCTTTGGCTAATTCTAAACAATATTCACAGCTCCACAAAAACTGGAATCATGACGTTGTACATCAGATGAGACCTACAAGTGTCTGCTTTCAGCAAAAAGAAAAAAAATCTGTTCCCTTTTTATAGACATTTGAAGTTCCTTGTTTTCATTAGATTTCAGCATTTAACGAGAAACTTTTGAAATAATGGTCTTTATCTAAATGTCAGTGTTGTTTTCCTCTGTTCTACTTTTTGGTGAAAGAATCTGCCACTACAATGAAATCATGTATTTAGGATAAAACAGAAGGTTTACATAATTAAAACAATGAGGACAAGTGTCTTTTTCATCTTTAAACCAACAGACGCTGTGTTTCTGATGCAGATTCTCTAGATTCAGTCTCTTTCACGGAGCAGAGATTAGATTGAAGAAATCACAGAAGAGGACGTTTCTAGACTCGTTCTCCTCAGAGAACTAGTCCAGTAGGATCGGCTTTTCTTCAGTTTAAAGATCAAATATGAAATGATAAACTGCATCATGTTCTTGACTGCAGGTGAAGTCAGCACGTGCATCACCGAGTTCTCTACCTTCTCATATAATAAAAGGACTATGACAGAAACAGGCAGGGAGTTAAGGTTCTTCTCATTCTCTAAACTCCGCCCACAAACACATTTCAAACACAACTATTTCACTGAAAAGAGTTGGGTAAAGGTGAAGGGAGGGGCTCAGAGAGAAGATGATCTATTTAATCTATGAAATAAGCTTCATTAGATTTAACACACTAATTTAACCTTTGGGAGTGTTTGGAACAACCTTTTAGAACAAGAATCAAAGCAAAACCATTACCAAAGTTGAAAAGTGCTATATAAATAGAGAACATGTACCATTTAAAACATAATTTAAAGATGTTTTGTGTAACTTTTCCAATAAAATGTTCTGTCACAATGAGAATGTTCCAGTCCATATAGCATGTGTTTGTTTATAGGTTATTTCATTTCTAAACAATTAGGGAAAAATGCAGGGCTGCCTCTCCATAGATCTGACCTGTACCTCTGGCCTTTGTTGTATCACATGCTTCAGGTAGATAATATGCTTAGTGGAACCCGATTTCACATTTTTTACTAAATTAAACGGACTATACCCATTTTTTTTTTACAACAATATAACTTAAAAACAGTTTCCCCCTCACACTAATGTCTTGTGAACGTATCTATACAGAGGGAAAGTAGTCTGCACAGTCCTGTCTATGTCTAATAAAGTCCTGTTTGTGTCCAACTTTTTCTGTTGTTGTTTTTAGCATTGTGGCTAACTGTTGTTAGCGTACAGATTCACCTCGCCACAAACAGCTGTGAAAAAAAAAAAAAAAACTCTTAATGAAGAACAATTCTGAAGCTCGGAATGCATGAGCTAAGTGAGCAAATCATGTAGACTGAAGTAGGAAGTTTTAAAGTAAATGTTTCTGTTTGTTTACATTTTTAAAGACACAAAAATCAGGTACAGTCTCTTTAAATCATGTTGTGTTCCTGCTTTGGTGATATTAAGTGTTGTTCTGTAGAAAAGAAAAAAAACACAAAAGTGTTCAATCAATTAGTAAAGAGATGACAATCACCAGTATTAAGAATGACTTCTTCAAATTTAGCTTCACGACCCCCAAAGGGCTCCAGACCCTCACTTTAGGAACCACTGCTCTAATTAAATGAATCTACAAGGGAACAGGACATTTTCTACTTAAACATGAAACACATGCTCACACAGCTGGGCAGTTTTCACTGAATACACACACATACTTATTATTTAGATGTTTTTCCTTTTGTCCAGGTCCGTTAGTCCTTTTTGACACCAACATGACATTTTACTCATTTGTAATGCAATCTGTGACCTTGTCTCTTGACATATGATCTCAGGCCATGAGTTTATTATTATTTGTACCATAACTGTCTCTCTTCTCTCTGGGATGTGTAACTGCTCTCTCTTTTGCATTCAGACAGGACAGAGTTAACATGCTTAGACCTTGTCCACACGAAGACAAAACGAGGATAGTTTTTAAATGACCTGCTTAAAGATGGAGCTGCCTTAATATTTATAAGTGTCCACATGAATCAGTAGATCAGCCTGAAGCCGGTGTAATGTATGTATCAGACCAGAGTGTGGCGCTGTGACACTGGCACAGACAGGAAATAGAAATGACGCATAAAGTAAAAAAAAAAAAAAAAAAGTTTTAAGTTTAGTGTACACAAAAACTTAACAGAGAACAAAATGAGGTAACACTTTAAAGTACCGCCCGCTAGTTAATAGGTAACTACGGGGGTACTTACTGGTACTTACTGGTACTTCTGGTGTTAGTACCAGTGGTAGTTACTGGTAACTACAGTGGTACTTGTAGTGGTACTTAGAGTCACAAGTACTGGTAACTAAAGTGACAGTTACCAGTATATTTAGTATTAACTACAGTGGTAGTTCACTGTCAGTTACTATAGTAATTGATAGCTAACTAACACTGACAGCGGGTCGTATTTTAAAGTGGACAAGGTGGTACTTCACTGTCAGTTACTATAGTAAACTCACTCCCTCAGGTATAGGAACCCACAAACAAACTGGGCCAAGGGGAGCGTTCCCTTTAGCTCAATGCGTTTGTCAGGTTGACCGGCGCGTGGGAGACCGGGGTTCGACTCCCGCTCAGGACATGTGTAAGACCATACCCGTTACACTATCAATTACTGTAGTAACTGACAGTGAAGTACCACCTTGTCCACTTTAAAGTATGACCCGCTGTCAGTGTTAGTTAGCTATCAATTACTGTAGTAACTGACAGTGAAGTACCACCTTGTCCACTTTAAAATACGACCCGCTGTCAGTGTTAGTTAGCTATCAATTACTATAGTAACTGACAGTGAAGTACCACCTTGTCCACTTTAAAGTACGACTCGCTGTCAGTGTTAGTTAGCTATCAATTACTGTAGTAACTGACAGTGAAGTACCACCTTGTCCACTTTAAAATACGACCCGCTGTCAGTGTTAGTTAGCTATCAATTACTATAGTAACTGACAGTGAAGTACCACCTTGTCCACTTTAAAATACGACCCGCTGTCAGTGTTAGTTAGCTATCAATTACTATAGTAACTGACAGTGAAGTACCACCTTGTCCACTTTAAAGTACGACCCGCTGTCGGTGTTAATTAACAGTTAATTAATGTAGTAACTGACAGTGAAGTACCACCTTGTCCACTTTAAAGTACGACCCGCTGTCAGTGTTAATTAACAGTTAATTAATGCAGTAACTACCCGTGAAGTACCACTGTATTAAACTGTACAAGAAGACCAGCTGTCAGTGTTTTTTCTTTTTTTTTTTTGGAACTATTACCAACTTTTACTGTAATTTAGCTAGTGCTCAATACATTATTTACTAGTAACTACTGTTTAAAGCTCAACCAGCTGTAGTATGCAAATATTTTTTGGGGTTTATTGATAAACATTTTGTAAATTGTTAATGTGTTTCATATCTGTTGTGGCTGTGAGCATAATAAAGAGGTGTCTCTTTGTATTAGATTGCCCAGTGTTTGATTTTTATCATAATCTGTATTATACACAATATTTGCAGTAATTAACTTCTTTCATAACAGTCTTTACCTTTGTTTGTGTAGCATCACAAATAGAGCCACCAAGTACACAATTAAGTATCACTAGAGGTACCCGTATAAGTACCACTAATTAGTACAAATGATGCCACCATAATCCCTAATTATCATTCCACAAAAGTACCAGTAACTATCACTATAATTAATACTTAACTAGCCGGTAACTGTCACTTTAGTGACCAGTACTTGTGACTGTAAGTACCACTACAAGTACCACTGTAGTTACTAGTAAGTACCACTGGTACTAACACCAGAAGTACCACTAAGTACCCCCGTAGTTTACCTATTAACTAGTGGGCGCTATTTTAGTAACTGTCAATTAAGTACTAGTAACTACCACTGTAGTTAATACTAAATATACTGGTAACTGTCACTTTAGTAACCAGTACTTGTGACTCTAAGTACCACTACAAGTACCACTGTAGTTACCAGTAACTACCACTGGTACTAACACCAGAAGTACCAGTAAGTACCAGTAAGTACCCCCGTAGTTACCTATTAACTAGCGGGCGGTACTTTAAAGTGTTACCCAAAATGAATCTAAAACCTCCAGAAGAGACACAGAATCTTTGGAATATTTTGACAATGTTTCAATACAGATTTAATTGAGATTGGTAAGATATTTATTTTTGTTTTTCTTTATGTCGTCTGTGGTTTATGGTGAAATGAGACGCAGATTTTCATAGTGAACATCATATAAAGGTCAAAGGTCAGTACATTCTGCAGATGATACGTGACTCTGGGCAATGATGTCATCGTGGAAACAAATAAAAGTTCGGATCCAGCGTAACTGCGGAGACGCTAAACCGGAGTTTTTAAATCTCTTCACCCTGAGACCTGGTTTCAGAAATATTCGTTTTCAGTCCTAAAACTTCTGATTCATGTGGACAATGTTGGTTTAGGACAAATATTTGTGCTGAAACACCTGAGCTTGACTTCGTGTGGACAGGCCCTTAGTCAATGTAAACCTGTGCACATTTGAATCTAGCTCGTCAGAATTCCCAGTTCAGGTGTGGACGTACGAGTTGGGGACTGAACATGGAGTCCACCAATCAGAAACGACTCTCCTGTGACGTATAGTGACATGTTCACTGAAGTCTGTAAATTACTTTTTTAACGAAAGGTCGCTTACTTTGAGGCAAAACAAACAATATGAGACATGAGTTCACATGGATGGTGTTTAAACTACTACGGTACGACGTAACAATGGAGGAGGAGAGAAACGGCAAAAGAACTTTGTCTGAAGGAGAAAGTTAGCTTCATTTTATAAACACATCATCCTTCTTCATTCTGCCTCTCTCCTAACCTGATCTGTCTACGTGCAAAACAAATCCTTTTGCAAAAAGCGGGAACACAGAGAAGCGCGTTGGCGTAAAGAGTGTCCTTGTCGACCAACACCTCGATACACTTTGGGCCGTTCAGGGAGAAGGTTAGGTCTTCAGCTTTGAAAATATCTTTGACTCACATTGTTAAGTTCTATCAACACAAAGTTTTAACTTAACGGCTTCATGTCTTTTTACAGTGCAGCTCTGAACTGGCTCGTAAAGGCTCTGAAAAGAGACATTTCTTTAGGAGAATCAATTAAATATCCCTTAACTCAAATGAACTATTAAATCATCACATAAACAAATGAAAAACAGTGGATTAGATTTGTACAGTCTGTGTGTGTGTGTTTGTAAAAAGCCTGGCTAATGTCTCCAAACCGCACTGCTGTTGTGTCAGATGTAATTAGAAGAGTTTAGTGCTCAGTGTGTTTGAAGTGAACGGTCCTCCAGCACACACACACACACACACACGCAGCAGTGGTCTGATAATGAAGCGCTTTCCCCAGTCAGTCCAGTTGGATTCATGCAAATGTCCCCCTCAGGACTAGAGCCAGACCCGGGCGGACATTTAGTTTGAGTGAATGTGGAGAAACCTCAGATTTACAGCTGCGAGTTCATTGATTAATCACAAAGAATTGATTTCTTCCACTAAACGTCTACTTACTTAGTAATCTAATAATCAGTAACTGTGTACAACAGGGAACACAGGCCGGTCAATTCAATTAGACGGAAATTAGGTTCTTTAAAAAGTATGAGAAAGTCTTATGTGGGGGTATTATTTTTGAGAAGTAAAATAAATAGTTGAATTTGACTGAATAGGCAACACAACCAACAACATTCATCTTAGTCTGTTTTCACACCTGATAGCTCTCTGAACTGGTTTGTTTGGACACTGACAGTTGAACCATTATTTCAGTTTCGTTTGGAGCGATTCATGTTCCCAACACGTTTTCTGAAATGAACTGATAAAAAGGAAAACACAAAACCCTCCCGGCCTGTGGTGGCGCTGTGCCTCAAACTGTTGGGGGAAAGTGCAGAAAATGAGAGTAGAAACTGTGTTTTCTGAATGGCGGAAGGAGGAGTCCCTATATTGATAAGTGTCAAACTTTTTTTCATTTTTGCACTGTCTGAATTTCAGACATGGATAAAACAAACATGAGGGACACATGAGCTTCACTCTGGATCATCGGAAGCAGCTGACACTGTCCCGGAGCAGGAGACAGGAGGTTTAACTTATGTGACTGTTGCATGAGATGACCAGGGGAATTTCTAACTGATGTTCAGGTTATCAAAGAAAGACAAGAATGTACAGACCTCTGGAATACTGCCTTAGGACAAATCTGTGTAAGAATAAACCACAGTGCTTCCCTTGTGAGTCTGTGTTCACATATAAGCATGGTAATAGCATGTATCTGTCTGATAAAAAAAAAAAAAACATGTACTTTTAACTTCTACGCCACCACTTTATTTCCAGCTGCTTGTTTATCCTGTTTTAATTGTCTTTTTTGAGTTTATTTGGGTTGCGTTCTGCGCATTGATCAAACAGTACAAGTTGGGCTCAATCGTGGCCGTCAGTGTCACATTCTCTTGGTGGGACTAGCGTCATTGTGTTGTGGCAAAGAAAAACGAAGGGGAAAACAACAACGTGAAGTAACTTTAAATTATAACTTTTACTCACCACCACACAGTGATTGTTCACAGTTTCCAAACTTTAGTATTTGAGCATCGGGCAAGCATTTTTACGTACAGCATGTTGACGATTTCGCCTTTGCGTCGTCGGCAAACAAAACAAATCGGTCCGACCTCGAGAATCACAAGCCACGCGCGCTGGAGTCTGTTTGGAAGTGGATCAAGACCATCTCCAGACGTGGGTCTCAGTGCGATTTGTTCACGCGACCAAAGCAAAATGGACAGTCAGTCAAAAAAAAAAATAAAATAAGCAAGCCAAAGTTATTTGTATAGCACAATTCATACAATTCAAAGTGCTTTGGGGGGTGGCTGTGCTGTGGTGATGGTGGAGGTAAAGGAGCCGGGCTGGGTGGTGTGTGTGTGTGTGTGTAAATAGTCTGTCGGAGCTGCAGTAATAGGCAGAGTCAGTGGAGCGTTCCGGGTTCTTCTGCAGGTCACATGGGAGCTGCTGCTGCTGCTGCTGCTGTCTGCTTCCTCACTTTTACACTCTCTTCACAACAGGATCTCACACCACCTCCTCAGAGCTAAAACTTCTGCACTTCGGATCATCTTTAAAAGCAGCAGGTGTGTGATTAAGATAGAGTTTAGTCGTCTTTATGTTTACAGTGGGGAACGTGCATGGACTGTGGAAGTGGACACACGTATACATCAGAGGTTAGGTCTGGGCAACAATCGGCTTTTTTTGATGAAATCCTCATATTTTGATTTTCAGCTCTCGATTTGATGCATCTATTCAAAGACAGACTTTTTTTTTTTCATCTACTTCTTTCATTGGTTAGTTTCAGTAGTTTCAGAGTTGCCAAGTCCACTATTTTAGAGCAATTTTGAGCTTCTTTTTTTGGAAAGTCGTTCATGAATTTAGCCTCTCTCATTAATACATTATCATCAAAACAATTTTCATTAATCAATTTTTTCTGTATATATATTATGTATTCTAACTGTTTACTGAAAGTGGAAGTTGCTTTGTTTCTTTTTTTTTTGTTATTTTTTTTGTTTTTGTTTTTTCCAAGACTTGGTTACTTGTTCCGTGCTGATCAGTCTTTGAGTGACAGCAAGATCCAGCCAATCACTAACCTCTCTCACTCCAGACAGATCGGTGCTGACATAAACCTGCCTCCTTGTGCTGTCCTACGGGAGAGGAGACTGGGAGCTCTTTGAGTGCCTGGACCAATGCCTCGTTTGTGTCTGTGAAAAGCTTTTCACAGAGTGACTGTCTCCTCGTCGATGTTGCTCTGAATTTGCATAAAGTTAACTTCGTCTCAACTTGGCTGCGCTCAGGTGGCCTGGGTCGCTCACGTCCTCATGTCTCCTCTTTGCTCCAGCTGCAGAGGAAAAGAAAGATCGGCTCTCTCAAGTCGCTCGAGTCACTTCTGATGTGAGTTCACTGAAAGCGTTTGTGAAGAGGTGGGACGTTTAATGAGCTGATTGGGTGTGCGGAAGACCTTATTTGTACTTGACCAATCATAGCCATGGATCGTAATGACGTACTGAGAGTCCACCTGGGACAGAACAAGAGTCACACACATAATCCTCTGTATTTCTGCTTAAAACAGAATCAAACGCAGCAGAAACACGTACATCCATGGGAGCAGCCACCATCTGTTTTGTTTGATTCAGTACTTCCTGTCATCATTGCAACCAACCCCACTGCTGCGATGTGATTGGGCCGTTCACCCGTTGGGTCAGACTCCAAACCAATCGGGCAGCTGGAAAGACACATGGATTCTGATTTGACCAATATTGAAAGATAATCCATCTGGCTGGACAGGGAAATGCAGATGCTTTATTTACCTCAAACACAATAAGACAATAGACTTTTGCCATCTCACCCAGGCCTTTCATAAGTACATTTCAACTATTGACCATTTGCACCTACGTCACTTGATCACGTGGCTGCGCCTTGCTGGATGGCAGAAGTGCGTGTATGCAGCATTACAGGAGAGCAAAACTGACAAATTCTCACATATTTTCTTATTTTTCCGTAAATAAAGCAGTGGATGCTTCTAGTGCATGTTTAGTACATTTGTCTGTGGAAGTAGGACGTCTTTTAGACACACACAAAACAAGGTATTTGGAAAAGCTAATGAATGCAGCTGATCCATGCCCTCTTCCTCCTGCTATGTTTGCAGAATAAATAAAATCTTCAAGTTTGCCTGACTTTACTCCTCATGATTTGCACCATTCTGTGGTAAACAGGGTTTGTCTCACACTGGAGCAGATTTAAAAGCTACAAGAGGTTGGTTTTCAATCATTTAGCTGTGAGGCTAGTGTTAGCCACGCATAATGCAGCTGTTTCAAATATTCACTGCATTTTTTTTTTGTCAAAGGTCTTTTTTTTTTTTTTTAGCATTGACTTACCTTGTTTAAAGTGTTCACTGCAAATCTGTAGCGATTTAGAGGGATTCCAGTTCTTTTGATTTATTGCTGCCATCCACTAGCGTCTTCTATCTTCATCAAAATGTAAACTAAAAAGCTACAGGTTTAGGCTTAAAACCTCCTTGCCTGTTCCACGAGATACAGCCATTTTACAATTGAATTAAATTAAAATTACTTAGAAACGAGCAAGTTTTCAGCAAAGTTTCCATTGCTGTAATGCACACAGACAGCGCTTTTGCCATCCAGCATGGAGAAGTGGGCGTTCCCTCGAGGAGCGTAACGACATGTGCAAATGGTCAATACGAGCCAGAACCTGAAGGAAGATATTTAAAGAAACTGTATGTAAGATGCACAACTAGTGGTTTAGAAATGTAACAATCACAGATGAAGTTGTGCTGCCAGAGAGTGAAATGTCAAATGTATTGAATATTAGACGGTACTGACCAATCAGGAACAAGGCTTGCTTTGAATTATGGGAAATCTCACAATAGTCACACCTTCGTCATGGTTTGTTCCCTAGAATTACATTTCTATACAATGTGGGTGGAGTCTAGATAGATAGATAGTGTTACCGGCCACAGCTTCGGCTCTCGTTTTGTTGCCTCTCCTGTTTTTCTGTGCATGTACTGTTGGAGGATTCGTCGCTATTGGCTGGTGGCTGACCACTCCTCCAACCCGGTGCCACACCTGATTGGGCGTGTCCTTTAAGAGGTCTCGACGCGCTCCGCTAGAGGCGGCTGACCCTGGCTCCATGTCAGCTCGCCCCGTTGCCATGTGTCTCTTCGTTCTTTGTTTTACTTAATTTTGTGCTAGCCTAACTTTGTTTAATTATTTTTCGTAGTTTATTATTATTATTACAAGCTTTGATGTTTAACTTTAGTTTGTAATTAGTTGGAGCTCTTGATTTATCGGTTAATTCTTTTTTTTTATTGTTAAACAAATTTTTGTCTTCAATTTATTACTTTTTATTTTCTGTAAAACCCAATTTTGGACACTTTTTGTTAAAACTTTTACCTTCATTTTGTCTGGTTATTTTTATTGTTACTTCCCCACCCCTGGTCGTAACAGATAGATAGATAGATAGATAGATAGATAGATAGATAGATAGATAGATAGATAGATAGATAGATAGATAGATAGATAGATAGATAATTAGTGTTTACTATTTTATTTTATTTGTTAAACAATCAATTTACAACATGCATCTTCCGTATATACAAATGACGACAATAATACACTGAACAAGGACACACACTTCAGCCCCACACTCGCGAGATAATCTGACCCAGTCACTCACATTCAACAGGCTGAGGCGAGGATTTCAACGTATGAAATGCACCTTTAAAACAAGCTCCGAGCTGCTCTTGTAGACAAACATCTCCCACAGCAGCTCTGTCAGACCTGCACCAATCCTCCAACGCAGCTAAAGCTCTGACAGCACCGGCCTGTCGTCGGGTCCGGTTCCTGCTCAGACCTCTCACAGATCCTGATGAAAGTCTGTGAGCTCTCGTTAGCGCTGGGCTGGAGGTTTTACAGTCAGCTGAACGTGTATGGATCTTGAGCACTGGACTGGATTCTGTTGTTTTAGCCGATAACACACTCAAACACTCACCTTGATACTTTCTCTAATGCTCCGTCTTCTCCCATTTAGATTTACGTTTTCTCACAGATCAGTGCTACAGCCTGAATGCA
>CM076400.1:16564923-16632423 GCA_038363315.1 Mugilogobius chulae | reverse complement strand
CTGTCCAATGAAGGAGCAGATTCTCTCCTCACTGTTTCCCTGTGATTCTGTTACACAGATCGTCTAGAGAACAGAGCACGCTACAGTTTATAAAGTGCGATCTAAAAAGTGATTTGTAAGATATGCAACAAAAATGGTTAATGTCAAAAACTGACCCGCCTCAGCCCGCCCCAACCTGTGGGCAACCCTGTGGGTCACGGGATAGCCTGCTCATCACTAATGTCCACATCTTTATAGTTATAAGCCCCGCCTCTTTAGACTAATAAACTCTGTCTACTTTTAATAATCAACAAATCTACTTTGAAAAGAACGTAATAATAGGTACTCTTGAACTAGCTTTAGTCAACCCTTAATAACTTTTAACACTTAATTCATTATGGACAAGTGATAATTTAATGAGTAAAATTTTTTTTTTTTTTTTTTTAAGTTAAGTCATGTTAAGCAGACATGTGCGCGCTGGGATCCAGCGCAGGAGCAGACATGTGCGCTCAGACCCAGCGCAGGAGCAGACATGTGCGCTCAGACCCAGCGCAGGAGCAGACATGTGCGCTCAGACCCAGCGCAGGAGCAGACGTGTGCGCTCAGACCCAGCGCAGGAGCAGACGTGTGCGCTCAGCCCCAGCGCAGGAGCAGACGTGTGCGCTCAGACCCAGCGCAGGAGCAGACGTGCGCTCAGACCCAGTGCAGGAGCAGACATGTGCGCTCAGACCCAGCGCAGGAGCAGACATGCAAAATATGAAGTGATTTCACTCTTGTGTAACAGCGCTGAGTTGTCAAAGTACAGCTAACGACAGCCAACCTTTTTTAAGTGTTTTAGAACACTACACTGTTGCTCAACACAGAAAGTGTGTTTTTGTTGTAAGGTAGATAATAAAATAAAAATAATAAAGTCAGAAGCGCGATGGTCCGGCTCTGTGTTTGTTTGAAGTGACGCAGTGAACAGCGGTGGCTCTATCCAATGAAGGAGCAGATTCTCTCTTCACTGTTTCCCTGTGATTCTTTTACACAGATCGTCTAGAGAACAGAGCACGCTACAGTTTATAAAGTGCGATCTAAAAAGTGATTTGTAAGATATGCAACGAAAATGCCTCCCCTGACCCTTCCCCCAGGGCTCCCCTGCAAAAGAGATTCTTAATCTCAGTGGGACTTCCCTGGTTAAATAAAGGTCAATTAAATTAAATTAATTAAAACAAAACAACAAATGTGACTGCATTTGTGTTTTATTGTGAAAAGGCCAGACAGCGACAGAGTATTAAAGCACAAAACACAGAATTCACCTGCTCCTCATCTCTTTCATCTGGTATCATGTTTAAATTTAAATTACAAATAACACAAGAGGCATGTTTTAATGAATCATTTATTAGAATTATATTATTAGGCTGCAACTAGCTGAGGAAGTTAGCCCAAATGGCAGCAAAAAGCCTCATAATGCAGAATTTATTTTAGATTTTTTCTCTATTTTGATGATTGTACAAAGTTGTTAAGTTAATTGTGAGTTATTTTCACCTGGATAGACACAAACAAGCTGTCTGATTTGAATTGACTTTATTGTGCAACGTTGGGCTAGTGCCTTTAACCTGACTCTAACCTAACCAAATACAATCAAATCTAAACTTTTACAAAGCCTTCACAGCTGTGTAGTTGTGAAAAAGAATCAGGCATACAAGTTCATGTCTGAGTTTGATACAACAGTTAACACGGTTTTAACTTTAATAACGACACAGGAGAATTGGAGTCGAACAAAACCGTGTTGGTAAATATTATTTATAGGATCATGAAATGTGATCTGCCAGGAGTGAGTAAACAATTAATCTGTACGTTCTGTAGCAGCAGCAGCAGCAGACACGTTTGATTCCAAAGACGGAGTTCAGAGCCTGGAAGAGTTCTGCACTAATGCTGTTTGCTGTGGGCTAAAATAAGTTTGCTGGAGGAATGTGGCGGTGGAACAGCCTCGAGTTCTCCGCTCGTTAGACGCTCTGATTGGCATAATCAGGTTACATGGAAGCTGAAAGCAACAGCCAATCAGCAGGAATTAGCATCAGTCACCACGGTAACGCAGAGCAGGGAGGGAGGGAGGCAGAGAGATGCTGTCCAGGGAAAGAGGCCCCTGTGCTGAGGTCCTGTGAGGGCCCCGGGGCCACAGTGCACATGTGGAACCTGCTCCGGAGACCGCACACCCGGAGGCAACTGTCACACACTGTCTTTTATGACATTATTTATTTATTTATTTGCTCAAAATACTCCAATCCACTTTGTGATGTCACTGACAAAAATAATCACATTACTGTTTTACCCACAATACTCAAGAATCATTTTAGTTTTATCATTTGGACAGAAAGTCTCTCATTTTAAACATTGTAAACTGAAATGAGAGTTTCACAGAAATCTAAGAAAGACTATTTTAATTAAATGAATATCTGATTTTTTTTTTTTTTTTTTTTAATTTTCAACCAGAAAACAAAAACAAAAAACTGATAAGTTTTGTCCCAATTTCTGACGCCAGACAAAGTCCTGGTGGTTTTATGAACAGTAAGAAGCCTACATTTTAATAAAAAAAAATAATAATAAAGAAAGAAAGAAAAAAATAAATAATAATAATAAAATAAAAGAAGATCCAGTGTGGGTCCTTCACGCTGCTGCCTACCTCATACAATGATGACATACCGGCTCAGACGTCCAACAGTCTAACAAGGTCTGTCACACTAGTCATTCAGACTTGACAAATGTAGGATGGTGAGAAAAAGAGGGAAGGTAAACCACACAGAAGGGGTCTCACTCCTAGAAGGAACAATAGCAGACATTGAGGACAGTTACAAGTACCTTGAAATACCACAGGCCAATGGCAACCTTGAACAGGCAACAAGTAAAAGAGCCAAAAACCTCCAACGAGTAAAGCAAGTCCTAAGAAGCCATCAGGACAAAGGAGCTATGAAACTAGAGAAATCCCAAGGGCTCAGAGAAGAGCTGGAGAAGGCTTGGAAGGTGAAGGCAACAGTGGTGCCGTGATGATCGGTGCACTGGGGGCCGTGACCCCCAAACTGGATGAGTGGCTACAACATATCCCTGGAAATACATACGACATCTCAGTCCAGAAAAGTGCAGTCCTAGGAACAGCAAGGATACTGCGCAGAACAGAAAGTGGATGAGAAGGTGGCCTTTCCAGTGGCTTCACTATTTAACCAACTTGGCAACACACACGAAATGTACTGTATTATTATTATTATTATTTTTTATTTTTATTTTATTTTTATTTTTATTTTTATTTTTATTTTTATTTTTATTTTATTTATTTATTTTTTTGTCTTCTTCTTTCCTGAGTGAGTTTTGTGGTCTGGGTCAGTCTGAAGTCAGTCGTCAAAGACAACTCCAAACTGGCAACAGCATCTGTTTGTGTGTATTTGATTTAATTTTAATTGACCTTTATTTAACCAGGGAAGTCCCACTGAGATTCAGAATCTTTTTTGCAGGGGAGGCATTAATGGACATGTTTTTAGTTGTAGGAGGAAACCTACGCAGACACGGGGAGAACATGCAAACTCATGAGGCTAACCGCTGTGCCACCGTGTCGCCCAAAACAGTTTGTGCTTTTTTTAATAAAGAAACTTATCACAGGTACTTAAAGTGAGTTTGATGACATCACAAGGTGGAACAGAGTGTTAATGTTTCAGGCAAATGCTGCATTCATGTGCTCTGGAAACTCTGGTTCTGACGTAATGAGCAGACTTTCAAAAACCAGAGCGTCCGTGACAGCAGCTTGTAAAACACACGAGGGGCAGTGACACTCACAAACATTTGCAGAACTTCGTCTTGATTGTCTTTGCTGATTCATAAAAAAGATGTGTACAAATTCTTATTGTTGATCTTTTTGAGAAGCTGTCTTTTCTTGTTGGTAAATGACCGATGACATTTGAACAAACACAGACCTAACTCATCTCTCCTGGAGCTCTGCTTTGCCCCGGAAAGGTATGAGGATGTTTGTAAGAGAATCTGAGGATTACATTTTGGATTAGTGGCACAGAAGACCATATTAAGTCCAATAAGAAGAGCACAGCATGAGACTGCAGCTGGTGTGAGAGTGCTGCGCCTCCGCCCTGCAGCTTTTGGGCGTGGCCTGGGTGGGGACGGTACAGTTTGTGACAGACTGGAGGTGACGCAGCTGTACAAAGCCCTGCCAGTAGAAGAGTGAAGAAAGCCTGTGCTTGTGGTGTGATTTGTAGCGGTGCAGCTTTTACACACGTGACTTTGGCAGATGTGCAGTGTTTAATTACCTCCTCAGACCAACTGGACCAGCTCGTTTTTGGAGAACAGACTGTTCCAGTTTTCTGACAAGTCACAGCGGGAACGTCCAATCAGCAGCCAGCTCCACCTGTCAGTCAAATCTAAAACGTCGAGTCATTATCCTGAGCAACTGTGTTCAACTTCTACTGCAGAACCAGACAGATGCTTACTTTACTGCTCTGACTGAAACAAACCAGTTCACTGTCTCTGATGCTCTCACGCCACCAAAGTGTCACATTAGATTTTATTTATTTGTTTTTTCTCCGCAGTAGGAAGCTTTTTCAGTTTTCAGTTTTAATTTTTTAAGTATTAAATAAAATTAGGATAAAGTGTGAAAAATTGTGCTTTAGTGTTAAATCCATTGCTTGTTTTTGTAACTCGACTTGATGATTTACTTAAGTTGGCTTCACACTAAAGGAGTTTCAGACGCGTCACAAAAAGAACAGGCCACAGACACAAGGACAAAAACAAGGATTATTTGTCTCATGCTGCGTTCAGATCGGACAGTTGAAACGTCTAATTTCTCAAGAATATTTTTCAATCTGACTCTCCAACAGGTGCCCTAAACACCCTGAAGCTCCACAATGACACGTTTTATGCTCTGTGTTCTCACTTTGTTTTAAACGTAGACAGATCAGGTTGAGAGAGAGAAGGGAGAGAAATAAAGACTTGCTGCATTTCTAAACCATAGCTAACTTACTGTGTGCCGGAACTCCAGGTATCGAGGACATTGCTGTTCAAAACGAGCACAGTGCCAACTACACTAGACATTCTTCAACAATTCATATCTGTGGGCTCTTGTTTGCGTTGGTTTGGGCCTGATTGTGTCAGAAGGACTACCTGGATAGAGCGTGTCACTCTTTGAGCGTAAACGGACATGTCCCATTACAATAACACGGGGAACATCAGACCCTCTCACATAATAAACAGTACACCGAACTCGTGGAAACCCGGGCCGACTCCGGTCTGGACGGACACAGGTGAGCTGGTTGCCACGGTAATCATTTTTTTTTACTGTTGCTACACAGGAATAAACTTTTACACACATTTTGAATGAAATATTTATTTATTTATTTTTTGGATAGCACATTTACACAGACGCTGGTCTTCTAAACATCTGGCGCCTCAACCTCCAACCAACACAAAGTGTTCTCTAATCTGCATGTTATTGGTTGGTGGGGGAACTGGAGTGCCCGGAGGAAACTCACCCAGACACGGGAAAGAACATACAAACTCCACACAGAAAGGCCCGGGCCGAGCCGGAGTCGAATCTGCGACCTTCTTGCTGTGAGGTCAGAGTGCTAACCACTCTGCTGCCTTTTTCTTAACCTTAACCATCACTCTAATCCTTTTACTAAACCTACTAATTCTCCTAAACTTAATCAACGTTCATCCAGACCCGACAACCAAACATTTACCCCAAACCTCACATTATTAAACTACCACATCATTTGTGATATTGTCTGTAAGTTCATCTTAAAGTGCACTGCCTAAGTGGCAAAGGTTTGGAACAAGGGCGTCACCCTTCAGCTGAAGATACATTTTAAGGCTTAAAAGCTTCTTTTTAACAAATCATTATTTTCTACAAAATGTTTTCTGAGCTAAGGCCTAAGTTATTTTTAATAAAAAGTAGATGCTGACTGTTTTATTTGTTCTTTTTGACTGACTGATCAGAACCCCAAAAGTTAAACAAGAAGTTCAGTTGAAGTTTGAGGAAAGGCTTTGATTTTTGTGACAGAAAACTGTAAACCAGCTCTTTACATGAACTAAACAGTGAATGCCAATGTATTATTGTACTAAACAAAGACCTTACCGAGGCTAACCCTGTCATTATTTTCTATTATTTTTATGTATCTATTTATTTATTTATTTTTATCAAGCAGTCTTTACAACATTCGTCTGTTGTATAAAACCATGAGCTTATGTGAAACAAATACAAATGATGACAATGATACAGTGGATGAGGACTAAAGCTGAAGTCTGTCTGCTCTTATAGAGACAACCTCGGTAAGTTTACAACACATCCTGGCCACATCCAGGCCTGTGCCACTAGACATGTGATACAGTATGTCGTGATATTGAGTATTTTAACTTATGTGTGACACTGTGTAACGTTTTGGCCAAAAAATACACTTGAATAAAATCATGTTTTTCTAGTTCAGATGTCTTTGTGACACAAAAGAAATGATACAATTGTGTAACTTTACTCTGAGTGGGCTTGCATGGCCCCAAAATGAACCATTATTTGGCCAAGAGGAGGGTGTATTTCTCTAGAAAAGCAGCTCATTTAGCTATAATTTCTCACATATGAAAACATTATTTATTCCCAATAAGAATGTTCAAAAGAATGATTTTATCTTCATATTTGTATTGAATTGTGATGTTGACTTTCACCTCCAGATAATCACACAGTGCACCTTTAAACACAAAATACATCACTGAACTGGTGTTCTCTCATTGCAAGAAAACAGCTACAGGTTCTACAATTTGTCTTTAAATCTATTTAAAGTTTCTACCTTACTTACAAAGGTAATACATTTTTTTTTCTTAACATTTCTTGTAAATGGCCACACAACTCGGCGTGTATTTTGGACTTTCTTTGGAGGTCACAGGGCACCATCGAGTACTTCTGCTGAGAGCACCAAAATGTCCCGTGGCAGCCGTGTTGACCTGTGCAGCCTGTGAGTGTGTGAGGTCAGCTACACACGCACCGTCAGTCCATGTATGTGTGTGTGTGTGCTGTGTGTGTGAGGTCAGCTACACACGCACCGTCAGTCCATGTATGTGTGTGTGTGTCTGCAGCCAAGCAAAAGCCCTAAGTGATGTGAATCCAGCCTGACCTCGCTCCCACATCCTCTAAACTGTCCCTAATGCAGCGCTCTGCCTGCCGTGACCCCGGAGGAGGCGTGGGATTCAGAACGGCGACATATGGCCCCCGGCAGCGCGCTCACGTCAGCCTGATTCTGCCCTGCGTTCAGTATCAACGCTCGACTAACACAAGCTCTGTGGTAAACATGACACGAGCTAGTGAGGCGAGAAGAACAAAACAAGAGGCCGGCGCAGAAACAGACAGGACAAGTGAACTGGAGAGGAGAAAGTCTGTATGACGGACACACTGAGGGGAACTGAGCCACTTTGTGTGTGAGGAAAGAAATATATATGCAAAATAACAGAATCATTGTTTTTGTTCATACTGTATTTGTTTATAGGTATTTTAACTCTTGTCTGTCTATGTGCGTCATTGGACTTTTGATCCATGTGCAGCTTTCTGATGCACATGCACATGATGCAGTTTCACAGATTCACCAGCAGAGGTGTGAACACAAGGACCCAGAAGAGGCCACATGACCAGGAAACACATGTGTCTGTTGGTTTCTTTTACACAGCACTGCTGGAGGCCAGTTTTCTTTTCAAACTAATCACAGACAAAACATCTTGGACTAAAACATTGTTGAGTGAGTTAAGATTTAGACTAAAGATGTTTTTTAAACACTTCTCGTCAAATGCTGAAATCTACAAAAACAAATGCCTAAAAGAGAGGGGATTAAAGTCAAATAATAATGTATTATTATTTTATTAATGATCACTGGGGCTTGGTAAGGTCCTAGAACTGCCGAATCAAGGAAGTACACTCAAGGAAAAAAGAAACGCAACACATTTTCAGTCCAATAACACACCAAACAATAGAGCAACCCCCAAACCAAAGTGACAGTTTCATCAGACTGTCAATAGTTCACTGACCCCCGTTGGCCCTGGACAGAGGTTATTCGTGCTTCATGGATCGACAGTAGTGTCTGAGTTGATCCATTCTTCAGCTGCTGCTGAGTTTCATTAGGATGTTCACATCGAGCACTATCCTCTCACTTTTGCCTTTCTTGTAAAGAATAATAAACTACAGTTCATCTCTAGTCTGTTCTTTGCTCTTCACTCGTTGTCCCCTGTCCCAACTGTTTCAGATGCTGCTGTTCCAATGACGAGGGCCGGACCACTGACACCGGACTCCCTCCTCTTTCTGGACCTCCGCCCCACCTCCCTCTCCAGGATTGGCCTGTCCTGGTCCTGCTAGACGAGTCGTTTCCCTCTGCTTATGGACTCTGGCTCTACAAACATAAACTCTATAACTTTAGTCTTAGTTACATCTACAGCCTGTCCATCCATGGGAGTGGATCTCTTCTTCACTGTGGTTCTCCTCCAGGTTTCTCTTTTTCCCTTAGGGTTTTTTTGAGTTTTTCCTTGCCGAGAAGGAGGGTCTAAGGACAGAAGGAGGGTCTAAGGACAGAAGGAGGGTCTAAGGACAGAAGGAGAGTCTAAGGACAGAAGGAGGGTCTAAGGACAGAAGGAGGGTCTAAGGACAGGGGATGCTCTGGACAATCATTCATCTGCTCTACTAATAATCTGCTTTGACATGCTTGATCAAATGTTTCATTGAATGTGTATTGTTTCATTTTTGATTTCTTTTGCTAAAATTAATAATCTTGGGAAGTCCTCAGAGACGACTGTTGTTGTGATTTTGGGCTATACAAAAATAAATTGATTTGATTTGATTTGATCAGTGACACGCACACTGAGCAGATCCCAGACATTTTCAATGAGACCATTGGGACCACCTCAGCAAAGTCTAACGATGATGTGAGTGCACCATTCGACCCGAGCTCCAAGCACTGATCCAACATATGGTCGATATGGTGGAATATCGTCAGCTGTGGACCTGATGGAGGCTGAACCTGTCACGGAGATGTGCGGGGCGGTTGGTCTTGTACAGTGGTCGCTACAGAGGAATCAGTGACCTGGTATCGCTCCACAAGACGACTAATGGTAGAGCGGTGACTCCAAACACCCTGGAGACACAAGACAACAGCGTCCATAGCTCCATCCCTCTCTGGTTGGACAATCATGTGTTTTTGGATTCATTCTGGTGCCTTTTATAGAGAAGACTTGACTATGAGTTTCAAAGATTTTGCATGTTTTAATTTCAAATCTGTTAGGGAAATTTTGATCTTTCCCCGGACTGTAATCCTGTCTAGAAAAACAACCCGGACTCAAAACGATACAAATTAGAAAAAGATTTACTTTGAATTCAAACAGATAACGCAAAGAGTTACAAAGAGACCTTCTCTTCTCCTACAACCCCCTCTGGATGTAAGAAGAAGTCACTTTTTAAACAGTTGTCCCGAATCTTCTTTTAGCCAGTTTGACGTTGATTGGTTCTCAGTCTTCAGTTCTCGCCATGTTTGGATGTCACTGTTTCTCTTCTCAGAAATGTCCATTTCATGATCTCATCTCAAACTCAGACTCAGAGACCACACTCTGAACCTGAGACATTCAGACTTACAAACCTCCAGCAAGATGAGCAGTATGTGACAGTTCACAGGTCACAGGTCAACTGTAAACCAACCCTTGGAATGTCTGCTTCACTAACCCTTAGCTATTTTCTCACAAATGCATTTCACATCACAATAAAGAAACCATTTGAATGATTACAAAGTATCAACACTTAACACACATAGAAAATATTTTGTTCTAACAAAAACCGAAAACCTTCATCATGCCATCCCACATAACTGGGCCGATAGATCAGTATGAAGCCCATAACCAAGAGTGACGATCTGTGCCGTGAACTGCAGAGCCAGTGCTCACAGAGTAATTGAAAAATACCAACGCTTTTAGAAGCTATTGTATAGAGAAAATGTATTCCAAAATGATTTCTTCAGTAAAAGGAAATGTAGAACAGAGACACTGGGTCAAGGCAGCTTCAACTGTGAGGAGCACGTTTCATCATCATTCTAGCCTCAGACAGCAAGCAAGAATTATGAATACTGCAGCGTCAGGGACTCAATTCTGATTTTGTTTGTTTGTTTGTTTGTTTGTTTTTTACAGAATCCCCAACATTCCCTCTCCTGCTTTCCTCAGTTCTGTTCTAACTGTGTCTCTCATCATGAGTTTCCTCACAGTTGTGTTTGGATTGATTCCTGCATGTCTGAGTATTCTTGTATTGTCCTGCAGCTGTTGCCCCGGTGCTCAGAAAAGTCCTGTTTTCACCTACCACCTTCCCCTGAAGCCAGTGTCCTACAAAGCAGTGGTTCAAGGAGTTGCAAAGCTCATTCAGATGATTTTTAGATGTGATTTTACAAATATTCCGTATTTACTAGGGATGGGACGAGACCTCATCAGCCTGTCACGATACAGTGAACTATCTCTTATACATAGATTATTATGAATGTGCATGTTTTGTATCTTTGAGCCGCTGCAGTAAAAAGTCTCCTCCACACAGACTTGTAGTGGACTTATTCTGACAGAAAACTGTTTAAACTATGTTCCAGTTTTATTCCGTCAATACTGACCAATACTGACAGAGATAATTAGTCCTAAACATTGTAAAAGTTAGCGCAAAATATATATATATATATATATATATATATATATATATATAGATATATATATATATATATATATATATATAATGAATTGACGGATATGGCGGGAACAGTGCAGTGTTTTCACATTTGAACATAGTTTAAAATGGATCCACACAGAGATATTTTGGTCTATGTCATCAATAACTTTGTAAAAAGTTCAAAATTGTGTCTCCTTCTTTGTTCGGGCTACAGAGGCAGGAGAAAGGGGGCGGGGCCTGAGCGGAGGTAGGAGGAAGGGGGCGGAGCATTACAATTTCAGTCTAATGATTGAACTCAGATCATTTAAATAATAACAATACAAGGTGACAAGGGTAAAGCTAAACTAACAATAATAAACAATAAAAGTCTCATTCTGTAACTGTGCAGCTTTGTTAAAATTCTGAATTGAAATAAATAATTATTTCAAAATCTCGTGACTCGTCTTGTCTCGTTCCATCCCTAGTAGATAATCATGTTATTTACATGGAAAAGTAAAGTATGTTTTCAGTCAAATAACACAACAAACCAAGAACATAATCAAAATTAAACCTTTTTTAGCCGAATTTACAACTTAAAATCATTGGAAAGGTTGATTTTGAAGTGAGTGAAGTTGTGGGCATGATTGTTTTGGGGTCCCAGGCTGGAAAGTTTGAGAACTTCTGTTATAAAACAAATCATTGAAACAAAATGCTGCTTGTAATAATTAAACAATACAATAAAGAGGTGGGGTTTATCAGTATAAAGAGGCGGGGCTTATCACTATAAAGAGGCGGGGTTATCACTATAAAGAGGAGGAGCTTATCATTATAAAGAGGAGGGGCTTATCACTATAAAGAGGCGGGGCTTATCACTATAAAGAGGCGGGGCTTATCACTATAAAGAGGCGGGGTTATGACTATGAAAAGGAGGGACTTATCACTATAAAGAGGCGGGGCTTATCACTATAAAGAGGAGGGGCTTATCACTATAAAGATGAGGGGCTTATCACTATAAAGAGGAGGAGCTTATCACTATAAAGAGGAGGAGCTTATCATTATAAAGAGGAGGAGCTTATCACTATAAAGAGGAGGAGCTTATCACTATAAAGAGGAGGAGCTTATCACTATAAGAGGAGGAGCTTATCACTATAAAGAGGCGGGGTTATCACTATAAAGAGGAGGAGCTTATCATTATAAAGAGGCAGGGTTATCACTATAAACAGGAGGAGCTTATCATTATAAAGAGGAGGGGCTTATCACTATAAAGAGGAGGGGCTTATCACTATAAAGAGGCGGGGCTTATCACTATAAAGAGGCGGGGCTTATCACTATAAAGAGGCGGGGCTTATCACTATAAAGAGGAGGAGCTTGTGCGTCATGTTTTCTACTACGTTCATAAAAGCAGCTGTATGTGTTGTTAACTTGCTTATTTTATCTTAAACATTTAAATGGAGTTTTGATCTTGTCTTCTCATAAAATGTAAATTGTGTCGTGTTTCTTTTCATTTACACATGTTTAATTCACAGATCGTACATTTTGAAGCTGTGTTCATCAAACTAAAACACTCTGTTCTGTTCCACATTGTGATGTCATCAAGCTTTAATACACACAGATGAAAGACTTTCTGAGGCAATCTTGGCAGAAAAAAACGAAGGGATATTCAGAAAGAACTAAAGTCATTTGTTAAAATGACAAGTGTTGAAGTTTCTCCACATGATGAAGCTGTTTGGGTCAGATTTGAAAACAGTTGGTTTTACATTTCAGTGATGTCAGATGATGGGCATATTGTTCTATGAAGAATGAAACATTTCAGACATTGTTTCACTTCTTTAAACTCTGCAGCTGATTACACCCATTGACCTTTTGTAAAACTGGCCTCGATGGAGCTCACTGTTGACATTTACAATCCTGTGATGTCATCTCCATAAGCTCTGAAAGAATTCATTAGAAAGAACCACAGCAAACAGATGTCGGTGAATGTCCTTTATTGAATGAGATACAGACTTTGTATGGCACACTGATGTAAAACAGATGTTTCTAATCTTACCTCACAGAATAAACTCAACTTCTATTTCCCGCCACAGTCCAGCCTTCGAACTGCAACTCCTCCGTCTTTGTTTTCCTCCAACCAAATAGATATTCTCCTATATACTTCCGTCATGTTTGAACCTGTGTAACAACAGTCCATGCTCTGCTAAATGCTGTTTTTCTGTAAGCGTCATTTTCCACACATTATTCTGCTCACTGATTCGCTGTTTCTCCTGTAGCCACAGGCCAATCAAACGGCTGCATATGCAGCAACTAGCGACCGCTCGCGAGTCGCGACACAGACTCTACAAGCAAGTCCCGCCTCCAAGACCTACTTCACGCTCCTCTGACCCCCGACAGTCTCATTCACACCAGACATGAGAACCGCCTGTCAGCAGCCAGCTCAGACGGACAAACTACTGGATTAGCCTCCTAGGACCCGAACCTTTGCAAGGCATGCTTTATTAATTTTTCTTTGTTACTTGGGGTGATTGGAACCTGATGAGTGTAAAAACAAAAAATTACCTTTTTACATTTTGCAGTTTTTGAGAAAAATGCTGTCCACATATGTGGACATTCGTTTTATATTTTAATAATTTTTGATAAAACACTATAATATCATAATTGAATAATATTTTGAAAAAACATATTTAAGTGCCTGAACTCAACAAAAAATGTTTCCTGAGTGTAAAAATAAAATTAGAAATAGCATTTGTGTCACTCGGAAGAGTGTGCCTCATTTATAGTGTTACTAGCAAGTGCATGAAGACATGTGCTTTTAACACTGTAAAAAACATTCTGATTATATTGTAAACTATTCTAAATTAAGACTGCTGCTGTTCTAAGCTGTCCACTTATATTTGAAAAGCTTTGTGACAGTTGAGACCTGCCTGTAAGCAGAGAAACACCCTATATATAACAAATTAGTCTTTTGCTCTGCCACATGTGGCATTCTTCCAGTTTACCATCTCTGGTAGAAGTGCTGCCTTTAGTATGCCACATGCAGAGTGGTGTTTGTGGTACAGGAACAAGCTGTTGGCTAAAGCTAGATCTGTAATGTGCATTATCATTAATAGTGTCCATTTCTTAGTACAGCCACTCATGCGATGGTAACTATTCTATCCTCTGTGGTGTTTTGTGCTGAGGTACTTCTTCCATCCTTTTTTTAAAAATAATTGTTGGTTGACAGTACTCAAGTGGACTCTGATCCTCTCTGTCTTGCACAGTTTCATTCTTATGCTCAAACTGGGCCTGATTTGGCATTAGCTCATAAGCCTTCTATCGCCCCTTTTTGGACTGATTTTTATGACTTGGACCTGGTGTTGTTTCTTCAGGGCCATTGTTTGAGTGGTTATTCACATCCTGCTCTGTCTGAGAGTGACGTCTGACTGAACGTCATCTGGCAACATTGCAATCTAAACAATATCCTTCATAATAATCACGTTTATGTTTATGTCCAGGTCAGATTCCACTGTAGAATGGAGTTCTCACTTCCACTCCTGTACTTTTCAATGCTGCATTGGTCCTGTCTTGGAAGTTGATATTCAGGACTCCCCACAGCATCACAATTGTCTGATAAATGTTTCACCTCAGAATTGTTTCCATCAAAGGACCAACTCTATTGCTTGTGACAAGGATAAGCTGCCTGTATAAAAAAACATATGAGGAAAAAAACACCTAAAATCTATCCATATTTGTTTAGAACACATCCTTTATTGGTTTGTACTGCAATAAGTAATTGTTTTCTACCATAACCATGCTAAAATACAATTTTAATTTCTACATATTTGTGTTAGAATTTTTCCTTTTCACCAAAACTAACTCCCGCTGTCCACATTTGTGGACTGCATGTTTAAGAGAATGCTAGATTGTTGGTGTTGCTAAGTTTTCTCAAATTCAACTTCCATAGTAGACACTGAACACTTATATACACATCTGAACAAGAATTAGCCATAAAAATTAATTATTTTTTTTACCTTGGCAAGATTTGTACCTGGAGTTTACAACTGAACATTCAGGTGTGTTGGCAGCCATCTTGAATCTAAATTATAATGTGTTATGCACTCCTGTTACCACTAAGTGGCAGTATAATGACCTCTTATGTGGACACCAGGACCTCATAGAGAAAAATTGTGTATTGTGGTATAGAAACCCCAAAATGTGTTGTCCACACATGTGGACGCCAGGTCCTAGGAGGTTAGTGACATTATAGAATCTCTGCTCCGTGAAAGAGGCTGAATCTAGAGAATCTGCATCAGAAAGTAGAAAACGAACAGCTTTTTTTGGTTTAAAGATGAAAAAGACACTCGTCCTCACTGTTTTAATCATGGAAACCTCGTATTTTTATCCTAAAAACATTATTTTATTGTTTTTATTCTGAAGATATTTCATTGTAGTGGCTCATATTCTTTCACTAAAAAGAAGAACAAAAGAAAGCAACACTTTTCTTTTAGAAAAAAAGAACTTTTTCTCAAAAGTGTTAAACTAAAAAACAAATGAATTTCAAATGCCTATAAAAAGGAAATGGATTCATGTAGAATAACAATGATTCCTTTATTTACTTAATACTATTCTTAGTGCCGCTTGAACATTTCGGATACATTTGCAAACATAACTCTGAGTCAGAATATTAGTAATAAAGAAAACACAAGTTCACCTACAGCCCACAGTCACACAGCTCTTCTCCCTCTAACGTTACTGCTGTTTAGAGACTGAGTCAAACTAAATGAGCTGAACCGTCCTTGTGAAATGAACAAAAGTGCCTCTCAGAACAACTCTGAACTTTTGTGTGACTTTAAACAGGCCTGATTAAAAATAGGCCGTGCTTGTTATTGAGAGCGATGAAGAGGCCGTGTGGAGGCAGCTTTCCTCTGGAGGCCTGAGTCTAATGTTACCCCAGAGAGAGGCTCCATGACCTGCACAGAACAGACCCAGCTCACTGCCCCGCTCACACCTCACCAACACCAACACACACCACTGCTGCGGCCGCGGGATGGAGCTTGTTTTTAATGAACTGCAAACTGCACTTTGTGTGTATTAATCGAGTTCATTTTTAATCGCAATAATCTATTTTGAAATCTTCAACTGGTGACGAGAAAGCAACGAGACAAAATAAAGAAGCAGACGAGAGTTATTGGAGGGAATTTTATGTTCAAAAACTCTTGAGTCTTCATTTTTTGCAATATATTAATATTTCCATCTGCAACAGAAATGTAATGGATTAAATTGGATAAAAGCAAAACAAAAACACTTTGAGTGTTTTTCTCAGCATTTTTTTGGTTGAGATTAAAAATAGATTAATTAGATTAATTAATTACAGATCATAATGAATTAATCTCTCTATTTTTTTAATCGCTTGACAGCAGGAGTTATTACCTGTAATTACCTCTACATGGGCTGTGTTACGTGCCAAGGCTGGTCTAGGGGAGTTTAGGCACGGACAGAAAACTAGGCAAAACGGAGACTGTGCTCAAAAAGGATCATTTATTTTACAAAAAGTTTAAAATGTGCAAAATAACAAAATATAATTCAAAACTAATCTAACACAAAGAAACTGCAAAATGAAGATGAAGGTGTGCAAAGAACCCACTGGCCTCTGACTCGTAGACTGGGCTGGCTTTCTATAGCCAGCTGATCGCTGATGGGCAGGACCTGCAAAAAGGACAGGTGAGGAAGGAGCAGGCAGGAGAGGGAGAGAAAAGGAGACTGAGGAGAAAAATGCACCAAAATGACACGAGCGCCGTAACAGGCTGTAAACTAAAGCATAACCCAACATAGTAAAATGTCCCAGAGCTCACAGAACTGTTGAATGTGTCTTAGGCTTCACTTACACACATCACTGTTCTCAAGTGTGTTGTACTTTCAGCCCTGCGTCAAACCCCATGTCACTGTGTGTGTTTGTCCCGTCAGCATATCTCCTCCAAACACGTTCAATAAATATTCATATTCTGGATTTATGAATTGTGAAATAGTCTCTTTCTTGGCGTCTGCATGAGCACAATATGTGTGAGAGTAACAGCCTGGATCCTGCGTCTGTGATGAATGTTTACTCGACACTGCAAAAAAGACAATTCAAGACACGTTCAAATCACTTTATTGAACTATAGCTTCAAACACAAAACAAAGATCTTTTTAGAGAGTGGTATTTTGTTGTTGTTGTTGTTGTTTGTTTGTTTCAAACTGCGTTCAAGATTTCAAGACAAATTATTAGCCACTAGTTTAGATTTCCTCTTCTATTCTGTTCCAGAGCTTTCTCGCTTTGAGGCCAGAGTGCTAACCACTGTGTCCAGTCTGTATGTATGTATTTACGTATGTATTTACGTATGTATGTATGTATGTATGTATGTATGTATGTATGTATGTATGTATGTATGTATTTACGTATGTATGTATGTATTTACGTATGTATGTATGTATGTATGTATGTATGTATGTATTTACGTATGTATTTACGTATGTATGTATGTATTTACGTATGTATGTATGTATTTACGTATGTATGTATATGTATGTATGTATGTATGTATGTATGTATGTATGTATGTATATGTATGTATGTATGTATGTATGTATGTATGTATGTATATGTATGTATGCATTTACGTATGTATGTATGTATGTATGTATGTGTGTATGTATGTATGTATATGTATGTATGCATTTACGTATGTATGTATGTATGTATGTATGTATGTGTGTATGTATGTATTTACGTATGTATGTATGTATGTATGTATGTGTATGTATGTATGTATGTATGATCTGTGCTGTAGTTTACTTGGGCAAAAGTCAGAAAACAATCACTCATTTTTGACAGTTTGTTATGTTTTCTGCAAATCAGTACCAAATCCTTCTTGTGACCGAGGGAGGTGCCGCTAAATAATTTCTAATTAAATATTATAAATAAAAAAGACCCTGTGTCTAGAAGGACACAGGGTCGTTGAACTGGCTGAATATGAGACTAGAGACAGGATTTCTTATGAAAATATACAAAGTCTTTATTATGACATTAATAAGTTAATTAGTAGTTTATCCTTTGTTGTTAAAATCACAGTTCACTGATGACACCTTGATGCAGCCCTGATTGAAACGCAGGACAAGCAATTGAGTCCACGGTTCAATGTTAAACAGTTAAGTTGACTCTTGAGAACGTACAGATCAGTCTATCCAAACGTTAATCAGTGTATCCAAAAAGGGAGGCTCATGATCACAAAGCACCAACAGATTTAGCACTGCTATTTGCTAGCTGAACAGGACAGATCCAGCGCTGGCCCCACGCTGAAGCGCCAAACTAAAACAAAAGCGTGGTGTAAGCCTTCATAAAATAATGAATTAGTGAAGTGACGAAACATGTGATTGCTTACCAAGATAATGATCAAACGAACACAAACACAAGCGGCTCGGGGGAGCGCCTCACACTTTGAAACAGCCCACACTAAAAACAACATTAAAGTTAGCCCAATGACATCAAATGCATCGGTACAAGACGTGGCTAACTACTCACCAACATAAGCGCCAGAACGTTGCGCACTCACCCGGCTTTACGCCTAACAATCAGTGACTTTCGGCGTTTATTTGGCGTTAGCTCGTACTAGCTCCTGCCGACCGGCTGCCCGCAGCGTCTGACGTCAGACGTGAGAGGTCGACCGGTGCACGGATGCTCCTTTTATAGGGCAGCCTCTCACCTGACGCATCAAAACAGGAGCGCTATAGGCCATCCTGCTACATTCTGTTAAAAATAAATAAATACAATAAATGAATAAAAATACAAATTGCATTGAGTCCTAGACTGTGCAGTTTGGTGTCTGTAGAAGCTACTTCAGAGCCTCATATTGACAACTCTGTGTAGTTAGATTGTTTCAGAGTTCTCTGTGGATGAGGTGGATAGAATAAAAAATAAATAAATAAAAATTAAGAGCAGACTGAACAATTGTGTTCTTTCCATTTGAAAACCTATAAATTAAAGCTGCTGAAATAATCCACAGTTCATAGACAGTTAATGCTTATGTGGTTAAAACAACACACATCTAGATTTAAACTCTCAATCCAAGTTATTTTCACTAAATCTAGATACTGTCTGTTTTTTACAGTGTAAAGAAGTGAATTCCATGAGCCTGTCCCGTCCCCGGCGTGTGACTTATGCCTCATGTATGTATATATGTATTTATGTATGAGCGTTTGTTTGGGAGCGTACTGTTAACCTTAGCTAAGCGTGTTTGGGCGTAACAACAGCAGCAGTCTCATCCGGGACGCACGTTATTGATGACTGCACCGTTTCCGCGGCAACTCCTTTGCATTCCACCATAGCGCGCGCTCATTAGTTCATTTGCATACTTCTGTCGACAGGTGACGTCCCGCGCCCGAATCCCGGCGTCTGCGCGCGGTGGAGCGTGAAAGATATACAATGGCTCCTGCTTGTAGATGGAGCGGTCATAAATCCAGGTGCGGGACACTTGTGCGCGCGGAGTTTAATTGAGCGTCGTAGGAACAGGGGAAGGTTGTTTGATAAAGGTGCAGATGGATGGTGGGACGGGTTAGTGTAATGGATGGGGGTTTGGTAAAAACATTAGATCTCACACAGATAGGAGGTGTGTCCAGAGCTGATAACACGAGGAGATTTATGTTCAGACGCACCTGGATGGACGAGACGGGACGAATGAAGACGTCCCAAACAGAAAACTCTCACTCGAGCTGTTATTTTGGAATAATGTATGCTGACAAGATGTTTTTTTACACTTTAGTAAAAGATGAAAGCACCTCGACTTTGGAAAATCAGACATCAGAACTTATAAAAAAGAGGTTGTAAAGCACACAGGACAGTCATGTGTTTCCCACATCAGGAAGTGAGTTAGAGCTCCATTTTCCATTTACTGGCTGCACAGGAAATGACACAAGACAGATAAACACAAGAAATGTTTCAAACCAAGTCTGGATGATGTAAAACCAGGACTAAACCAGGACTAGAAGGACTAGACCAGGACTACTAACTACTATTAAAACATGACTAGCTGGGTCTGAAACTGATCTAAACCAGGACTATCTGGACTAAACTCATGGTGGCAGAGTGGCTGGTGCTCTATCGACTCCCTCATGACCTGGGCCTTTCTCTGTGCATCAAGAACCAATAACATGCAGGTCAGGAAACACTCGGGGCGAGAATCTCTTCTGCTGAGCTGAATCAGAGTTGATGTGTGAAGCAAATTCAAAGACAAAGATGTGTGTAAATGTGTAATAAAAATAAAACATTCATTCAGTCTTTCATAAACTGATGTGAGTAGTGTCTTAATGTGAGATTATACAAACATCGTACAAGTCAACAATTACTTTTTATAATGTATTCATTTATTTTTTTCTTGTTTCAAGCTCTAAAAGACTGTGTCAAAAAGTCTGATTTTGAGACACTTAAAAGAGACAAATTGTGCTTTTTTGTACTTTTTTTTGTGTCTGTTTATTTATTTATTTTTTGATAAGCTGTTCTTTCTAACACAATCAACTACTCCTTTTATCCAACACTGGGGCTGACATTTCACACTGAGTGGTGGACGCGGCCGGTCCGGTGTATCTGTAAACTTCTACACTGATCGTCTGGACTCAAAGGCAGATGTCAGAGTGCCACGTGGAGCTCTTTCTGTGTGTGCGTCTGGAGCTTTCAAACCTCCCACATGAACGCTGCGGCCGAGGGTATGAAGACGGGTAAAGGAGGTCCGGCACAGGTCTGGACCAGAGCAGAAACAGTCCAGACACATGCAGGGATAAAAGGAACGTCTGTGGGAAAAGGTAATTAGAGGTCTTTGAAGCACTAAACATAAGCTGCATGAGCACAAAATGAACTATTCTTTGTTCTGGAGGAGTCTTGTTATATTTATGGTATATGTTTTCACATTATGGCAAAACACACTTTTTGGGCCTCATTCACAATCTTACGATCAAACTTGTTCTTACAGTTTTTCTTACAATTATTCGTCTGTTAGAACAAATCCAAAGCACTTTCAGGAACACAAAAAAAAAAAAAAAAGAACAAAAAAATCATCAGTTTCACAATTTTGTTGATTATGTAGTTCAGTTAAAATTTTCATTTCCTACATGATTGTAATTGATATATTTTTACACATTATAGTATATAAAAACAACAATAGTTTTGCTAAAAATTAATTACTTGTTTATTAGACCTGTGGCAGCCTCTGTGTTCTGACCCCACAGACCAGAGTCTCTGTGTTCTGACCCCACAGGACCAGAGCCTCTGTGTTCTAACCTCACAGGACCAGAGCCTCTGTGTTCTAACCCCACAGGACCAGAGCCTCTGTGTTCTAACCCCACAGGACCAGAGCCTCTGTGTTCTAACCCCACAGGACCAGAGTCTGTGTTCTAACCCCACAGGACCAGAGCCTCTGTGTTCTGACCCCACAGGACCAGAGCCTCTGTGTTCTGACCCCACAGGACTACAGAATCTGTGTTCTGACCCCACAGGACCAGAGCCTCTGTGTTCTGACCCCACAGGACCAGAGCCTCTGTGTTCTGACCCCACAGGACCAGAGCCTCTGTGTTCTGACCCCACAGGACCAGAGCCTCTGTGTTCTGACCCCACAGGACCAGAGCCTCTGTGTTCTGACCCCACAGGACTATAGCCTCTGTGTTCTGACCCCACAGGACCAGAGCCTCTGTGTTCTGACCCCACAGGACCAGAGCATCTGTGTTCTGACCCCCAAAATCGGGCTCTTAAGAAAATCAAATAAAGTTCAGTATATTTACAGTTAACTAGTTAGACATTTGGTTTACCCATCAAACCAGTCAGACCAGTTTTGCTCCAGTTTACATAAACACATTAACCTGCTGTGTCTGGGAGGTCCTGCAGGATCCAGGCTTGACTTATGTGACTATACGTTTTGTTCATAAGTCCTGATAGTTTGAGTTAATTGTGAGGTTGTGGAGCCAGAAAGGTCGTGAGCATGGTCACATTCATTAGTCAAACTGTCCGACGTCTGTGCTCTGTTCCTGTGATATGAGGAGCACAAAGTCTGCTCACTTTGGCAGCTCAAGAGATGACTTTTTATCTGTAATTATGTGGCCATTAGTGACGGTGTGAAAGTGTACAGTGTGGATTCCTGCAGTTGGAGTTATGGTAAATGTTACATGTGGTTAGTCTGCACACTCTGTCCTGCCTGCTGTCTGTGCTCAGAACATGAAGTGAGAGTGTGGAGAAAGTGCACTTTAGCTCCTGCTGAGGTCTGTCGTCCTCTTCCCGCCAGGACTCTGACAGCTCTGCTCTGCGGGTCTTTTAGTCAGACTGCACCAAACAGAGAAGCAACAAGTCAGCTCCAGAACACAGCCCCACAGACCTGCTTTTTAAGTGGCATCACACTAGAAGAGTTTAAGATCTATAGATTTTTAGATGTGTCACAGTCATAAGGACATTTACAGGATTATCAGTTTGAACAGAGACTGGACAGACTTGTGGAGTGCAGCAGCGAGCGGAGAACAGTGTGTCATTTGGACAGAGCGTTCACAGTTCGACTCGAGTCCACAGATTTGGAACACCTGACCTGCCGAACTGAAAGCTCTTTAACTGTGAGATCAAACATTAGCTCAAAGCCAGTCAAAGATGTGAACATTAGAATGCAGTGTTTGTTTACTGTAAATATTTATGTCATTTATTTTCTAATGATTTGACATGTATTGTATGTATTGGTTCTTTATGATCAGGAACCAGGTCTGTAAATGGGCTCAGAGCTCTACGGTCTGAGAATGTGGCATCAGGGCAACAATGTTGAGTGTTCTGCCCCTTTCAAATAAACTAACTAATAATAACTCTGATGCATAGTGGTTGTGAAATGGAAAAAAATAAAATGTTGCCATGTTCTCTAGTTTAGTAAAAGGTGCTTCTCACATTATTGAAGGAGCAGGTGTGTTGGAGATGATACAATGTGTAATACTGGTTAACGCACAGACAGAGAAACCACACATCTGTTACTCTGACCACACTTCCTGAACTTGTAGAGAGGCACATCAAGCTTAAAATTGGGCCAACATTCCTGTAGCGTGCAGAGGGCTCCAAACAGAGAAGAAACAACCGAGCTGCAGACACAGCCCCACAGACCTGCCTCACACACACAGACCCAGGGGCCGCACTCTGCAGTATACAGCAAACCAGCCATGACTGTCCATAATGTGCACTGGCTTATCTACTTTCCATAGCAATTGTCAAGCAGTGAATCCAACAACAGCAGAGTGGAGCCTTAATGAGAGAGGTCCCTGCTCAGCTCTATCTGGGTGTAATTAGTTTGGCTGTTTGGAGGGTGCAGGCCTGATCCTCTTGTTCTACACACGCACATGAAAAGGTTCACAGCTCTGGGTTAAAGCTTCTATGTCCCAGTCAAGTGCCGTGGAAATCCTTTTGGGGCCCAGCACAGCTCCTTTCACCCGGCCTCATCAAGCGCTGTGTGCACCGATCCTCCTCTGCTCCAGTGCCTCCGACAGAGAGGCCGGACTGAGGAGCTCCTCTGAGACCGGCCCACGGGCCTTTGTTCAGCTCCTCAGCCTCTAACTAAGCTCTGCTCATGGAAATGTATGCACAGTGTGTGAAGACAGAGGAATTCTGCATCTGCCAGTGCTCCTGCAGCTTCATTAGCACAGATATGCACACAAGTACAGAGGGGCCCTCACACTGCTCATGTGTGGGACCCACATCACCTTTGTGTAGGCTTCAACAGGCTTCAGTCAGAGCTCTGCTCACAGTCGATGTGCCATGACCTGAAAACATGAATTCAGCCTCAGAACAATCACTTTACACTTGTTACGTTCTCCTCTGTAAGATCTGTAGCTCCAGGGAGGCCCCCAGGGGCCCAAGCTCTGCCCAACTAAGTGAACACTGCAGACTGAAAAGGTACATTGTCCAAATGTTACTGACATATGAGTGAGTCTGATTATACCACTTGAGTCTGTGTTTCATTAGCATCAGAATATCCCAGTGCCGTGTTTTTGTGTGGATCCTGTCACAGATCAGCCTCACGCGGGGCCAGAGCAGGGCTGATGCTTTTCCTCCACAGTGAGCTGTGTTTGGTCACTCATGTGTGACTGATCACGCCCCCCCCCCCCCCACACACACACACACACCCTCACACCCCTACTCACACACCCCCACTCACACACAACAGGCCTGGCTCTATTAGCTCCACCAGTCAAGTGGCTATAATTGGATTATCTGAGGCTGCTGCCTCTGGGACGTTTACACCCAGAGAAAGTGTCACAGATCAGGCACAGGGCCCACTGCAGAGGACCTCATGGAGCTCACAGGGGCCTCACAGAGCTGTAGTCACAGGGGCCTCACAGAGCTGCAGACACAGGGCCCTCACAAAACTTTTTGATTTTGACGGCACAATTTTAGAATTTGTTCAATTTTGTTAGCCTATATTAATATTAGTTTTTTACTTAAAACATCTAAATAAACCATTATAAATGTCATTTATAACAAAGCCACAGAACTTTGTGGAACTGTTTATGAGAGCTCCATCATCATTATGTTGTTAACACAACATAATACTGCTCCGTCAGTCAGGTCTGGCACAAGTCCACACTTTGTTTCTTCAAACATCATGGCTATATTGTATTATTATTTGTAATATCCATCTACAGATGTAAATGTGTGTGTAGCATGAGCAAAACTGACCGATTCTGGCTTTCCAATTTGATCGCTGCATAGTTGTTGTTTTTTTTTTTTCCATCGATTTTCCATCCCCATATCTAATTTTACACACCCCTAGCTACATAAACTGAATAAAGTTTCATCTGCTGCATTGCAAAGTGGACGTGACTTTATTTGTGAGTTCTGGTGCCTCAGTTTGAGAAGCACTGGCCTACACCACTGAAACTAATCAACTATTCAAATAATAGCTAAGTAGTTTAGTAATCGGATCACCTTGTACAGAGAGAAGACTTCATCAAGACACCAGGAATTAATCACTTTTTTTTTTTATATATAACATTTGTCTTTAACTATTAGAAACATTTACAATCACATTACACATTACACTCCAGGCCTTTACCACTCACTTCGTTCTGCTTTAATATCATGTCACAAGACTTTAGCACAAATGTGTTCTGAGGATGATTCCCATTCATGACACGTACAGCAGAGGAACTGTTTGAAGAGGACACAACATTGCAGTAAGATTTGCAGAAAATTACAGCTTTCAAACCTGGTCTTTTGATTTTACTTTTTTTCTCCACACATCACATTCTGTGTGTCTTAAACCGAGTGAACCGACTGTGCCCAGGAGACGGAGAAAATCCTGTCAGACCTGAAGAAAACCGCCCTGGCTGGGGTCAAAGAGGGAGCAGCTTTTCAAACGCTCCAGCTTCAGAGCAGAGTCCAGGAGGAGCTGTGTTTGAAAACCCTAAACTGTCCTTATGTCCGAGCGCTCGACACCACCTCCCATTCTCACAGCTTCTCCCGGATAAAAGTCCTCTGATGTAACAGCCAGTAACACTGACCCGACTGACCCCATTAGAGTTCTGCTGCTCTCCACCGGGGGCACTCTTCACATCTACTGGAGGAAGAGGAAAGTGAACTGGACCTGACTACACACACACGTCAGAGCTCTGGCAACAACCGACTGCCTGTAGGTTTTACCATGGGAACTCTGGGTATGCACGTGTGACATAACTACTAACTACCTGAATATGCTTGGAATTGACCTTTCGCCGAGCCCCGCCCCCCCTTAGTTACTGTTGCTACGCCTGTCAAATATGACAGCATGCCATAGACTTCAATGACAGAAAGAAGTACACCAGTTCGCGTAAGTGACTTTTTTAAAGCAATTTTTCCGCAATATCCTCTAGATCGAGGCAAAAGGGGTTCACTGGGCAGCGGAGGGATTTATTCAAAACATTGAAATACACAACAGAGGGGACATAACTCCTATGGAGGCTAATGCTACTGGTCTCAAGCTAAATCAGACAAATCCATGATCTTTAACGTTATCTCAAATACAACAAGTACAGTCTTGTCCTGCTCTTGCACTGCCGGGTGAGTTCACTTTCATATGTTAAGGTCTATTTTTCTCTGTTGCAAGAACATTTACGAGGCTATGTTAGCGAGCTAAACCTATCCGTGTAGCTAAAGCTAAAGGGCTCGCTAAACTTAGCAGCTTAGAGCGTAACTTCTGCAGTTATATCCTCGTCGTCGTAGAACTTGGGTCTAGTTTGTGTTGTTGCCTCTAGATCTAACAACAGTAAGTCCATAGCTTTAGTTAAACATTAGTTTTACCTTGGAGCAGACATTTGTTCGAAATATTAAGCTGGTAGAGGAGCCGCCCTGAGCCGCCCGAACTGTTTAATTCATTGTAGCTCCGCTCCAGTTGTTTTCGGTTTTGGAAATGGAAAGAACACAACTCCTCCAGTCAATATTTCGAGGTATCTGCGGTCCGATTTACATAAACCGTAGACACATCGCTTCACCATTTCACTATCTTGCTTGAAGCTTAAGATTTGACGGACCATATTTACATAGCAACGGTTGCTACGATGTTTGATTGGACAATAACCATTTTGGGGCGGGACTCGGCAAAAGGTCAATCATCATCTGTATTTAAACTCTGCTAAAGAAACTGTATGTGAAAAACAGACATTACAGTCACAGATGGACTTGAGTGACCAGAGTTTGAAATGGTTCATACACCAAAGATTAGAATCAACTGACCAATCAGGAACAAGTTTTGCTATGAATCATGGGTAATCACATCTTTGCAACTCTCTCAATTTCCTGATGGGGGGATTTAAATACATAAATCAAAATTATGATAGTAAAGATTCAAAGTAAAAATAAAAAAAAAAAAAAAAAGTAAAAAAAAAAAATCTACGTGTTCTCATTGCTTGTGTGTCTAAAAAAAAAAAAAAAAGATCTTAATGAGGGTCTAGATTTAGGGGGCCCCAGCCACAGATCCCTCCCTTTAGCTCCGCCCCTGTAACACTGGGCTTTAGGAGCGTCAGTCAGACTCAGGACTGACCAGAGCAGAGAAAACACTGCTGCACACACTTTAGTCTAAACTTCTGCTTTGTGCCACATTTATGTAAAAGAAAAAGCTGTACACATCACTTTGCAGATTGCTGCTCTGTTTGGAGCCACTGTTATTGTGGCATGTTTTATTGTACTGTATATTTTGGACCTTTTCTCGATGGATATACACAAAATAGGGATCAGCATGAAGCTCCAGATTTACAGAATATCACTTTGAGTTCATAAACATACCTTTGAAGAATCTGTTTGTTCAATAACTCCGCTGTGACGCTGCACTGACCGCTGTGGAGAGAGAGAGAGAGAGTGTGTGGAGGCGCAAGTCTTTCTGAATGAACCCAAGAGCCGCACTTGGACTTAACTGGCTTTAGGTGATCTACCAGGTTTACGTCAAAACCAGAAGTACAACAAAACTAAAATGGGAGCAAGTCAGCTCTGAGCCAGATTTAGCCCTGCAAACAAGAAACATATGTATATTTTATAATTATTGGAAGATGGTTGAAGGCTTCTTTGGCCTTGGGTTGTATGGTCCTGACCGAGCGAGTTAAGTCTATAAATATTTTCATCTAAACCGATCAATGCATCACCGACGAACCACAAGCAGAGAAAAGGCGATTCATTTTCTCTCTTCCTCTTTAAACATCATAACCAGCAGATATGTTCCTTCACTTCTGAAAGCCAGCCCGAGGCACGATCACACATCTCACACGCAGCCGTCACATTTGCATCTGCAGATTATGTTTTGGATTATTGTGTTTGTCATGTTGGGAAAAGACGAATGCGCCGGGAGACAGGTCTTTTGCATAAACTTTGATCAGACTATTCTTTTCCCCGGGCTGACATTCCAAAGCGTTAGGACCTGTGATTATTGTGAGGGCCGCGCAGGGATAAGGCTCACGGCTCTTATTACCGTGAAGAGCAGGTAACGCACTCGACATGACGCGCACAAATGAGACCGATGCAGTTTTTCAGCTTTGAAAGGAGATGCAACATGACGTCGATTTGCATTTTTACAGGATTTGGGGTGATTTGTATGTTGGTGTTCTGTTTTTGTAAAGAGCAACAGCCCAACAGGGAAAACAAAAGGAGAATTGTCCCAGGTCATCCTCTCAGACCTTTCTTGCTGATAGAGTTTCAGGACTGATTCAATCTGAGAAATCGACACAAAGGTCCGGACTACTTCAAAAGTATTGTGTTATTTTAGTTTGGTCCAGGACTTTCAGATGTTCTATGGAGCTGTCTCTACTGTCGTCATGGTAATAAGAGAGACTCATGAGAGCTTTTGTAACGGTCATTGGCTAATACTGACGGACAGTTGATGAATCAGTGTGGCCATACCAGCTCGCCAAAGCCTTGTTGTTGTGTCCTTAGGCAAGACACTTCACCCACGTTGCCCAGTCTGGATCTGATGTGAGTGTGAATGGTTGGTGGAGGTCGGAGGGGCAGATGGCGCAAAAACGGCAACCTTAGTATTTTTATTATTATTATTAGTAGTAGTAGTAGTAGAAGTAGTAATAGTAGTAGTAGTAGTAGTAGTAGTAGTAGTTGTAGTAGTAGTTGTTGTAGTAGTAGTAGTAGTAGTAGTAGTAGTAGTAGCAGAAAATAGCAAACTCGGGTAGACGAGCGGCTGAATTGTCGGTAATTTGGAGTTCTCCAGAATATAAAAAAGAAACAAAAGTGGCACTATACAGGTCTTTAGTGCTTAGTGTTTTGTTGTATGGATGAAAAGAATGAAATATTGAATAACTTACATGGAAGAATCAAGAGTACAAAAAGTGATACTTGACTGGAAACCGAAAGGGGAGAAACAGGAAAGAGGGCAACGCAAGCAATGGCTAAAACAAATAGAAGAAGATGCAAATGTTCAAAATGTGTCATTGGTAAAAGTAAGAAATCTATCCGATGAAGAATGGAACACATTTCTTGAAGCCCTGTAGACGTATCCCTAAGCCCATTCTACAGAGCCCTATTGAGCTTTTTTAAGCAGGTGAGACCACTTTAAGATCTTTAGGTCAATTCCTGCAGTACCCGGCCATGCTCCTCGACCGGGTCGCTCCCGGATTTGAGCTCGTAGTTACGATGATAAGTTTGTTCACGCTGGAACGTCATTTGTGTAGTTCAGAGATGTGTTTGAGGAGCGTGTTGTGACTTCGATAGAGTCCGGATGTGTTTCGTCTCAGTTCTGGAGCCCGTGTGATCCGTGGCTGAGCACAAATGTGTCAAAATCCGCCGTATTTCGCCGCGGTAATTTGCGTGATCAAATGTGCAGTCGTCTTAATTCAGCTGCTGTTTCTCCTCGTGACTTGTCCAATATGTGTCCTATTGACGCAAAATAAAGATTGTCTAAGAGTTTACGAGTCGTAGAACACGTTTCTGTTTTCGATAGAGTCTAGAGTCTTTGATTTTGCGCTGTGTGTTAAGAATCATCAGGCACATGTGTCTAGACCAGACTTTTCTGTCACTCATGAGTTCAGCACGCGGCACGGCACAGCTCGGCTTGGTGCCCCCAGAGCAGGTGATGCCCTACGCACTCTGCGTTATGTGCGAATTGGAGGCGGCGGAACTGCATGGTTCTGTGGTCGGCTGTGGAGCGCAGCGGGACGGGCAACGTGCTCAAAGCAGAGCAGGCGAACGCACACAGCACCGACCCTCTTTAAGGTCACAAAAACGACTCGTGCTGTTGTATCTGCCGGTGAATCATGTGTTCAGCGCATTATTACCTGTACAAAAGACACTAAACATCAGAACCAGGCAGGTTATCAACTGAAATTACTGGAAAAAAATGAAGGGTTATTTTTGGAACGTAACCCCCGCGAAAAACGAGGAACCACTGTAGTAGTATTGTTATTTTTATTTTTTTTATAAAAGTCATGTTTTGAGTCAGTCAAGCCTACTCAATATTAAACTGTTTCTGTAGGTATCTCTCTTTCACCCTGAAGCCTACTCCACTTCTAACACTGGACTTTGAATAGAATCACATGTCTCTCTTTTCTTGTTAGTGCCTGTCACTTTGATCCTGATTTTGGACTGAAGCACTCATTTCTCTTCAAGTAGAAAATCCCATTTGTGTTTGAATCTTTTAAATCTGTTTTCACAAAGACGAGTCGGTGACACTGGAGCTTGGACCATCACAGGTCAAGTTGTTTTATGAATCCTTTGAAAATATTTACTTAGTGCCCATTGTGTAACAAATGTGCCTTTTCATCTAAAAAAAAAGTTTTTGCTGCTAAAACTAGAGCTGCCTCCAGAGTCAGGGCCCCAAACGCCTGAATCTGTTTAAATTAAAAGTATAATATTTGTGGTTTGTGTGACCTTCACATGTTGTTACTCTTTCTTTGTCAGGCAGTTTCTCTGTTTTCGATGTCTTTTTAAAAATGTCATTCAACGAAAAAGCTTGTGACTTTGTTTAACCTGATTTATAATGACTCCGTAAAATATACTCAGAAGAAAAGCCCAAATCAAATCAAACTTTATTTATAAAGCGCACACATACACACAAAAAAATACATTTTTTGTGTTATTTTTAAGAATAAGTCCGATTTACAAGGACTCTCAGTAAAAATCAGAATACATTTTAACATGTTTACTATCTGTGACACATACAGGTTAAGTTGAGTCCAAACTGCACACACGCCTCCTTTAAGTAAACCTTTGAACTCTTTCAGTACCAGTCTCACTTTCACCATTCTTCTCTGCCAGGCCGTTGGCTCATTTAAAACAATATTTACAGCTCCACAAAAAGAAATGTCATGTTGTATGTACATGTATTGAGAAAAATTTGTCAGTGTTATTTTCCTCTGTTCTACCTTTTGGTAAAAAGAATATGAGTCACTACAATGAAATCATGTCTTTAAGATAAAAATAGGAGGTTTACATGATTAAAACAATGAGGACAAGTGTCTTTTTCATCTTTAAACCAACAGACGCTGTGTTTCTGATGCAGATTCTCTAGATTCAGTCTCTTTCATGGAGCAGAGATTAGATTGAAGAAATCCAGTAGTTTGACTTCCATGTGTTGTTCTCTTCAGAGTCCTAGTCCAGTAGGATCAGCTTTTCTTCAGTTTAAAGATCAAATCTGTGCTTGAAACTTACTCAACTGTGTTTTTAGTCCAACATGTTTTGTCTGTGATCTGTTTGAAGAGAAAGTCGACCTCCAGAAGCAGCTGTGAGACGACTGTTTTGTGTAAATTAAAACGAAGAGCACATGTATTTCCTGGTCATGTGACGTCCTCTGGGTTCTTGTGCTCACCCAATCAACCCCTCTGCTGGTGAATCTGTGAAACTGCATCATGTATTTGACTGTAGAAAAAATCAGCACGGGTGTCAGAGAAGAAAAGTCCAATGACAAAATGAACGTCTGTGGCAGGGCAGTGTACGTTTGGCCTCGCCCTCGGAACGCGTGAATATTTTGGCCCACCGAGGACATTCTGGGCAGCCCTGTGTGTGCCTGTTTACTGTTGTGAGTTAGATAAACATTTATGACCAAATCACACAGAAATCCTTGTGCCAGTGCTTTCTCTTCCCACTGTAAGTACATTATTCAGAAGAGTACTTGTGTGTGTTTACTGAAGACATTTGCACAGATTGAGTTGCTAAAACCGGCAGTAAAAATAGAACTGAAATCTGCTCCAGCTGCTGATCTGTGCAGCTTCACACTGTCTCGTCTGTGCGTGTTTCACTTTTAGCACATCCACTAATCTGTGTGAAGCACTTCCACCTCATGCACTCTCCACATTCTTATGTGTGACTCCAGATACACATTATTACTGTGTTGTCTGACTTGGTTTGTGCCTGTTTAAATCAAATATCCATGTCAAAAGCAAAGTGATAACTTTACACATTTTACAACACAATGCCTGCTTTGTGCGGCGGCTCATCTGGCCCTGGGTTCATAGGCACTGAGGCTTTTTCTAAACGAAGATTATGAGAATTATAAGCATAGGCTCTGGCCTATTCTATGCTCCGGTAGCCGAGCATATTTAATGCATTTAGACACACACTAGGGACTGCTGGAGGAGGAGGAATTATGGCTGTTTGTTGGGCCATTTTTTTTAATTATAAAGTTTATTATAAAGTATATATAACCCTGCGGCAAGTTGGCCACTGTCCAGCGTGTTCCCCGCCTAAGGCCCAAAGTCACTGGGATAGGCTCCAGTCACCCGCGACCCCTAACGGGATTAAGCGGTAGAAAATGAATGAATGAATGAATTATAAAGTATATATATATATATATATATATATATATATATATATATATATATATATATATATATATATATATATATATATATATATATATACACAAATACTTTCTTTGGGGTACTGTGTCTCAGCAACATAAACACATTAAAAGCTTAACCTTGTGACCTTGTTCTCTTTTACTTCACTTTTTTTACCCTAACCCTATTTTGCCCACATCTGTTAATCTACTTATTCTAATAAAAATTAAATTTTTCAAAATGTGGTATTTGTGTTCAGATCAGGTTTTATTCTATAAAATCAGGTCAAAATAGACAACTCTAAAGACTTGTTCTGTTGTACTCAGTGAAACGTTGTAGTGGTGTCATCGTAGTCTCGCTGTTTAAATGTTCTTAACTCTCCTGTGTGCTCACGTCTGATTTGCTCCACACATTTCTGTCTCATGTTAAAGTGCACACACACCCACACATCAGTAGGACGTCCCAGCGCTCTGTCTCTGCTCCATCACACACACACAGCGTTATGTCCCAGCCTGGAGCCGGGTAAATATAGCAGCACATACATGTTCAGTGATTCATACAGCTCATTAACACTGTGCTGTTGCTTCTGTCGCCTTCTGTTAGTCATTCACAGTCACATTCTAGACAGACTCAATAGATGATGGCATTCATTCATGTGTTTTCTTTTTGTTTTGGGATGGTGGGTGACAAGAGCCAGTGACTTTGGGCCTTAGGCGAGGGAACTAATGATGTGACATTCACAAACTGTGAAGAATGAGAATTGAATCTCGGTTGATCCATTCATTCTCTTTTTTCGTCCATGCAACCATTGGACAGGGACATAAATGACACAACACAAAGCATTCATGTTCTCCTGTGTCACCTCACACACTGCCCTGTGAGTGCTGCAATAGTTACACTTGTGTGCTGCGTTAAAGTCGTCTTAGCCTGGCAGGTTGTGATGAGTCATAAAAGTCTCACCCTGGTCTCAGTTGTCCCTGGTAACATTAGATTTAGACGCATGTAAGACTAATCTAGACACGTCCAAACAAGTATATAAGTTGTGTTGTGATAAATCACACACCATTTTAAACTTTAGCCTCCAGCTTCTTCAGGAGAATCCCAAGGCCTTCCCAGGTCTTAGACACAGACATGCCAGGAACATCCTTCTCCCACTGTAAACAAGACGCTGGGACTTTAAAGAGAAACTAAACTCAGAATCAACTGTCAGACTGTGTATATGGGGTCAAAACCGAATTATCTACTGTTGCCAGGCCTTTTTTGACATGTTTGTGCAAACTGACTCATTTTGGAGTTATGTGTGTAAAAACGGCGGCTGTACTGTCACGATGGACAAACACTGTCAGTGCATTTTCAGTTCACACTGACGTCACAGTGAGTTGACGAGACAGACGAGCCGCCCAGATGGTTTATCTAAACTCCTCCCTCTGACACCGCTGCTGTGGAGAGTTGGAAACCGACCACAAAACCCACATCATTTACCAAGCTCGCGGTTCATATTTCGAGCTGTCAATCAATGCCTGTTCACACCCACCTGGGCGTCTCTTAAAAGACTTCCGGATCCCACTTTTGTGAGTCTGTTTGAGGTGCAGTTGTAGGCAGAGTCAGTCTCTGAAAGCGCGTTTAGCCTCACTCCCCACTTAAAGCACTTAAAGGAACTGTATGTAAGATGTACAACTAGTAACCCTCCTGTTGCCGCTGTGTTAAACCCTCCCAAAAAATCACTTTCGCAATAATTTTTTAACTTGACATTTCATGACTTTTCCTAGATTTACCCAAACTGTAGAAAAAGTGAATTGTTTCCTTCGTTCACATTTTCCTGCATGCTGTACAAAAAATATACAAAGTTATGTTTTTACTCCATATAATGTGAGAATGTTTTATTTCTGGCTCAGGATCACCATGGTTGGCAGAATATGAAAGAACAAGCCTGAGCTCCCAACTGCACAGCTTGCAACAAAGGAGAGAGAGGTCTTCTCATCTAAGTTTACCTTCACGTCCAAAACCACCCTAGTTTCCTACATCATAAGAATGTTGTACTTCTGAGTACACTGCACACAGACGGTGGCTTTAGCAATAAGGAGGACAGAATGCCATCCATCATCCTAGACTATAACTGTAACAAAAGAGTTGTGGACAACCTAGATAAGGTGATTGGAACATACAGCTGAAGAAGAATGACTGCCCGCTAGTCCCTGGTCATCTTCCGGAACATCATTGATGTTTCCTGATACAATGCCTTTGTAATTTAGAGAGAGATCAACCCAACCTTGAGGCTTCGTGAGCAGTACAAGAGGTTCTCACACAGAAGCCTCTGCAACAGTTGTCAAAGCTATACAGAGTAGAGGAACTCCTGATCAACCTGAGACTACAGCTGACCCTAACCCTAACCACTGCTCCAGCTGGGGCAAGTAAGAGGAAGAGATGTCAGTTCCGCCTGCTAAAGAAGGACTGTAAAACACATACTCTGTGCTGTAGGTGTAAAAATAAATCTGCAAGAGCTGTGCATTAGTATACTGCTTTATGTGCTAATTAGTTGAATTAGTTATATGGTTTTGAATTATATATTTTCTTACATTGTTAACTGGCACAATAAAATAAAAAAATAAAAAAAGAAAATCTAAAAAATCTGGCTCATTGGGAAGAAAAAAAAGAGAAAAGGAAAAAAAAACATTCAAAAAGTATGTTTTTGCAATATTATTTTATTTCTAAAAGCTATAAAAATGTAGGTGAAAAGGGAAAACACAAGTATTCACATATTTTGTGGTGAATGTTTCTTCAAGCAAAAATAAAATTTGGTGTTTAATATTCAAAAAAACTGCTTATATGGGGGATTTAGTGAAGACGGGTCATTTCGACCCGGAGGACACGGGGTGTATACAGAATATGAGGACAACAGGAGGGTCAATAGAACACAGACAATTGTGTCTGTGTCCTGGGGCAACATCAGTTCAAACTCATGATTCCAAATCAACTTCAGGCTCTAAGAAACCAAACTGGCAACGCAAATGAGAGAGTCATGTGAGGCTCATTCTGCTTTCTGATTGGATAATTGTCTTGAGAACCAAAACACCAAATTAAATATCAAGAACGAACATGCTGTCCATTGCTTTGTTTCATGCGTAGACATAGAATTAGAAGAAGCTCGTTATGACTTCAGGTATATTTTGAAGAACTGTGGAACATTCTCCTGTTAGTTTCCTTATAGCCGTTAGCATTATCCTGCAAAATACACAAGTTATGACAGATGTGGAGAGTGTTGCTGGTACAAACCTACTGACCATATTTAGCAGAGGTCAAAGGTCAGAGCCTCGCTACAACTTACTGTTGAGTTAACACACTTTCAATAGAGATTTAGGACTTTGATGACACTAAACATTGTCTTCTACATGTCACTAGCGTCTGGGTCACGCCAGCAACTGAATAGCATTTTCTGCTTATGTATCAGTTTGGAAAGATCACACAAACCAGTTTGCTTTGTTCTTGGTTTTACTGAAATTCTCGTTTTAGCTTGTTTTATGAATAAAAGTGTAACTTCTGCCATTGTGTTCAACTGCTTTGTGTCGTCACATCTACAGGAGGAACATGGCGTCTCTCTGTTTGGGTTGTAGCAACAGAGTGTCTACTGTTTGAATGTCTATGGTTTCATGAAGCAAAACTAATTTCAAACACTGAAAATCTGATTATATTTGAACTTGTTTACCTTGTACATGTGGATAGAGATAATAAATGTTTATGAAAATCCAAATCTAACATACAGATTCATTATTTTGATCTGCTTAAACCTGCATAGACCCTGCATAAGCTCAGTGTTGGTAGAAGAGCGCTTAGAGGGAAACTTTTTTCAAACAGAATGTATCTGAGACTTTGAGTGAGCGAGACGCGCATACAGATGTGAAATGTAAAGAGCTGATTTCACACGCAGACGCTAACAACTGTCTGTACTTGTGTTTTATCAAAGGCTCGCTGCCTGACCCACTTTCTTCTCTCGCTAATGACTCCAATGTAGAAGACTGAATCGTCTGTATTCAGAACACAGAGGTGAAATGAAGCCGTTTGACAAGCTCCAGAGCGAGAGCAGATTAGGCCATCTTTTGAACAAAATGTAAAGAAAGTTTTCAAGTCATTGTGATGAAAGATAAATATTCTGTAAACCTGCAACTGTTGTGAGTTGGTGGAGTTAAAGATCCAGCAGAAGAAAGTCTGCGACATTAACCTCAGATCAGTGTAAGATGGCTGAAAGAAGTTCTGAGAGGCTGTGATTATAAAGTTATACATACATACATACATACATACATACATACATACATACATACATATAAACATACATATAAACATACAAACATGCATACATACATATAAACATACATACATACATACATACATACATACATACATACATACAAACATACATACAATTATCATACATACATAACATAGAGGTGCAATGTGTAAGACGCCTGCATATTGTGCCATAATAAGACAATGGGTCTTTGGACAGATTACAAGCAGTAGTGCTTTGTGACTGTGGAGCTGTTCACGTGTGTGGTGCTGAACCTCAGACAATAAGGAGCTGTTCACATGTGTGCTGCTGAACCCGGGCATTCAGGAGCTGTTCACATGTGTGGTGCTGAACCTCAGACAGTAGGGAGCTGTTCGCGTGTGTGGTGCTGAAACATCTCCAATAAGGAGCTGTTCACATGTGTGGTGCTGAAACATCTACAATAAGGAGCTGTTCACATGTGTGGTGCTGATCTGAGGTGTACACTTCTGTGGAGCTATGCTGCTAAACTTAGAGATAGTGAAATATGTTTTAGTAGAGCGGCAGTATAATTTTAAATATTTCAAGCATTCGTACACGTATTATTGTAGGGCAGCCCTTCCCAAACTTTTCAGAGCGGCCGCGGCTAAATAATGTAGAATGTATTTCCTCTCAGATTAAGATGCAAAAACAGCTAAATGATAATGACCTTGGACTTGGATGAATGTATTGAAGATTAACTTTTAAACTTTTAAAAAAGTTATTTTTAAACTCAGTTTTTGTCATACTCCATTATGTGGACAACTTTTGGAAGCAGAGCCCATGAGGCCCCCAGGGGGCCCCAGACCCCACTTTGGGAATCACTGTTGTAGGGAATACTGTATATTACCTGATGCTGATAGTACTAGTGTTGTTTGTTCCAGCAGTTCAATAGGATCACTTTTGCAGTATAATTCTTCACCTTCAAATTTTTTTATTGGCACATCTCTTACATATTAATGCACACACACTAAAGTAAAAGTAAAGTATCGCTATAGTGAAGTGGAGCTGACTCAGATCGTTTCCTCTTTGGATGGATAAACTTTTGGCCCCAGCATCAAACCAGAGTTTGAATGTTTAGGATAATAACAATAATAACACAATAGTGTTGAACGCACAGCTGAAGTCCCCAAACAGGATGTTTGTGGCAGATCTTGGGGAGTTCAGAAGTGAGTTAAACAGCAGGATCTGTGTGAGGTGCTGATGGCCTCGAGGTGGATCAAGACCTGACTAAATGACAACAGATGTGTGCGCCACAGGCCTGTCGTCCATACATTCTAACATTCATATCACAGAATGTACAAGTTGTATTTAAACACCGTCGCTGATGAGAAACCCCACTGTCGAGTGATTTCTGCTCAGAGGAAGTGATGTCAGAGGCGCTCCACAGGAAGTGCCCCTGCGTGTGCCCTCACAGCCGGAGCCCATTACATACTCTGGTGTCTAACTGTTGTTGTTTTGCTAATCATTAGCGCTGCTCTGGTTGTGTCAACACGCCGCTCCCTCCAGCTCATCTCCATTTTCTCCTGTAATCATGTGTTTTTGTGTTTAGAACTTTAAACGTCTTGTTTTTCCCAGGGAGCAAATCAAACACTAATGTGGAGTGTGGCTTGTGCGCAGCAGGATGTGTGTGTGTATGCACAAGTCAACTTGAAATATCTGCAATGTCGGAAAGTAACCCAATACTTTTACTGACAATATGCATTCACAATACTCATGAAGTGTATAATGGTACTCACGTTTTCTTTAAAGGATATTCACAGTGCCGACCCAAGCTTTTTACGAGCCCTCCATCATAAGCACTACTAAATAAAAGGTCATCCATATCTCACATGACAGGATTTTGTTTTAGCGTTCGACAGCTCTCATATACTTATGATGAAATGATATGTTACATGTATAACTAGTGGTTTTACAAACACAGATAGACTCGTGTTATCAGAGTGATACGAATAGTATATTTAAGATTAGATGGGACTGACCAATCAGGAACAAGTGTTGAGTGATTCATACATAATCTCTCGACAAGTCTTTCTTAAACACAATCTTCTGCATAAAAAAGTAGGTTGCAATCACAAAGTAAAACTAGATTGATGAGAACTGTGTGGAAACATGTGCCTGAGCCAATCACAAACAGCTGTGTCTGACATCAACAAATGAGCGTGGAGTGGGCGTGCAGTGGTATACATGATCAAAGTGGATGGTTTGCTCATTAAGTGAATGGTTTGCGTTAATTTATTTTATTGGGGGGTGTTTTAAAAACGTTTTCCTTGGACTTTTTTTCATCTGCACTACTTTTCTTGGTGTTGCATGATTTGACTCCACTCCTTGACTCCACGCTGGGAAACATTTCAGGATAGACGGAAATTTGAACTCAGCACTGTCGCCACGTCACATTCTCCTGTAGCACGCACAATCTCATTAGTACACACAGTCTCATTCACCTGTAGCACACACAGTCTCATTCACCTGTAGCACACAGCCTCGTTCACCTGTAGTACACACAGTCTCATTTACCTGTAGTACACACAGTCTCATTTACCTGTAGCACACAGTCTCATTCACCTGTAGCACACAGTCTCGTTCACCTGTAGCACACACAGTCTCATTTACCTGTAGTACACACAGTCTCATTTACCTGTAGCACACACAGTCTCGTTCACTTGTAGCACACACAGTCTCATTCACCTGTAGTACACACAGTCTCATTCACCTGTAGCACAAAGTCTCATTCACCTGTAGTACACAGTCTCATTCACCTGTAGTACACAGTCTCATTCACCTGTAGTACACACAGTCTCATTCACCTGTAGCACACACAGTCTCATTCACCTGTAGTACACAGTCTCATTCACCTGTAGCACACACAGTCTCATTCACCTATAGCACACAGTCTCATTCACCTGTAGTACACACAGTCTCGTTCACCTGTAGCACACATTCTCATTCACCTGTAGTACACAGTCTCATTCACCTGTAGTACACACAGTCTCGTTCACCTGTAGTACACAGTCTCATTCACCTGTAGCACACACAGTCTCATTCACATATAGCACACAGTCTCATTCACCTGTAGCACACAGTCTCATTCACCTGTAGTACACACAGTGTCATTCACCTGTAGTACACACAGTCTCATTCACCTGTAGCACACACAGCCTCGTTCACCTGTAGTACACACAGTCTCGTTCACCTGTAGCACACAGTCTCATTCACCTGTAGCACACACAGTCTCATTCACCTGTAGTACACAGTCTCATTCACCTGTAGCACACACAGTCTCGTTCACCTGTAGCACACACAGTCTCGTTCACCTGTAGCACACAGTCTCATTCACCTGTAGCACACACAGTCTCGTTCACCTGTAGCACACACAGTCTCGTTCACCTGTAGCACACAGTCTTATTCACCTGTAGTACACACAGTCTCATTCACCTGTAGCACACACAGTCTCGTTCACCTGTAGCACACAGTCTCATTCACCTGTAGTACACACAGTCTCGTTCACCTGTAGCACACAGTCTCATTCACCTGTAGCACACAGTCTCATTCACCTGTAGCACACACAGCCTCGTTCACCTGTAGCACACACAGTCTCATTCACCTGTAGCACACAGTCTCATTCACCTGTAGCACACACAGTCTCATTCACCTGTAGCACACACAGTCTCATTTACCTGTAGCACACAGTCTCGTTCACCTGTAGTACACACAGTCTCATTCACCTGTAGCACACAGTCTCATTCACCTGTAGCACACACAGTCTCATTCACCTGTAGTACACACAGTCTCATTCACCTGTAGTACACACAGTCTCGTTCACCTGTAGCACACACAGTCTCGTTCACCTGTAGTACACAGTCTCATTTACCTGTAGCACACAGTCTCATTCACCTGTAGCACACACAGTCTCATTCACCTGTAGTACACACAGTGTCATTCACCTGTAGCACACACAGTCACAGCCACGCGGCTTTCTGTGTTAAATCCTGCACAAATCCGACTCCTTGTGAAAAACAAAAACAAAAAACTGCATCTCTATACACATTCACATGTTCGCTTGACAGATATAAGTGGATCAAACAGAACTATCTCAAAGGCACTTAAGCTGCTCCTCTGAGCTTCCTCCTGATTCAGCGATGAACATAATATATATATATATATATATATATATATATATATATATATATATATATATATATATATATATATATATACTTAAAATGTACCGAAAAACACCAAACCAGCAACTCTGAAAACTGAAAACAGCAATAGAAATGATTTTTAATGTGCCGTTACACTTCTATCAGTCTGGCTTGTTTGGTCAATTGAAGCTTATGAAATCTCCCTTTCCATTCCACTAACATGGTTAGCCAGAGTTAGCTCTGCACACTAGTGATGGGAAGATTTCCCTATTTGCACCGATACATCGATGTAAACATGCGCGATGCAAGTGCATTTGTAGAGAGGAGCTACATCGATGCAGATCGTGTGACAAAAGCAGCTTTCATCGGATTATCGGACTATTGACCCTCATGAATTTAGATTTTTCATGATTCACTGACGAAAGTGTTCTTCTACAGTGTAGGAGAACACTTTCGTATGCTTGTGCACGCACATACACTCTCTCACAAACTAAAGCTGATACTGCTGTAAACGCTGTGTGTTTCTTACATTCCTTATGCAGGCTGTTTGTGGTTTACTTTCATCTGAAGATGTGCCAACAAATAGCTCAGTCCGTTAAGGCGTTTGTGTCTTTCAGTCAAAGCACCTTTCATTCTCACAAAGCCTGTGTAATAACAGCAGTGTCCAGTGTGCCTTACCTGCGTATTGTAGAGAAAAAAGACGGCTCCGGGTGTTGAGGATTTCATTTATGTATGTATTTATTTATTTATTGGGGACAGAGAATGTTAATAATAGACATGAAAAACATGAATGTAAACACACCAAATTATAGCCAAAGGCTCATTTCCATCCGTGGTACCAACAGGCGGGGTCACATTGAGAAACAAAAGAAAAATGTACATTTCATAATTAACTTCACTTTCATTGCACATTCCCACACATAGCACAAGCCTATTCATTGCACAATCCCTTTAGTTGCACAGTCTCTTTCATTGCATGCATATACACATTTGCATAGTTCATTGAAACTCGTGTTCAAAAGAAAAGAAAGTTTGATAAGCTTCCCAACAAGTATTATTCCGCGGTGAATGTGCAGGACTGCCGTCCATTGCGTCTGCACCCGGTTAAAGAGAGCTGTCCTTCCCGTGTTTATGTTCAAATCTAGGAGGTCTGCGTCTTCCCAGCGCTAGTCCTGTGTCCTGCCCGTGTTTGTTTCAGGCGATGTGTGTTTTCCCTGCGCGCTGTTCTCGTCCTCGCTGTGTTTTCTCTGCGCGCTGGTTCTCCGCACCTCGCAACTGCTGAATGCAAAACCTCTATTGCTGGAGTTTGGGCGTACCTGTTTCTCAGTTCCACGTTCACTCTCCCGGCTGCACTGACTGTACAGGCTTTTTCATAAGCTGTATTTGGCAGTTTGATAATAGACCGAAATAAAGCAGTCCAGAATGGACCAGTTATTTAGCTTTTCTCTACATATTTATCATAACATGTTGGCCCCGCCTCCACAGCAGATCTGTCCAATGAGAGGGCTGGGTCTCACACATGTAGGCTACATCTGATTATCTTTTAAAGTTCTATTGCACACAGCACTGTGAAAAGCATGATACAATCCAAGCCAAAAATACTATTATAGTATTATCAGTTATAATACGTTTAGTTAGTAATTTAATTTTCAATTGACTGAACGATATCTTTACATGGCTTGAATTTATCTGGGCTAATTGAGGCTCATGAATGATTAAACAGACTAAAGTATTTGAATAAAAGAACAATGTTGAGTGAATCGAGATGCATCATGATCAGGGGCACATCGAACCAAATTCATCGTTAGCTGTAAGGCATGTATCTTTAAAAAATGGTATCTTTGCTAGTGTATCGAGATGCACATCGTGTAAACCTGGGATTATTTTAGCACAAACATGTGGCCTGTTTATCTCGAGGATGAATCTGACACAGTGAAAGCATGAATACGAGAGAAGGCTGTGGAGTTGTACGGCTGATCCAGTCCAAACACATGCACACAAGTCAGCAAATACAACTATAGAAAAACCCTCTTCTCTCTCATTCTCAGTGATGTGGTCGCTCCATTGATCTGACCTCGTCTCTTTTAAATGGAGCAACACATTTAGCACAGATTAATCTTCAAACTCGAATGAGCGTAGTTCAGACTCAGGCTTTTCATGGAACGACTTGAGGCTTAAGTTGCAGATGAAGCTAGTTTCAGATCAGGATTTTAAGATAAGCCTAAACTTAATAAGCTATCGTGTCCACTGCATTTTAGGAAGAATAACTCTCAGTATAAATCGAATTACATTTGAGCAGGTTTACCTTGTATCAACACGTATAGGGCTGTTCATCAAATCTAAACCTTACTCTTCCTTTTAGAATCTTACATAAGACAAATGTAGGGGAGAGTGGGGATGGTTGTCACACTTTTTACTTGGATTTGAATTTCTCAAAAACAGCAAATCTCACATGAACCATTTTAACCCCAGAGAAAAGCTCAGAGTCTTGTGTAACTAATGAATCCAGCTGCTGTTCTCTGTCTTATTCTGACCAAAAGTTATTGATCATTTAATGTTAATTATTCACCTGTGACAACCCACCCCAAGTCTGGGTCAGTTGTCACATCTCATGGGGTTGGTTGTCACAATGTTATGTCAATGGGAGACCGATGACTAAAGTGTCTTTTCTTTGGTTTGATTTTGTTATGTTGGATTTCATTTTGATTCAAGATTGTTTTACATTTTCTGAATCAGAAGAAGTTACATTACAAGAAAAAGGCAACTGGAAATTTAAAAAATGCATTTTTGTCAAGATTCTAAAGATAATGTAAAAAAAATATTTTTAATGTGAATTAGTGATCAATAACTTTTGAACAGAATAAGCTCCATGACAATAATTGAATTTGTTTTTTAGAAGAAACTTTACACTCATATCCTGCATTGAATTGGAATATTTAAATTACAGTATTTTTGAGAAAATCTGTCTTTTGTAAAAGTGTGACAACCAACCCCGCTCTGGCTGTGCTGCTGATCTAGATAGAATCATATGTGACAACCGACCCCGACTGAACTGTTTTACTCTCACCTCAGATTTCTTCTACATTTTTAAACCAGCTCAGAAAACAATAGTCCTAATTGTCACTCTGACTCTCCTCTTTGTAATGTCAACAGTTTTAAGCTTTCAAAACAATTTTAGGAAAAAATAGAACATTTTTTCTGAACATCAGAAAATTTACTTTTGCTACAATTTTTTTTTTATTTCTTCGTATCAAAATCTTGAACAAAAGTTTACAGAAATTTTTTAGCGAGTGCATTTTGGATAATTTAATGAACATTTTAACCTGACTTATTTTCAAATGCACCATTCACAAGCTGAGATACAGTGATTGTGACAACCTACCCGTGTGACAAATAACCCCGCTCTCCCCGACCTTTCTGTTAGTAATTATTTTGATCTATTTCTTGTGTATTCGGAATTGTTTGAAGTATTTTAACTTGCTTTCACATGGTATTTGTTTTTCCAGTATAAAGTTTGTAACGACAAAGATGAACTCCAGTAGCTAAACTTCAGGCTTGTTGCCATTATTAGCAAACAAATGTAGCCACATGGTGTAAATACAGTCCATAAGCAGCATGTTGGTCGTTATGAAAGAGCATTATTCAGTCCTGAAAGAATGCAGCTGTTACATTATTGACTTAAACCTCTGAAGTCTGGAGGCGGCTTGTGGTGTGGCCTACTTTGTCACCACAACAGCTCCACACATTTGTAATTTAAATGTAATCCATATACTCTCGCAGGCTCCATCAGACTCTCCAGTTTGTCTATGTGAATGCAAATGTTGGTTCTGTCTCCTCAGAACACATCTGTGACAGGTTCGCCCTCTCTCTCCCTCCAGCTGCGGCGCTAAAACGGGATTTACAGCGTCTGTGCCACGTCAAAGTCGGCCGCAGACTCGCTAGGAAAAATCAGATCCTTCTTCAAATCACAAATAAGGCTATTAGGTTTGCAGGGGAGCCGCGCTAAGCCTCTTACGCCTGGAGACACACCTCTAGCCCAGGACGCCGCGCTGAGCTAATCCACGCCACACTAATCTGACACCGGCTGATCAAACGGCCCGGGAACCTGCGTGTGGCGCCTTGTAAGAGCAACAGATCCCAGCGCAAAATCTCATTACAGACACAAGCCCGGAGTTTAGCGGATCTCCAGTGTTGGAAGGCCTGTTTGGGAATGTGTAGAGTTAAGGAAGACTATGGAAAATCATTTGTTTTAGAAAAAGATTTTTATTGTGTTTGTCAATTGAAACGAGCATGTGTGAGGAAAAAAATAATAAAAATTAAAACAATTACAACTAATAATGCACAGGATTTCTATTGCGCTACACTGGAGAAAACTGACAGAAGTGAGGCTGCCATTTTGTGCCATGGGCTCCTCAAACCATTAACACACAAAGAGCCTGATTTATCAAGCCAGGTGCTAAACTGCGGGTGCAAAAATAAAACAGTTAATGGGTTATTTATGATCATTTTACACAAACTTTAATAATGGAAGATGGACATACAACATACTAAACAAAACAGATAAGAACCAACTCAAAATCTGCATCTTCAGAGTGTGTGTGAGAGAAAAATGTCATCTCTTCCAAGGTTTTGCTCCCCCTAACTGATTTTGCACATGAGCAAATGCTTGCTAAATCTGGCCCAAAGTGTCTTGCCTAAGGACACAACAACAAGTTTCTCCTCAGTTTGTCCCACTGTGGCACCTCCAGGTCTTCTTGTATGATAGTCCTTGGGCCAGAGGCCAGATTTTGCCAAACGGGGCTCACCAGGGGTGGCAAGGGCTATCATACATTTTGGAAAGGTCAATATCTAAGCTTTATATTTTTGCATGATAGACTTTTCTGAGCTTCAGCGATAACATAAATATCCACCTTTGAAATTTACAAACCACATGTTAAAAAATGCTCTTTTGACACTGGTCCAAATTATAGTTCAGACCATGTACCGCCCATCAGATAATGATTAAACTATTATGTTTGGTATCATTTTTAAGAAAACAATCTTGTCTTTCATGTAGGTGCATTTGTTGTCCTCTCTGATAATCACTATGGCAACAACAGCTTTTCAAACTGTCACATGAGGACCATTTTTTACCATTTTTTTCTGAACTGTTTTGCTACGTTTCTCGCTGAAAGCTCTAGGAACATGATGGACACGTAAATGTGATCTCAAATTATTCTCTGGAATCTGAGGATTCAGAAAATGTATAATACTTTTTCAAAACACAGTCTCACAGTGAGCCACAAAGTACAAGAGTCATTCTCACTGAGGGGCAATTCCCATAGAACTCAGGCTATTTATAGGGCTTTTCCATTAGTACCTGCTTGGCCCTACTCTACTCTACTCGGCGCGACTTAGCCCTGGTGCTGAGCTTTTCCATTTGGGGCTGATCGCGCCGACCAGGTACTTTTTTAGTACCTGCTTTACCCCAGGGCCAAGTCGAGCCGAGCAGATACTAAACCTGACGTCAGACGCACGTCGCCTGTTGCGTCACACAAGTGCCGCTGATTTGTTGTTGTTACTGTACGCTAACGTGAGTCGACGCTAAGCTAGCTGCCGATAGCACCGAAATGCTTCTACATTTCGTACTCTCTGTAGCAAAAAACAGCTCAGTGACATAAAAAAACGAGTCCGTTGTCCCTATCCGCTAAATACATAAGACAGTAGTTCGATGAGTGTGTGCGTAGACCACACGGGCTTGTACGTAGGCACATGTAGTTACCTGTGCTGCTGCAGGGTCCTGCTTCTCACAGTAAACACTGATGGACATCCGATGCACACGTTTTGAAGCAAGAGATTATAATGCAGCTTCGTCAGGACAGAGAGACGGAGGAGGAAGATGGGACAGCTGACTTTGTGATTGTACATCGGGACCAGAGCGGGACTTTAGACAGACGTGTCGGACGGACGTGAAGAAGAGGTGAGTCCGTGAACGTGTTGACATGAAAAGCTTCACTCTACTGGCCAATGCGGCGGTGGATATTTGTTTTATATTACGTTTATGAAACGCTGGAGAACGAACGGTCTGATTATCCTTAAATTAAAGCCGATGCGCATTGAAACGCTCCGTTGTTTTCTATGAGCTTGCATCATGTCCCCATTTGGGGAGTGACAGTGTTGGCAACGTACCGCCCAGCTTCACAACAGCCCCACTCGGCCTCTCTTGTAATGGAAATGCTCTCCCTCTGAGCGGGGCTAAGCCGGGTAGAGGCGCGTAGAGTCGAGTCGAGTAGAGTAGGGCCAAGCAGGTACTAATGGAAAAGCCCTATTACTCTATTCTTGCTTCTGATGGTTGTTGGAGCTTTTTGATCTGGAAAAGTCCTCTTGTTTTATTTTTTATTTTTTAATTTGAGTAGAATAGTCTTGTTTTTACTAAAAAGTTGTGTTTTTCTCTCGTTTTAGCCAAATTTGAAGTCTCATAGTGATAAATGTGCACACAGCTCTCAGAGTAATTCGGTCTAAACTTTCACAGGTAAAAAGTCATTCTGAAATATCACAACTGTATCACATAATCATATTTTCTGTTGTGTAACTGTAAAAAACATATGACACTGGACTCTAAAACCAACACAAATGATACATGTTAATATAATCATGTAAAAATTAGAGTTATAATTCTGGTCTGCCAAATCAAACTAAATGGATTCATGTTCCTGTTTTTAATGTGTGGCCTTCAAAAATATATCTAATCAGAGTTCTATAGAGTTTGTATATTCACCGAGGTTTCAAATTTGACATCGTCTCTGGCGTCTTTATCGTAAAGGGTTGATGTGAATATCGCCACCTAGTGCAAAGACTGCTCAGGACACTAGTGCTCACGACACTAGAGCTCACGACACTAGAGCTCACGACACTAGTGCTCACGACACTAGTGCTCACGACACTAGAGCTCACGACACTAGAGCTCACGACACTAGTGCTCACGACACTAGAGCTCACGACACTAGTGCTCACGACACGCCTCCATCTTGCAGTCTGCAGTGGGATCCTACTCGTTTCCCCGCTCATTTTCTGAATAGTTTCTCTGCACAAATTGTACAGTAAAAACAGATCTCTTCTTATCCCTGGTTTATTATACTTTCTCCTCCAAACACCACTGCAGTTTTTATCCTTATTAAACCGCGCTCTCTCTTTCTCCTACGTTTCCGTCCAGACGCGGTCTACAATTCTTCCATGAAAACACATTTGATTGAGTTATATGCTGTAAGTGTATTCCAATCTTCTTCCGGTCTGAATCATGCAAAGTACAGGGTTTCTTGTGTAAATTCCTGGGATGTGATTTGGCGTGAAGCAGGTAGTTTTGCAGGTGGAGGAGTGGAACAGCGGGAGCTTAAAGAGAAAAGTCAATCCCCAAAGCTGCCTATTTCCTGCCTCTCACGGAGCACAGCGCTGGCTTTTATTGAAGGCTGAAGATTTCCCAGAGCTGTGAAACCTGAATTCGCACTCAAACACTAGAATTTGTGCTTTCAATGGCAAACGCGTCTTTTCTCTGGCTGAGTGTGTGAGCTGGACTGATCACCTTCATCATGTGTGCTGACCTGAGTTTGACACAGACAGAATGTGAAATGTGAGAGCAGGTTATGTTTACGTGTAGTCAATACCTTTTTTCAGAACTGGAATTAGCACAGGTTTTCTTAACCCTTGAGTTACATCTTACACTAAATTACCAATTTGCCAATTTACTTTTGAGTGTCATTAAATCAAACTGACACTTTTAAACTCTGGATAACGCCGGGCTCACACTGCCTCCAGATCCGGATCCGTCTGGTTCCGGTTGTCACTCACACTGCCTCCAGAATATGCATGCGTATGTACGCACCACTGACCTAAATATGTACGGACTCTGCTGGTCTCGTGAGACCACGAGTTCACAAGGATTCACGTTCAACTTGGGAGTTTCGGGGAGTTTATGCGATCTCTGGCACATGTATATGTAAACAAAGAACACATGCGCAGAGTTGTGGGCTTATTTCACGTCACTTCATTTTCTGTTTGATTTTTCGACGCACAATGGGCAAGTATGGGACGTTTATTTACATCCTGTGTGTTCAATAGTCGTATTTGACATATTTGTTGTAGTAATAGAAATGTAATGATATTATTTAAAAAAAACACCGGATTCACTTCACCTGCACTTGGTTTCCTGTTTGTCGTGTCTTGTTTTCACAACTTCACCAAAAAGGGCTGCGGATGGCTCCGGCTGTCCGGAAAAGTTCCTTCCAACGGAAACGATCCGGACATACAGAGCACATCTGCGCGGATCTCCGGACTGGACGCATTACTGCGTGAGCCACTCTCATTACTTTTCAACAATTGGAAAGCCTCCAGAGTCTGGACCGCAGTCCGGTACAGAGTTAGTGTGAGCCAGGGGTAACACCTTACAATGTGAACTATTCCCAAAGAGAGTTGGCAACTTTCAAAATACTATTGTTTTCTGATTTGATGAGCATAAGAAAGGCCTCAGCCCAGCATTCTGCCCTTCAGTCTTCTCCTTTTGGTCCATCACAGCTCATACTGACCAAACAGCCAATAGAAACCAGCCTCCTGAGTGAGGCCTCTTAGGGCTGGCACCATTAGAGCAGGGGTGAGCCACATCCTCATTTGGGAGGAAACAAGAACAAAAACAGGGACAGAAAGGAGTCTTTTTTCACTTAAAGGTGCGTGTATAGTGAACACAAAGCCCTCGTGTGTGGTGGTTACGAGAGTCTGAGCGTGGTTTCACCTGCTCGCGATAGCTCCACATCTCTAGACTTTTATATAACAATATCTTAGAAGAACTGCATTGAAAACCACAGTGAAAGACCCATGCTCCTCGAGAGTCCAACTGGAAAACCTCTGGCTCTGAAGCTGGGCAAATACACACTGCAACATTTCATATTTTAAAAGCAGTGACCAAACTGAGAACGTATTTGTGCTGATTTTCCCACATAAACCCAAGAAAGAGAGAGAGAGAAACGAGAGACAGAGAGAGAGGGAGAGAGAGAGAGAGAGAGAGAGAGAGAGAGAGAGAAGAGCAGCTTGACATTTCCTCTGCAGAAGAAGAGTGAGTGCCCTGGGTCAGGCTTGTGTCTGTGACCCTTTCCAAATGTCAGGCCGCCTCCTCAGAACATCTCACACTTTTACACACTGTTTCATCACAACACGACGGGACGGTTTAGGTTTACTGCAGAGCTAGAAGAGAGGAGAGGAGACAGAGAGAGGACACAGAAGGAGAAGGCAAAGAGAGGAGAGAGGAGACGAGAAGAAAGAGCGAGGGGACAAGGAGAGGAGGAGAGAAGAGACAGTGAGAGGAAACAAATCACAACATGGCAGGATGGTTTAGCTTTACTACTGAGCTAAGAGACAAGGGGGAGGAGAGAGAGAAGGAGACAAGGAGAGATAAGAGAAGAAGAAAAGTGAGAGAGGAGACACGCCTCACTACGACAGGATGTTTTAGTTTTATGACGGTGGTGCTACTGATGATAATACTAAATAATATTATTGAGTTTGCTGTTTTTGTGTTGTTGTTATTACCCATGGGATAAGAGCTTTTATCTTTGATCTATCTTGTGTTTTAGAACGTGGCACAGATAAGAAGTCCTGATGCAGGATTGACAATGTGGATGGACGTTTAGTCGTGTCACTCATGAACCGGATGTGTGGACCTGAGTTTCCAGGACTGATTGAGTGACTGTGATCTGAGATAAATTAACTTAAGATCAGCCAAAAATGGATTATAATAATTTGCTTCTCCTCCTCCATAGAGGAGCTGACACTAGTGGTCTATCTTATCCTGCACATTCCACAGCTCCTGTCCAAGGACAAGCCTCAGAGACTCACTCTAAACATCTTTAGCCTGTGGCTCACACTTTGCATTCATAAATTTAGATGTTACATTCCTCCCCCACCCCTCCCTTCTCCTACTTACGTCTGCGAACTCTTCCTGTTTGTTTACCTCAACCCAAGTCCAAACAACAAATCCCACCACATGTACTGTGTCTTGTTATATGTCTACTTACTTAGTTATTTAGTTACTTACTTACTTACTTAGTTAAGTACTTACTTACAATGTAGACCATGGTGAAGACCATATTCTTGTTTCTGCCCCTCCATGTTTGTTCTGTTTCCACCGTGGAGTGTTTTAAGTCTCGTCTTAAGACCCACTTTTACTCTCTGGCTTTTAAGTTTTATTTGCTTTTGCTTGTTTTTTATTGAGTGTTTTATATATATATATATATATATATATATATATATATATATATATATATATATATTCTACTGGTTTTACTGTTTGCTTTTATCTGTGAAGGACTTTGGAAACACAGCTATATAAATAAAGTGGATTTGGATTTGTTTGACACATGTGACTCACTAGACCATTAAACTTTTGTTTACAACAAAGAAATAACCTAAACAAGATAAGTTTTAGCTGAGAGACGTTTAACATTTTGCTTGCTTTGTTTTGTAAAGCACTTTGAGGATGAATTGTGCTATACAAATAAATGTGCCTTGCCTTGTCTTGTTTAAAGGGGCTGTACTGTGTAAGATTGAGAGGAATTTTATTTATCAATTATAGTCCACAAACATTTAAATCATATTTATTCTTTACAACATGAATACTTAAGAGAGCACTGTTAACCAATCACATCAACTGTGATACATTTATACGTATTTGAAATGTTTTATTACGGGCCGGAATATGGATCATTGACGCTAGACGGCAGCATGGTACATAGGCAAAATGCATGTGAAAGGCTCCCTCTAGTGTTCAAAAGTGGAAATCGCTTTGTTTGTTTGTTTTTCTTACATAGTGCCCCTTTAAATAGATGAAAAGTGCTACACAGATAAAGTCTGATGATTGAATCATACAGCTTATACTGATATATTATTATTACTTTGCAGCCTTTTAGTATATATTGGTTATTTTACATGTATTTTAGTAATTATACATTTAAATCATATGAACTACAGCTGTCGCTAATGGAGATCCAAATAAACAAGAATAAACAAAAAGTGCTTAAAACATTTTTTAAGAGTAAAATGTCCTACAGCTGCTCCTGTCTCAGAGGGTCGCTGCTTCCTGTCTGCTCACGCCTCCTTCAGGGACAAACCCAACAGTAGGCCGCTGCTTTTTCCTCGACATCTCTTCAACCTGCCATCTTCTTCTTCCCCCACAAAACTCTTCTTTTCCCTGCATCTGGAGCTGTGACATCAAGCGAAAACATGACAAAAAGTCCTGTCGCTATCAAGGGAGCCGCTTTGTTTACCTGTGTGGGCTTGTTAGCGCGCTCCTGCCTGCCACGGCGCGCCTTTCTTCTGCTGCCGCCTTGCTTCTTTTGGTGTAATTAATGCGCGACGCGTTGTTTACACACGGCTTTATTTCTCGTCGACTTATTTGCCGCGAGAGTCCTCTGGGGGATTTGGAATAATTGAAGTGATTTGTATTCTCTTAAAGCGAAGGACCCGGGGGAGCGCACGGGAGAAAATTGTGAGGGTCTAAAGTGTATCTCCAGTCGCTTTCTTAAACAGGGCTCTTAGATGTTTTTAAAAAAACTGCGCTCAGAGGAGTCCTGTGCAGAGGGGAACAGAGCCAGATTGTAACTGACATGTTTTTTTCCAGCGCGCCGAGGATAAAACGGAATAATCAACATTTGTTTTAAAAATAAACATACAGCATTTCCTTGAACTGTAAATATAGCGTGGCGGGTTTGAAACGGCAGGCGCGCTCTGTCATTCGGAGCTTGCGCTGACTTCTTTGGAGGAGTGCTCAAGGTTAAACTGTGTTTAAATGTGTCCAAATGTGATCAGGGCTTTGATAGGGTTTGTACAGGAGGAGAGAGTGTGGATGAGCTCCACAGGATGGTACGTCTACATTATACTCATGTACATGTCACAGGGACATTTCCTCATCAAAATGACACATGCCTAGCCTACACATGTAACCTGTGCATGTTCCATAAATATGAACTGTTTTTCTCATTCTAAAGACGGAACAGTCTCAATTTTGGTTCATATAGTGTGAGTTCAGAGCCGGACCTTCCTACACACAGACTACGCAAGTTGTGTAGGGCCCCGCATCTGTGGAGGGCCCTGCCTCCTTCTGAGCGCTGAGAGTTTTTTGAGTTTATGTCAGTCCAGTCAACACACCGGTTGCCTTTACCCTCTGGTTTCCGCTGTACATAAACCCTGTTTGACCAATCCCACAAGCGTAAAAGTGGTGGACCCTCCCCTCTACCCTGTTCTTGAGACACAGCTGTCTCCCCTGTTTAAGACTGACAGATGTAGAAACTGGTGTCCGATCATTCTCAGCACAGAGCGCAAAATCAAAGAGTCAATCTTTCTTTAGTGTCAAAAGGACAAGTATTGGCTGAACTATGCGCAAAAATAGCTGATGTACTTAAATGTCCGCGAAAATGATCGCGGCGAAATACGACGCACATTCTGCACATTTATGTTGAATTATTTCAAAAGCCACTTGGACACATGAGGCTGTTTGTCCCAAAAATGTCAGATTTCAATATTTATGTCCAAAAAGTCCAACGCTATAATGCAATTTATCACGTGCAGACATCACTGCCGCTATGAGAGCAGCTGTAGGAGAAAGAGAAAGAGGGAGAGAGAGAGAGCGAGCACCGGGAGGAAAAAATAAAGTCTATTAACAATTTTGAAAGTAGTTAGGGTTCTTTTTGATGGCCTGATTTTCATTTCTTGGTGGAAAGTCTGGTGTTTGATCCCTTTCGTATGAGGCGCTCGTCTAAGGTGGATCAAACCATTTTCATCTTTTTAAAGGGGTGAAAGGGCCCTCTGGAGCTATTTATAATTATATTTAACGGAAAAGAACTTGACCATTATACATCTTATTATGACAAGAAATAGATTCAATTAAGATAAAAAATGTAACAGAAAAAAAAATTATAAAATCACTGGATCTTGGAGGGCCCTTATCCGTCCTGGGCCCTGGGGAAAGTAGTACCCTTTACCCCCCAGTCCGACGCCCCTGTCCACACTGCACCAGCAGCACAACACCAACATGACAGAACAATTGAATGAGAGCTCAAGAGTTACTTTTAAACTGTCCACAACAAAGAAACGAAAAAAGCTGTTTGAAGCTCACACACTGTTGATGAAACTGTGTGTGATATTTTACACTTACAAAGCACTTAACATCAGCAAACCCATTCACACCAGTGCACACAGACAGTGAAGGTGAGGCAGGTCAAGTGGTTTGTCAAAGGACACAACTTGAGCATCTGAAACCACACTGTGGACCTGTGGACCTTTAGATCAGAGGAGAAGTATTCTAATACAGTCTTCTCACTGTTTTCTCACTTTCTATATCTAATGTAAGCGCTGCTATTTATAGCGACTAATTAAAACAAAACAGAAAAGAGCAGATGGTATATCCAGGCCTCCGATGGCAGTCTCGTCTGAGTGTCTTCCTTTGAATAACAGAGGCTACTACAAATTAATTATGTGCATTAGAAAATGAATAATTAAAAAAATAATAATAATAACGTAGGACTGCTATTTTCTGGACTCATGTTTTGTACTTTTCAAAGATTTGCATTGGCAGTTAATTTGTCTGAACTCTGAAGACACGTCACAGTCAGGTCCAGGTCTAGAGACACGTCACAGTCAGGTCCAGGTCTGAAGACACGTCACAGTCAGGTCCAGGTCTGAAGACATGTCACAGTCAGGTACAGGTCTGAAGACACGTCACAGTCAGGTCCAGGTCTGAAGACACGTCACAGTCAGGTCCAGGTCTAGAGACACGTCACAGTCAGGTCCAGGTCTGGAGACACGTCACAGTCAGGTCCAGGTCTGGAGACACGTCACAGTCAGGTCCAGGTCTAGAGACACGTCACAGTCAGGTCCAGGTCCAGAGACACGTCACAGTCAGGTCCAGGTCCAGAGACACGTCACAGTCAGGTCCAGGTCCAGAGACACGTCACAGTCAGGTCCAGGTCTAGAGACACGTCACAGTCAGGTCCAGGTCCAGAGACACGTCACAGTCAGGTCCAGGTCCAGAGACACGTCACAGTCAGGTCCAGGTCTAGAGACACGTCACAGTCAGGTCCAGGTCCAGAGACACGTCACAGTCAGGTCCAGGTCCAGAGACACGTCACAGTCAGGTCCAGGTCCAGAGACACGTCACAGTCAGGTCCAGGTCTGGAGACACATCACAGTCAGGTCCAGGTCTGGAGACACATCACAGTCAGGTCCAGGTCTAGAGACACATCACACTTAAGTCCAGGTAAACTCTGAAGACAGGCATGTTAAACTTCAGTCGTTTCGGGCAGATGTCCATACTCATGGCTGTGTTGTGATTAGTCTGCCTCGACACTATGATTGGTTCGTGTGACAGTCACTGTCTTTAACCATGTGACGGGTGCCTCTACTCTAAAAATTTGTGAAAATCACAAATATTTTCAGAATCTTTCCAATACAGCTGGGTTAAGCATTTCGCACACTACAGGAGTTTTGGTCTGATTTTAAGCCCTTTGCGAGTTCAGGGGAACTGGAGGCGTGGCCAGAGTTCAGGAGGTGTGGCCAGAGTTCAGGAGGCGTGGCCAGAGTCACAGATGTGTTGTAGTTTCTCTCTTTCTGTCTGTGCGTCGCTGTGACTCTGTTAGGACTGTTTGTCTCAGGAGCATCATGGCGAGGACCTTTACAACAGAAGCATCTGGTGCATCTGCCTTGTGACGGCGACGCTTCAAATATCAAATAAAGAAGAAACATTACCTCATCATCTGTAAATGTAACACTTTGTGCTCGTAGTCAAAGTGCAGGATTCTTTTTTAGGAGCATTACACACTGTGTCATCTCCAACACACCTGCTCCTTCAATGATGTGAGAAGCACCATTACTAGACTCTAGAACATGACTTTGACACTGCTGTGTGAGTGGAACAGCTCCTTTATAAACCTGCTTTAATCCGCTGGAGATTCATCATCGTTGTTGTTGTTGTTTGACTTTTAGAAAAGAAAACTGCACTGGATCACGTGACACACACACTGTTCTCTGCTGCGCTCCACAAGTCTGAGTCATCTCTGTTCTTCTGACACATGAGGCCAAAATGTCCTTATTTCTGTGACCTCTTCTGTTTTTACGAGAAAAACAAAACTTTTTTTTCACCTAATCCAGCATTATCTTACTTCTTGGTTGAAATAAAGTTTTTCTTTGAGGATCATTTGCTGCAGTAAGTTATATAAAAACAACAACTTGCATTTCAGAGGTTCTAACAATGTTTACTTCACATCCATACTTGGTTCCATGTCTCATCTACATACTGTAGTTACTTCAAAAACAAACAGCTTGCTTAATAAAATAAACTACTGTAGTCACACTACTGAGTACTTGGTTGAAATTGTAATATGAAAAAACAAAAACAAATAACAAAACACACACACAAATAACAAGCTTCCATCTCGAAAGGTTTCACGCAGAAAGAGCAAAGAGTTATTGAAAATGTTGGGGTGTATTTCCTCTCCCAGGCTCTGTGTTTCTGTGTGTGTTTGCCTTCTATCTGATGAAATAAAGAAATCAATATTCCTTTAAAAGAACAGCTCGCACTGTGACTCAGTTGTGATGGTCCACAGTGAGGATGTGTTCAGAAGAATGGTTTTATTTGTGCACAACGCAAAACATCTCTCACTGTATCTCACAGTGGACACTTTCAACTGGATCTAAACCACAAAACCACACACACCACAAGTCTGCGCGAACACTGAACGTGATCTGAAGTCTTCCCTAACACTGGACGTGATCTGAAGTCTTCCCTAACACTGGACGTGATCTGAAGTCTTCCCTAACACTGGACGTGATCTGAAGTCTTCCCGAACACTGGACGTGATCACATTTAAACGGGAACATCAGTCTGATCTAAAGTCTGCATGAACACTGGACCGGAAGCCAATCATAGTCCCCTCTCAAGAGTGGCTATGCTAGCAAATTTTCAACGTTTGTGCCCCAAAGATGGGTATGTTTGGGTCAAGGATTAGGACTGGGGTTAGAATTGGTAAATGGGTAAGCCTAGAGCTTTGTGAAAAGTTGCCACTTATGGACGTCCAGCCTTTAAGGGCAGCTTTATTCGGCCTGTAGCAAGAGGTGGGTGGCCTCTTGAAATGACAGGAGAATCAAAACCACAGGACAGCAATGAGTTATGAGGTAATGTTAGTAGAAAAAAAAAAAAAAAAAAAGGACTATTGCTTTTAAACATTGATGATAACAACACCACAATGTGTTAATACTGGAAACACTAAACAACAAGAGATACCTTTCTTTTTTCTAGCAATATCAACATCTAGTAACTGTCATGTAGATAAACACAGTCTGATTCAAAGAGAGATTAAACAAGAGAAAGATTGACAGAGAGAAGAGAGAGGTGGAAGAGAGAGGAGAGAGAGGTGGAAGAGAGAGGAGAGAGACACACACAACTTACATACATTAGTTTAATTGAAATAAATCTTTAAGGCTGAAATTGTATGTATATATATATATATATATATATATATATATATATATATATATATATATATATATATATATATATATATAAGCTATATATATATATATATATATTAGGGCTGTCAAAGTTAACTCGTTAATCATGTGATTAATCATAAAAAATTAACGCATAAATCAAGAATTTATTAATCACTTTCATTAATTTGACCGCATAGTACGCGCCTCAGCGCGGAGGGAGCGCGTGCTGCGCGGAGGGATACCTGGAAGGCGGCGGCGCAAGTTGTTCTTAGGTCTGCGTAGCTCAAGTGAATGCATACACGGTGTAAACATGAATGGGGAGACAGCGACTGGTGCGCTCGCCTCGGCGGAACTCGGTGGAACATCCCGACGGGACTCTAGATAAAACGAAGGTAGTGTGCATATTTTGCAATGATGAACTCTCCTTTCACCGAAGCACAACAAGCTTGAAATACCACCTTAAAACCAAACATGTGTTTGAGGCAGCAGCTGCAAGAGCGCTGCTACATTACACCAAGCCACTTCAATGTTAACAAAAGCATCACAGATAAGTTAAGCAACTCTTTTGCTTAATGGATAGCCACAGCATAGACCCACTAACAACGTTAAAGACCACAGGATGCACAATATAAATGATTATGCACAAATGTAATCATAATCTCAATGCTTACCAAATGGTAAAACCTGTGTTGCTCAGTGTGGTTCTGCACAAGTGTTTTTCTTAAACAGCCTCGGGTCCCGTGTGCGTGTTTTTATATGCACATTATAACATCCAAACAACATTTACCAGAGTGAGAATGTGAAGGTCACTAAACATGATGGATGAACGCAGACTCTGCTTATGGAGAGAAAAAAACATTCATATACAGAACACAAAGCATTATGGTAAACATGTGTGTGAACAAGAGAGTGTGCTGGTGAGAGAACCTCCTCACTGTGAGAGTCAACTGCATGAAGAACATACAGTGTGGTGGTGAGAGAACCTCCTCACTGTGAGAGAAAAGTGCATGAAGAACATACAGTGTGGTGGTGAAAGATCAATCACACACAGTGTGCTCCTGAAGGAACCTTTTAACTGTGAGAGACAATCAGATGAACAAAAAGAGAGGATCAGCTCCTGAAGAAACTGTGAAAAACACCACTGGAGAGAATTTGCTCTGGAGAGAACCCTGTTGAAATGAAACAAAAGCATGTTTTTCATACAAGTTTGTCGGTGGCTGATTTTGTCATATCTCAGAAGCTAAGTAGGTTGGGTCTGGGCAGAACTTAGTTCTGAGTAGAAATATTCTTCTGTATAAAACGTTAATTTCCATCATATATCTTGAAGCCAAAGTAAAATAAATCTAACTTGTGAAATTGACTTGATTTGTTCTAAACAGAATCAGGGATTACTGTGTAGCATTAAAACTTAATCTTACCGTGTTGTGAGATGTAAATTAGAATCAGTAGGCTGTATTTGTATGTGTGTGTGTGTGTGTGAGTTCTGATTGGCTCAGGCAGATAGAACCTTGTGACTCAAGATATTAATTGCAATTGAAACAGTATTTTCTTATAAATGACTTCAAACTGCATAAAATTTAGATTTTGTTTTACCACAGAACAAGAAGATATTAAGAAGGCCCTTTGTATCAGAGAGAATATTATGATTGTGAACAGACTGTTCCTGGGAAAATGCGTATTTCATTTGAACATGTTTATGAAATGTGAAATGAAACAGTTAAGGTGTGGCGGACGAGGAAAATGAGGGAGGCACTCAGTAGATTTGAAGAGTGGCTTTATTCAACGTCGCCATCATAAAGCAGTATATGCAGTGTACAAGAGAGTCAAGAGAGAGCTAGAACATTCTGACTTGCAATATATACATGCTAATAGAACCACGCCCCCAAAACCACGGAAGCCCGAATGGGTTGTTCGATAGTCATAACCAAGGTGCACCACACAGCCCCCCCCAGAACACCCAGAAGGGCACCCAGTTTATAAAGTACAACAACAACAAAAAGTAAATGACAGCAGAGCACCCACAACAGGAGAACCGGGCACAGGCCGGTGACAACACGGGAACACAGTCCTGCGGGCAGTCCTCTCCAGAAAGTCCGTGTTCCAAAAGCCGCCAAAGGGCGCAGAGAAGTAAAACAAAAAAACAAAATGGAGGACCCAAAACAGGAGAACCGGGCACAGGCCAGTGAATCCAACGCAGGGCGAACGCAGTCCTGCGGGTCTTCATCTCCAGAAAGTCTGCGTTCAGGCAGCGTGCCGGGACATCGATCGGAACACAGTTACTAACAGGTGCAAACGCAGCCCCGCCAGTTGAGTAGAGTAGGCAAAACCAAAGTATGGCAGCCCACAGGACAGTACAGTAAAAAGCTGTGCGCCGTGAAGACATCGGAACACAGTTGCTAGCAGGCGCTACGGCAGCCCAACCAGTTGAGTAGAAAAGGACAAACACCCAGTGGCATGGCCGCCTAGATGCATGAAGACAGTCCGGGTGGAGAGCAGGTGCGGGGGCCGGGGTCAAACGAAGGCTACGCTGGCTGGCTGGATGGCGCCAAAACGTGGCAGAAGGGCTGGCATATGAACAGTCAATAAGCAGAAATTAGAAGCTTGAGAACGTAACACCCACCATGTAGAGGAAAACTATGCAGAAATGTTGCATCTCCGTGGGCAGGCTAAACAAGAGCAGAAGGCAGCACATGGGCGTCGTCCCCTGCGCCATTGAAAAAAAAAACCTCGCGGCCAGCGCCATGTTTCCTATTGTTTCCAGCATGGAGGCCGCCGCGTCGTCCACGCGGTCCGGGGAAAGCAGAGGAAAAAGCGCCTGCCGTCGTCTCAGTGCGCCGTGTAGCCACGGCGTCGTGTCCCAGGAAGAATCCCAGTTGAGGCCGGTGCGGATTGCGCGTAGTCAGGGCGAGGAGGGAGCCAGGGCGGGGCCGAACATCATGCGGCCGGGCAGCGACGTCCTGAACCAGGGGAGCTCCCAAATCCAGGCCGGAGCGGGGCTCGCGAGACGACGAGGCAGGAGGCCGGAGCATAGCGAAGGCGGAGAGCTCACCTACGCTCGAACAGGCATGTTCGTTCACGGGGTCACCAATGTGGCGGACGAGGAAAATGAGGGAGGCACTCAGTAGATTTGAAGAGTGGCTTTATTCAACGTCGCCATCATAAAGCAGTATATGCAGTGTACAAGAGAGTCAAGAGAGAGCTAGAACATTCTGACTTGCAATATAAGGCCTTTTCCCACTGTAGGAACTTTTTTCAGTTCCTAGTCCTTTTTTAGTTCCTGTCCCCATTTTGGGAGCATTCACACAGAGCAGGAACTATGGACTGGGGCCACACTTTAGGGACTTTTTTAGCTCCTGCTCTAGGGCAGGTACTTTCCAGTCAGACCAGGAACCTTTTGGTGACACAAGCACATTTTACACTGCTAACTTTGTTTTTACACATGTTTTACACATTCTCACATTTAGATTAACCTTCCTTATCCTTAAGAAAAATTATTTAAAGGGATTAACTCCAAAAATGTATTTATTTAATTTGTAAATAGTAGTCTATAATACTATTATTAGGAATTACAGTGAATCATTTTGTTTTATTATTAATCCCAGTGATGTTTTTAAGTTTTTCACATTATGGTTTTATGTGGAATCGAAAAAGGACAATTTTTGTCTTCTTAACACCACTTAATGAATTATTTAAATGTTCCAGACTTTATAGATGCTAATGCTAAAGCTAGTTAGACCCACTTTCAGAAACGTTTGCTGTGTGAACACAAACATGGGGACAGGGTAGTTCCTCTGACTAAACAGGGACTGGAGAAATTTGGGGACTAGTTCTTGGTACTTTCATGTGGGAAAACGCCTATATACATGCTAGAAGAACCACGCCCCCAAAACCACGGAAGCCCGAATGGGTTGTTCGATAGTCATAACCAAGGTGCACCACAAAGGTTCATTTTTCCATGATGTGCATTTGCTCTGGGACACTGTGTCCTGCTCTTTTCCCAGGCAAAGATGGCCGCTGTAGTGGAACTAGGAAGTTGTAGGCCACTCTCTTCTTGTTGGAGCTATAGGATGATGTAGGTCTCTCTTCATGATGGAGCTGTAGGATGATGTAGACCACTCTCTTGGGAGAACTGTAGGTTGATGTAGACCACTCTCTAGGCAGAACTGTAGGATGACGTCGACGACTCTCTTGGCAGAAGTGTAGGATGACGTAGACCACTCTCTTGGCAGAACTGTAGGATAACGTTAGACCACTCTCTTGGCAGAACTGTAGGATGACGTAGACCACTCTCTTGGCAGAACTGTAGGATGACGTAGACCACTCTCTTGGCAGAAGTGTAGGATGACGTCGACCATTCTCTTGGCAGAACTGTAGGATGACGTCGACCACTCTCTTGGCAGAAGTGTAGGATGACGTAAACCACTCTCTTGGCAGAACTGTAGGATGACGTAGACCACTCTCTTGGCAGAACTGTAGGATGACATTGACCACTCTCTTGGTAGAACTGTAGGATGATGTAGACTACTCTCTTGGCAGAACTGTAGGATGACGTAGACCACTCTCTTGGCAGAACTGTAGGATGACGTAGACTACTCTCTTGGCAGAACTGTTGTATGACGTCGACCACTCTCTTGGTAGAACTGTAGGATGACGTTAGACCACTCTCTTGGCAGAACTGTAGGATGACGTAGACCACTCTCTTGGCAGAACTGTAGGATGACGTAGACCACTCTCTTGGTAGAACTGTAGGATGACGTAGACCACTCTCTTGGCAGAACTATAGGATGACGTAGACCACTTTCTTGGTAGAACTGTAGGATGACGTAGACCACTCTCTTTTTCTTAGAACTGTAGGATGACGTAGACCACTCTCTTGGTAGAACTGTAGGATGACGTTAGACCACTCTCTTGGCAGAACTGTAGGATGACGTCGACCACTCTCTTGGTAGAACTGTAGGATGACGTTAGACCACTCTCTTGGCAGAACTGTAGGATGATGAGAAGCCAAAGTGTCGACATCCTGCACATATGATGAAAGCCTCCACACATTTGTTGATATATTCCGAAGCGCTGGTGTGGAGTAAATGAGTTCCCCGGGCGCCCACATTTCCCTCACTCCTGCGTGTCTTTGAACGCACCAGGATTAGACCGGCCTGTCATGTCACACAGCAGTCCTGCTTTAATGACTTCAGAGAATATCACTCTTGATTTATGAATATTAATGCATTTATTATGCTCACATGTAACTCTGTTTAATCCTATATTCTGTCACTGAGGGTTTGTCAACAAGAATGAGAGATTAGATTAAATTACATGAGCAAAAACACCCTTGTTCTACAAAGATGGATTAGAGATGGAACAGTAACTTTGATCTATTTCCCAGGTTTTTGTTCCCACAGAGTTGCTTTACAGAAGTTATTTTTACAGACATCCTTTTTCTTTTACAGAAAATGTGTGTAACTTCCAGTAGTTTGCTGTCCAACACAGTATCACAAAAAGTATTCCACAACAAAAAACATGACATAGACACAAGTTTTGGTTGAAGCTAAGTGGTTTAACAAGGGAAGATTAAGCTTAATGAATGTGTTAATATTCATAAATAATAACACATATTTACAACCATCATAGAAATAAACTGGGGCTGCAACACGTCTCACATTTACACAAGAAACATGAACTGGTGCAATATTCATACACTGCTGACATGTCGAATATACTCTGACCTGGTGTTACAAACAGCAATGGATGTTTCATTGAAGAGTTTGTAAATGTAAGATCTGCTGCTGTTCCTAACACCAGAGCTGCAGTCAGAGGAGACTGTGAGGAAAAGGCTTCTTTTTCAGTGAGAGTGGAATTCGGTGCCTGTGATTTTAAGGAAATTGGCTACATACAACACATTTAAATAACTAAAGTGGTATTTTAATAATCAAAGTTGCCAGTCGGAATTAAAGATTTTTTTTGCTGATACTGCTCTTGTAGATTTGCTTATGTGTAGCTTTCATGTGTGTTTTTATTGTAGATGAACTGTACAGATTTCTATTGTATGTAAATTATTGTACTTTTAGGGTGACTCCCCATCACTTATCCAGGGACAGCACATGGCAAATAGCCATTTGGGCTAAATCTGCTACATTTACAGAAATGTTCATTAATTAAACTAATAAATAAATAAATAAAACTGGGTTGTGCTGTCACAGTGTAGAGCACGAGTAGGTCGTAAGTCCAGATGCTGGGCAAGAGTCAGTTTTCCCATGAATGCATTGTGTCTAAAGGGCCATTGCACACACATCAGGTTTATTTGTTATGGACTAGACCAGATGTCTGTGCCCTCAGATCAATTCTTGTTTGTTTTTAAACCTTGTGAAGAATTGGCCCAAATAACAAAAAAAGCTGTGAAACTCACTGACATATTGTGATTTTTCCATATATTTAGGATGAAACTATAGAATATGCTGATCAATAATTCACATTTTGTTTATTGTAAAACACAAAAAGGATCTAAAACGGCTTAGGCCTAGAAGCAATTCAGTTTACTTTGTTCCCCTAACCCTCATGAGCAGCAGACTTTAAATTAATATTTTTTGTTGTTGGAAACACACACACACACACACACACATACGTGTCTTTAACATATTGTAGGGACGCATGACTAGAACATGCCTTGTGGAACGTCCCTTTCTGCTGGTTCTACCGGAGCCCAAAAATATGTTATGGTTCTCTAAATTTCCTTAGCAGTAATTTGACTTCAAAAAACATTTATTCCATTAAAAACTTCTGGGGACATTTCAGGGATAGAGATAGTTATGAGACCCAACCATGTACACTGGTTATTGGAATGAATTTTTAGGAAATAATGACACACAAAAATGAATAAAACTAAATCTTTATTAACATAAATTAAATTATAATCATTAAACTGTTCTTTTAAGAGCTGTGATTCGATTCTTTACATAATATTTCACTGCTAACCAATCCCTCCGTTTGAGCGCGACTTTCTCAAGCCGAAGGCACTTATCACAGTCTGCTTTGCCCGGAACTCGGCACGAGTTTATGAAGTGCATCAAGTGCTTTTCCACGGCTTTGACCTCTCTTGGGTTCCACGTTCTCTTTACGACTGTCTGGCGAGCTGAAGTGGGGGTGCGTGACGGTCCTTTGCGTGACGGTCTTTGGACCGCTTGCAGTGAAGGATGGCTGGATGTTTCAATTGTAACAGGCTGGGATGTTTCATTTGTTTCGTCTGGCATTTCAGCATCCAGATCTTCTTCTATGTTCTGGTTCTCGTCCTCGTCCTCACTGTCCTGGAGGGCATGATCTGTTAAAAGTAAAGAAACAGCTTAGTCAAGCCGAAATGTACAAACTTTATGTATGTCTTCACCTGCCCAGATAGGAGCACCTTTCCTGGGCAGAGTGTGAGGCTCTCCTGGAACCTTGTGGAGGTGGAGGAGAGGCTCCAGGAGGCAGAGTGTCAGTGCAGTTGGCCCAGTAAGGTGCACCTGACCTGGACTTAGTGTGAGGCTCTCCTGGAGGAGGTGGTGGAGGGGCTCCAGGAGGCAGAGTGTCAGGGCACATGGCCCAGTAAGGTGCACCTGACCTGGACTTAGTGTGAGCTCTCCTGGAGGAGGTGGTGAGGCTCAGGAGCAGAGTGTCAGGGCACATGGCCAGTAAGGTGCACTGACCTGGACTTAGTGTGAGGCTCTCCTGGAGCCTTGTGGAGGTGGTGGAGAGGCTCCAGGAGGCAGAGTGTCAGTGCAGTTGGCCCAGTAAGGTGCACCTGACCTGGACTTAGTGTGAGGATCTCCTGGAGCCTTGTGGAGGTGGAGGAGAGGCTCCAGGAGGCAGAGTGTGAGAGCACTTGGCCCAGAGAGGAGCACCAGGCCTGGGCAGAGACTCAGAAGCTGATAGTGGCCAGCTTGCTGCCCAGCATAGACCCACTATTCTGGGGTTTAAAAGAGGGGTTCCTGATTTGGGGCTTTTTAACCTGGAACCTGGCCTATCAGCTGGAGCTCAAGTGTGGATAGACAAAAAAAATCTTTACCTTCTGGGTCAATAGTGATGTCATCCAGGCCTTTTCCCTTGAATTCAGCCATACGTCCCTGCTCCAAAGCCATGAGGATCTTGCTCACTTTAGCCAGTTGAAGGGTGCCTTCTGGAAGTCTGTAGAACTGTCGGTGGACTCTTACATCATGCCCCAGGAAATCGGCCAGCTGATCCAACTCTGTGTTGCTCAGGTTAAGAACTTGAGACAGAGTTGCAGTTTGTTTTCGCAGTTTTGTGGAGGTGAGGCTTTCTGGGTTTTTTGCCCCACACATCTTGGCAAAATGCCGGAGACAGTCAGACCCACGAAAGTATGAACATGCTTTTGGTCTGGCAAAAAGGTATTTGTTTCCCGGTACAACCCCACACATCTCCCGCTTGCTGACAAGAAGATCCAATGCTTCCTGCATGGCTGGTGTCAAAAGAACCGGCACCTTCCTTCCTCTCTTCCCCGCTATCTCCAGTCTTCTGAAGTGTTGACACAGTTTCTTTTCTAAATCAGAGAGTGCATCACCCAGGTCTTCCAGCGCATCCTGGCTATGCGGAGACATGTATGCTGACAGAGGCATTTTTGATACTTCGCCGGAACGCCGTCTGTTGAAGAGAATTATCTGAGTCAGGGTGACTTTTGCTAATCCAGCCCAGTCCTGGGGTGACACTTGAGAAGACAACGTGGAGTGAAGTTTCTGCTGCTCTGCATCCAGAAATGAATGAAGCACCTGGACATCTCTTGTGAATGGAAGTAAAAGTGGAGCATTCCACTTGGCTTCTTGAAGTGTTCTCAGTGACGCTGCAGATATCATTTCATGCCATCTTGCTTCATAGATTTGTCGGAATGTACGGGCATTTTAGCTGCAACACTGTTGTTCTGGATGTTTGAACGACTTTCAACCAACATTGAAATCTTTGACAGACTATGCCCTAATTTGAGAGCCAGACTTGGGCGTTTATATGTATTGTTTTGCCTGTCATATCCAGCTACACATTTCACAGATTCTACAACATGCATGAAATTTGAAGGCAAAACATGGTCCTCAATGGTCTTTAGCGCCGGGTTTTTCTTGAGCATAACAGAAGCCTTCCCAACTCTCTCAGTTTTTGACGAATATACTCATGTTTCCCAGCATCATGGCCAAAACGACTAAAAAGATTTTCACCAAATTCTAGAATACATGGATCTTTTTCACTATGGAAGAAACTTTATCATTTATCATGTTGCTTAGCAGCTTCCAGAAGTCTTTTTTGACACCCGGAGGTGGTGGTACAGCAAATGCACAGAGCGCCTGAACCCGCGTTCTTCCTCGATTTGGCTCACCGCTAGGCTTAAACTTGCATTTTGAGACATGTTTAAAAAGAATCTTCTTTCTAAATAGGCCTTGGCAGTGAACACAGTGCATGTAATCCTGGGCTTCTGTGTTTACTGATGGTTTCCTCCGGGGAACAAGTTCACCTGCTTCTCCGTTTAACACCTCAACATTATGAGCAAAGTTTCCCCTGTTTCGAAGATGTTCAAGATGGAGCTTTCTTTCTTTTGATCCCTTATTATAAGACATGGCTTGTGCAACCTCAAGTTCATTTTTATGAACATGCTCCAAATGTCGAGTTATTTTCAGTAATCCTTTATTACAGAACAAGCAATATTGTCTCTTATTGTACTGGCGAGACCCATCTGCTTTTGTACTTACTGCCTGCACTGACAGTGAACGTTGGCGTTGGACTGTCCAAGGAGGTGATGAGCTACTTTCTGGTACTTGTTGCTGTTCTGAAGGGGTGTCATTGGTATGTTGGATTGGGCTTTTTGAGTGTGTCCTGGGTCTATTTTTTGAATTTCCTGGCAGGTTGCTTTCTGTTGACATGAATGAATTAAATGAATCTCCACTGTCCCCATCGCTGTCGCTGTCGCTGTCGCTGAATTCAGGAACGAAAGCAGGGCTGCCCGATGAGGTACACCCAGACAGGTCATCTGAGTCACCATCCATGCCTCTAAAACAAGCAAAGCATCTTATTAGACAAGGTAAAATCAAGCCTGAAACAACCCTGGTTCTTCTGGAACTCAGGGGGTGTATAACCCCAAAACCCAGTCCGAGCAGAGTGCACCAGAGGCGGACTGGATGTCCCGGGATTCCCCCTCTCTAAAACCGACTATTCTGTCAAAAATACACGGTGCTCTGGCTTAAGACCCACCCAGGGTTAAAGAGCAGGTCACGCTGCATCCATCCATGCCCCTAAGAAGTGCCCCAGGCCGAATTAAAGTGTTTAAAATCGGGTGAGAAAATTGTCTGGTTCTCCGGAGGACAGGGCCGACCCTCCGTGCAACCTAGCCGGGATGAGTGCTCTTCCCCGGGCATGAGAGTGAGCAATGACCCCCCTACCAGAAATCCAGAGCAGAGTGCCTCAGAGGCGGACTGAGTGTCTCCATTAATCCCCCCTCTAAAACGCGCTATTCTGTTAAAATAGACACAGTGTGTGTGGGCACACACTTAAAGTCAGGTTTTTTGACTTGTGGGGATTTTTCCCAAATTTGTACAGGGTGTTGTCTGGAGCTTATTTGCATCAATTACATTGTCATTTTTGTGGGGACCGGGTTTTTTGTCCCGACAAAAATTCAGGTC
>CM076400.1:16462423-16559923 GCA_038363315.1 Mugilogobius chulae | reverse complement strand
GTCCAAACCAGCGGCGGCGGTGTTAAGACAGCTGTTAGCGCCCCGCCGCCGCCAAGTCTCATTCAGGCTAAATAAAGATGGCTGCTCTCATGGATGTACGTGTTTCTGCTGCTTTTGATGCGATTTTAGCAGAAACACGGAGTAATTTCTTTTTGAAAGAAGAGCCGTATGTGTGACGCGTACTTGTAAGGTAGGCCCCACACCCAATCACCTCGAAGTATTTCACTAAACGCCTCGCCTTTTCCCAAACGCTTTCAGCGAGTAAAGTCCCAGATGGATATAGTTTGGTGATATAGTGAACTCAGACAGGAGTCCAACACAGATCCATCTGGAGTGAGCCAGGTTAATTAGAATTAGGATTGTGTTAGTCTTCATGAATAACAGCATGTCTAAACATTCACCGGTGTAATGAACTACAACAGAAACGCGTCAAATACACACACACAAAATAGAAGTTGCTGTTTACAATAGCGTGGTATTGATACGCTTATCCATGAGAACAGGCTGTCTATTCTACTTTTTGGTGAAAGAATATGAGCCACTACAATGAAATGTCTTCAGAATCAAAACAATGAAATCATGTCTTTAGAATAAAAAATAGGAGGTTTACATGATTAAAACAATGAGGACGAGTGTCTTTTTCATCTTTAAACCAACAAAAGCTGTGTTCCGGGCGTTTTCTGATGCGGATTCTCTAGACTCAGCCTCCTTCATGGAGCAGAGATTAGACTAAACCCTCCAAACATGAAGAAACTGAATCATGTATTTGACTGTGTAGTTGTAGACAAAGTCAGCACATGTATCAGAGAGCCCCACATCACCCCAGAGAGTAAAAGGTCAATGACGGAAATAGACGTCATTGGGAAGGAAAGAGTTGGTAATAACAAAAAATAATAAATAAATAAAACACTCTTACATCCACCATTGAAGGTTAGGGTTAGGAACTAAGGCATTGTGTCATCTTTTCAAAACTGCACATAGCAAGGTTATGAAAAAACTAAATAATAAATAAACAGACAGAAAAATGGAGTCATGTTTAATTATTATAACTTGTTTTGTATTATTATTTATTTTTTTATATATCCAAGCGCACTATGTAATCTGAAACCCACAAACTAGACTTGAATAAAAACGTTTTTTTCTTGGACTAAGAATGTGTTTTAGCTCTGAGTCTTTACATCTCCACAAAACTGACTCTTTAATGTCCTAGAGGAGCCTCCTCCAGCTAGTTTCCTTTTAGCTAAAATAATATGTCATACAGCTGAAGTATCTACATTTTGCAACGTGAAAAGGGCCTATTATTTGTGCCGTTTTGAAAGAAATTCAGTGGACCTGTTTATATTTCCAGGCCATTTTAGTGCAATGTTTGGAATGAGAAAAATGGAAATGACTGACACGACACTCGCCTGTAAATTAAAATATTTAAAATGATTTCTAATCGATTGAATGGTTGAAAATGAATGTGTGATGGACCACCATGATCTTGGTGGGACTATTGAGATAAATAAGTAGTATCTTCTACTGCAAAACCATTGCGTTTCTTGTCCTTTTCTTTTGTCAGTCCACACCAGGCGATCACACAGACACATCACTTCTACACAGTCCTCGGTTCAGAAGCATGTCCATGTTAGTTCACGAGCCTCCAGCCTCCTCTTATCTGCACTTGCCACTACACTCACTTGTTTTAAATGAGAGGACTGGCTGTTTAATGTCGGACTGTAGACAGAAGCTGTGTGTGTCTGTGTGAGAGCGATGGTAACACATGCTGCTGATGTTGTGACCTCCAGTGAACCTGCTCCAGTCACAACTCAACTCAAACCTTCCTCCGCGCAGAAACCAGGACAGTACACAGCAAGATCCCTGTACTACGAACGTCGCTGAACGGATCCTGGATAAGTTTCTCTTACCCGGGTTGACTAAACCAGACATGAGCCTCTCTCGATAAACTGTCCTATGAAACGAGTTCACAACTGGATCTGTTAACCCTGGATTTTCTCAATGAAGCCGTGCACGTTCACAGAGCAGAGGCGGGGTTAACGCAAACTGACCAATCAGAACAATCGAGCTGCGGACTTCAAACGCGAGGAAACGTCAATCATGAAGCGAAAATCTAAGCAAAAGAAACGCTTACGAGGCCAATCACAGACACAAGCTACGCTAAAGAGTTCATTTATATTTCCTGCATGGATACAACAGACTCATGGCCAGTGCAGACAGGACGCGATGAGCGGCAAATGTCGTTTGAAATCCCATTCATGTGTATGTGTCTGTCATTTTATAAAATAATACGATGTGACTTTCGCATTTCTTCATGATCTCCGCTGCCCTTTCTCATCTCTCTCTGCCCTCTCTCTTCACAAATGCCTAAATTCTTGTCTCTTATTGGCCAGCGCCTCGTCTTTTTAACTTATTCAGGTACTTATCCTGGTCCGGAGCAGGTTATGAGTTTGCTGCATGTTGCCATAGAGATCTGTCCCGATAGGAAGTGATCCAGTTTCGTAGGACCAGACCAGGTTTAACCCAGAACTTACCTCACTAAACCCCAAATCTAGCTTCGTAGTAAGAAGCTAGATTTCCCACACACACACATCTCTCTATTACTGCTACTGTATGTCTTCAGTCTTGGCCTTTTTCCCTGCCAATGACATTAAATTCCATTTTAGACCTTTTCTACTCAGCTTGTGCTGACTTTGTCGACAGTCAAATACATGATGCAGTTTCACAGATTCACCAGCAGAGGGAGGAATAATGTGAGCACAAGGACCCAGAGGAGGTCACATGACCAGGAAATACATGACCTTTCACAGCATAGTCGGCTGTGTTTACATGATCAGCTGCTTCTGGAGGCCGACTTTCTCTTCAAACAGATCACAGACAAAACATCTTGGACTAAAAACAAATTTGAGTAAGTTTAGAGCAGATATTTGATCTTTAAAGTGAAGAAAAGTCGATCCCTCTGGACTAGGACTCTGAGGAGAACGACACATGCAGCGACTCTTCTGTGAGCCAGTGAAAAGTGTCAGAGGAAGTCAAACTACTGGATTTCTTCAATCTAATCTCTGCTCCATGAAAGAGTCTGAATCTAGAGAATCTGCATCAGAAACACAGCGTCTGTTGGTTTAAAGATGAAAAAGACACTTGTCCTCATTGTTTTAATCGTGTAAACCTTGTATTTTTATCCTGAAGACATGATTTTATTGCAGTGGATTATATTATTTCACCTAAAAGTAGAACAGGGGAAAACAACACTGACTGACAAATCCTGAAATGTAAAAAAGATTCATGTAGAATAACTTGTAAGTCTCATTTGATGTAACATGTCTGAGATCTGGTGATTGCGAGTCCAAATGAACGTCCCTCTGACAGTGAGTCTTCTGCTGGTCTGTAAAGGCTTCTGCACTTCAAAGCCTCCACTCACAGACAAATGAATTATTGAGTGTGTTTGAGCAGCGTTTTGTTCGGTGTGTGGAACTTTGTGTTAGATCAGTCACCTCTCCCCGGTCTGCACACACACACACTCACACGTACAACCTTTGAACATTAACACTATTCATATAGTCGTCTTTTACAAACCTTTTTAAAGCGATATTACAATCATGTTCCTGCAGGGGCGGCAAACTAGGAGATTACCTACAATTCTATCTAGTGGAGGAGGCCAAATTGCAGACAAAAAACCCTAAAGATTTTCCACTCATGAGCTGTGAGCCTGTTTTGTATTTTGCGTCAGTAGGACACACACTCACTGAGTTATGATCACAAACAGCTGATGAAGTTAAACTGCTTTATTAATGATAAAAGCTACCACCCTTAAAACATGAGACTATTCGTCGTGACTAATGCTGCGTTAAGAGGAGCTGTTCACATGTTGAGGCAATGGAAACTCACATCCAGGGAAATTGAATCTAGTCCAAATTGGCTTGTTCAGGCGTTTCGGCCTCATCGTTCATCAGACTCTGTTCTTCTGTGACGTAGTGACGTTGCTTTGCTCTCACATTAAGAAGGATAAAGGACTGTTTACTAAAGTCTTTTGCTTGTTTTGGGGCTTTTTTTAAGTCTTGGTCGCATGTGGCTTTCTGAAAACAAACGGCAAAACAAACAATACTGGCCATGATCTGGACTGACGCAGAGCTCCAACACAGTCTCACTAGAGGGCGTACATTTACCACGACATAAAAACAGCGTATTTTGAGCACAAGTTCACAGCTGTTTTTAGTACTTACGTTACACTGTGCATTTAGCACGATATGAAAAAGAGTAAAAATGACACGACATTTCACGAGTTTTTGTTGCAGCCACGTGGGGACGTTTTCTTCAGATGTAACAGGTAAGTTTAGGCCTTTACTGACTAAAATGTATCGCTTTAGTGAGTTTAGGTCTGGAGCTTGGGGCAGGTTAAGATTAGAATCAAGATTTGGTTAATATTCATAAATAAGAACACGTCTTAACGACCACAACTGAAAAGAACCATAATTACACAAAAAAGCCATGAACTCGTGCTAATCATACGTAATTTACATTTTGGTTGTTGTTGAGTAATAGGAGAGAGTTCAAAGCTAGCATGCTGTTGCCATGACAACGCAGCGCGTAAGCGCTGCCCTTCTTATCTTCTCTCTATAGTAATGAGGCTATTTCAAACCACTAAGACATCCTTACATAGCTCTGGGGCCGAGCTTCTGAACGCTTGGGCCAGGCATTAGGGCGCGTAAGCGCCCCCATGCGCTTCGGAGTGCGGCGAGGGCCGTTGGAATGCCGCTTGCGGCTTTAATTTTATTATTATTATTATCTTTTTTTTTTTTTTTTTTTTTTTTCTCTTTTCTCTCTCTTTGTCTCTTTCTTAGACAGCAAACCACGACTCTCTTTTTAAACCTCTTCCACCTTTCAATTACAAAAATTCAGCTCCAACAAATATTATAATTAATACCATGATGATTGCCTTTACAGTTCACAAACCAGTCATCAGCGCTTTTGTTCCTGTCCTATTACCTACTCAATAAATATATAGACAAACACATCCATCACACACACACACACACACACACACCTACACAATACCCCCCCCCCCCCCCCTTACTTTATAATTTCTCTTTGCCATTGATATATATCTTATGTATCTAATGTATTTTTGTCTGTATTGTACACTTGGTGACTAAATAAAAAAAATAAAAAATAAAAAAATTACCCTGCTTTCTACACTAATAAAAAAAGACAAAAAACAATTGTGATGAGAGAATTTCCCTTTTTTTTTTTTTTTGCGTAAACAAATATTATATTATATAAAATATTCACACTTTTTTTTTTTTAAACCACATGTCGACATTTTCTTTTAACGAGTAAATCTTAACCTGCCCTAAGCCCCAGTCAGGGTTGCCAGATTTTCAGAGAGCAACAACCGACCAAGCCTTTGGTAAAAAGCCCAAAACAAGTGACCTCAGTCGATAAAAATAAATAAATAAAATAAAATAATCAAATAATTAAACATGATGCGTCACAGCAGAGCAAGAGTTACTGATTTTGACATCTTAAATAGTATTAGATCACCAGTGAAGACTTTAAAGCATGAAAATATGTCCTTATTTCTTTCATTAGTGAATATACAGTATATTTGTGAATCAAACCTGGAGAAATGTTGAAAAATCACTTTGTTTGTTTATCACGTCAAAGTGTTTTAGAAATCTAAAAAAAAAAAAAACACAACCTACGATTATCAAATTCAAAAGTGACTTCCAAAAAACAAAGTTCAAAGTCACTATACAGAAGCAGACTTGGCTACATCAATTATTATTTATTTATTTGGTACCACTTTATAATAACTACACCTTAATTAGCCTTGGTAAAGCCTTAATAAAGCATGACTAAAGAGTTAATAACTCATGAGCAAAAAATCTATTTTTATTAAGGGTTAGTAACTACTTACTTAAAGAGCTAAGTTTAGGATTCAGGGTTGAGGAGAAGGGCTTGTGGTAATTATGTTGTTATAAAGCCATTTGTTCATGATGAGTTAATCCATTATGGCTAATCAAGATGTAGTTATTATAAAGTGTTACCATTTATTTATTTATTTTTTGCGTCATTATTTTCCAAAAAGCCAAAACGTACAGTAACTACAGATTTTGGTTGAAGCCCAGTGGAGACATTTTCTTTAGGTTTAATGAGTAGGTTTTAGGCTTTAAGTGACTCAAATGGGTAAGTTCAGGTCTGGAGCTCGGGCAGGTTCAGATTTACTCAAAGAACATGTGGCCTCATGGCTCCAATCAGATTTTTTTTCGTAACATATTGGCGTGAAAAGGCATTAAAACATGCTCCTCATACACATTTTCACATGCTGTTGTATAACTGCACACTGGGCTGCTTTAACGTGTTTAAAATTGGATTGTTTCACATAGATCACCATGGTGACTTTTACTTTAAAAGACAAAATACACCATCATACATGAGATTCAAAACAAAGCCACTCAGAGCTTTAGAGCAGTAAACAGTCTTATTGTCCATAATTATAATGATGCACAGTCAGGTCTGGCACAAGTTCACACTTTCTTCTTCAGACATCGTGGTCATTATTGTATTATTATTTGCATTAGAAAACTGTGTGTTTAGGTCAGTGGCTGCATGAGCAAAGCTAACTGATTCTGGCCTTTCAGTTCTTATACTTCAAACCATTTTCAACATTTTCAAACTCTTTTCTATCTAGTGACTTGTCATTGAACCTGTCGAGTTCTCAAAAGTGTGAGATAAAACAAAGTCCCAACACCAATCATCATAGATTTGTATTTTTTTATTATTTTTTTTTCAACAACTCCAACATCTTCCACTTTTGTGAAGAAAACTCTCTCCACTTGTCAATGGAGAGAGCCGTGTCAGCTACAAAAAGTCTCAAGTACAACACAAAAGAGCCAGTGTCCCAGTTTGTGTCATTTACATTTCTTTGCTGCTCTAAATAAATAATCAAACATCGACATGTTTACTTTGAGTGAGCTTCCATGGGCACAAAATGGACTGTTCTTTAGCCTCTTCTTGTAGAATTCCATAGTCAAGTTCTCATATTCCATAATTCCATAAACAACCATTGTAAAGGAAATATGAATGGCCTTTGAAAAACAGAAAGAAGCAATTAGTTGTCCATGTTGTGGCCATGTAAGCCCGGCCTTGAGTGGAACAAATGTAAAGTGGCCGGCGCCTGAACAGTCAGTGTTCTCAAGAAGAAAGGACTGTTTACTAAAGTCTTTTAACTTTTGTTATCAAAAAGTTGCTTGCTTTGAGGCCTTTTTCAAAGGCTTGGTCACTTGTTCTCTGAAAATCGGACAACCTTGACACGACAAAACAAACATTACAAGACATGATCTGGACTGACACAGAGCTCACATGGATCTATTAAAAATCTGTTGTGTGAACCTCTGCTGGACACTGGAAGAGGACAGAGACAGATTTATACGTAGGTGTTTCATACATTTCTCTTTCCTTCTCTCTCTCTGCAAAACAAAACTTTTTGCGGAAAAGGCAGAGTGGTGTGTTGGGGCGTAAAAGCTGTCCTTGTTCCTCCAACACACGTTGTGGCGTCTGCTTCGAAAATATTCTCCGTCAAAATTCACTTCAACTCTAAGCATGTTGGGCCTGGGTAGTACTTGGATGGGAGACCGCTAGATGTACCTTATTGGTCACAAAGGGACAAACAGTTTCTGTGTCCTTAGGCAAGACACTTCACCCACATTGTTCCAGTCTGGCTCTGGTGTGAGTGTGAAGGTTTCACCAACCTTCTGGTTGGATGAGCTGATCTCACTTCTGTCAGTCTGCCTCAGGACAACTGTGGCTACTATAGTAACTTACCACCATTGAGTGTGGAGTGAATGAATAATGCAGAGTGTGAAGCGTTTTTGGGTGTTTGCACAAATCCAATGCCTTATTTCTATATTATACTGGTCTGAACGCAACATGACTGTTTCCTTTCCTTGTCCCTCTGAGCTTTAAAACATGACTTAATATGTGATGCTTGACTGACAACAAGGAGACCAGAATGGAAGCATATAGTTTTCTGGTCTTCCCCTTGAGCCTCCTCCAGGTGGGACATGACCTGAGCAGCACCTCAGACAGACTTATCCATGAACAAACCACCACACACCGCTCCTCTTTATCCAATTAACCAGAATGAGAGTGCGGCTCAGACCTGTGAGTGTGGTCCTTCCAGAGCAGCCTCCAGGTCTGTCTGCTGACACCTCCAGAGCCCCGGGGATCCACACCAGGATGTTTACCCAGCGCACAGGCCATGAGCGTGGGGAGAGTGGAAGCGTGTGAACTCTGTGATGTTTGCTTTGTTTTGGTGCAGTTTGGTGAGTCAGCGTGAGCTCACATACTCCACTCGCCCACACACAACATTAGTGTACGCTGAGACTGTTCTCATCCTGCGTCTGCTCAAACACACACCTTTGTGCCAGGGAAGCTTTAGGAAATGTTCTGTGTAACTAGGATTCTTGTTTACAGCAAATGTCTGAGTGAAATCTTACAGGACACATAACAGACCAAACAAAACATATGTGTAAGTCTGTTCCTACATTGCTGAGAACAAGGTGAACCAGAGAGAGACAAGAGCCTGGTTAATCCAATCTATATTAACTCTGTTCTCAGGCCTGTTTGCTCATTTTAAATATCAGTCACAGCTCCAAACTGGAATCATGACACATTGTACACAAATAAGTAAGAATTGTCTACGTTTCTGTTCTTCTACATGAACCCGTTCCATTTTTTTAGGGGTTTGAAATCCCTTGTTTTCATTAGATTTCAGTGTTTGACGAAACACTTTTAGATAACGTCCTTTCTCTAAATCAAACAGTGTTATTTTCCTCTGTTCTACTTTTTGGTGAAAGAATATGAGCCGCTACAATGAAATAATGTCTTTAAAATAAAATGTATTAATTAATGTATTTATTTATTTATTAATTAATCAGTAAATAAATAAATAAAAACATTAAAGACAAGTGTGTGTTTTTTTTTTTTTTTTTCATCTTCAAACCAACAAATAAACAGATGAGAAGGCAGCACTGCACTTTTCTACTTTCTGATGCATTTCTGATTCTACAGATTCAGCCTCTTTCATGGAGCTCAGATTATACTAACCCCGTCTAAACGTGAAGAAATACGATAGTTTGACCTACTCTGACCACTTTTGGAACACTCACAGAAGAGAATGCTTCATTTATGTCTTTATTTTCCTAGCTGCATGTGCCGTTCTCGTCAGAGCCAATGGGAAGCAGGCCTGTGTGATTTCAGTAACATGTCCACGTTGAATGAGAAAATGTCAGTTGTCCCTCAGAACCAAAGGGAAGTACCCCCGGGGTGATTTGAGTGAAATGTGCAGCTTGAGCAAGGAATGTCCCCTCTGGAGGCCGGGCGTTCGACACACAACACGTGTTTCCTCGTCATGTGACCTCTGGGTCCTTGTGCTCACACTATTCCCCCCTCTGCTGGTGAATCTGTGAAACTGCATCATGTATTTGACTGTAGACATCAGAGACACACATCACCGCAGAGAAGAAACGTCCAGGGACAAATATGTCTAACCCTAACCCTAGACAATTACAAGGAAAGACAACTGTGGATTTCACTGTTGTTATACCATGGTCAGTGAGAACTCCAATGTTAACTGGCGTTCAGTATAATCGTATATACGCACACGTAGTTCGGCAGGTTAAATCACGTACATATCAGTGCGCTGAACACGTCTCCACGGCAACGCATAACATCTGGGCAAAACCAATGAACTTTTGACAGACTGAGATGGAAAAGCAAAAGTCTCTGGTGCTCTGTCGCTGTCTGACTCTTTCATAATAAAACTCTGCTTTCAGCGGGATTATGTTGAGGCTTTTATTGTGCAGCACACACAGGAAGTGAGACTTTTAACTGGCGGTGACTTGACACAACTAGCGCAAAACATTCTAGCTGTTTTTTGAAAGACTCGTGTATTGGATATTTTGAACAACATGAGATGACAGACATCGTATTTTGTGAACGTGGACCGGGATAATGGTCGGAATACATCGCCTGCACAGGCTTTGAAAACTGAGAGACTGCTTCTCTTCAAACTACTGCTCCGTCCCGAGGTAAATAAACACATGTGACTGAGAGAGTAGTGTTAGAGAGAGAAAGAGAAAGGGAGACGGAGGAGCGATCTCAAACTACAACAGTAGCGCTGTGCATTTGAACGTAAACATGCTATGTTGCCATGCTGTTAAGCCCGGATACAATAAAAAGGAGACCTAAAAATCTATCAGTGAACGAACTGTACGTGTACATTAAAGTTTTTAGTCTTTTAACCATGGTATAAGTGGATTAAACAACTCAGAGCCAGTGCATTACACAGATATAATGCACTCCGCTGCGCGTCGTGATGTTCTTGACTCCGCGTCGTGCATTATATCTGTGTAATGCACGGCTCCTCATTGTTTAATCCTTACTTATACTACAACTATAATGATCAGGCCTAATCACTATCTTGCAATAAACACAATGCTCAAATGTGATATGGTGACATTCCTGTTTTGTTCCACACTGGTCTAAATGTGGAGTGTGGAGAAGCAGAGACAGAGCAGCATAAATAGTGGCTCATCCAGTGAACGTTGATGTGACTCAGGCTGTGGTGGAGCAGGGCCAGGGCTCTAAATCGTCCCTAAGCGTCTGTCAGGAGGCACCTGTCAGCGGGTGAGTGAGGAGGGTCGTTAGTCCTGCTGTCACACTCTGGTCTCCACACGTTTGGGCCTGAGATCCTCCATGTGCCGTGGTGTGGCCTCGTCTTTGTCCCTTCATTTTGTTGTTCAGAAAGTGTTCATTGTCAGAAAGCCAGTCGCAAACATAAAAAATAAAATATAAATAAAAGCTACACACATTTGGCTCATGTGGAAATGTCAGAATGTTACTGCTGCCTCAACAAAGCCACACTCAGAGTTATTTCATTCAGACATATTTAAATAATCTGTCAATCAACATATCCAGCACTGAAAAAGCTCTGTTCCACCTTGTGATGTCATGAAGTGATTGTTAAGTGTGCAGCTGTTTTTTAGCCTCAACTGATCTGCATCCTTCTAGAAATCATAACCAAGACTAGCTTTGTTTAATTTGAGTTGTGTGTTCAGCGCATCAGTACAAAAGACACTAAACATCAGGCAGGTTATCATCTAAAAAAAAAAAAAGAAGATCACTACTTTGCGAGTTTCGCCTTTCGTGGGTTGTTTTTGGAACCTAACCCCCACGATAAACCAGGGACCACTGTACTCACTTATGTTGAGCTGGGATGAGAGCACATGCTAGCTCTAAAAAGAATATGTTCTCTAAAATGAACAATGACAAGGTTAATATAACAACTGTGATGAGAGGACAGCAGTGAACAACAGACGAGGCTAATGAGCAACTGTAAGGGAGAGCTGAACACAATGAGATGAAAGGGACAACATGTAACTGTGATGACAGGACAGACGGGGAACAATCGAGTAAACAAGCAATAACACAACTAACGTGTTAACTGTGAGTGAAGAGGTCGCGCACTCTTGCCTAAAGTCTGGCACGCAGCCGACCTGTTTAATGGACTTATGCTGCGATCAGACCAGAAGGGTTAACTACATATTGATTAGCCTTAAGACACTCTTAATAAAGCATGAATAATGGATTAATTCTTAATGAAAAAATGAGAAGTTAATGAACAAAATAGGCTATTAGGCTTAGTAACGACTTAATTACTACAAGCCCCGCCCCTCAACCCAAAATCCTAATCTTAGCTCCTTTTTTGAGCAGTTACTAAGCCTTAATAAACACTTTAATTGTTAACTCTTTATTCATGATTTTTTGTATTTATTTATTTATTCTGTATTGCACTTGTTTTAGCACATTTTTAACTATATGTTTTTGTATTTTCAAATGTATGCTGTGATTTGTGTGCTGCGGTCCGCTTGAGCTCAGGTATAGCTGTATGTGGCCCTGGACCAAAATGAGTTTGACACCTCTGGTTTAAAGCCTAAACCCTCAGCGGAGGAGGAAAACACTTTTACTGTTGTGATCTGAGCTAAAGAGCGATCTCATGAAACACAGCAGTCGTCTGTGCTCCTGATACAGTTACTTGATCTTCAAACAGGACTTTTATTTCATAAACTCGTGTTTTTGACTCATGCTTTCCTTGAGCTCCCGGGGCCCTGCAGAGCGGACCGGAGCGGAGACGGTGGGCGAGGCTTCTGCGGAGGCGGACTGGGGCAAAGTTAGAGTAAAGTAACACTAGGCAACAAGTAATAAGAGGACAGCAGGGAACAATAGGACAAATGACCAACAAGAGGCTAATAGGTATCGACTGTGATACAGAACAATAGGACAACATTAACAATAGGGTAAACAAACAAAGACAAGGTTAAAAGGCAATGACTATGATGCAGCAGAAAAGCAGAGAACAAACAACGTGTTCTCATGGATTTCGAAAAATAACACGCCATGACAAATTGCGTGTGGTTGACGACAAACACGAGGTTTTTCAAGGGATTAACGGCTAACTTTAAGTCTGAAGTTACAACAGTGGGTAAGTTTAGCTCTTAGGCTTAGAGTTGGTTAAGGTTAGGATTAGGATTGTGTTAGTTTTCATGAATAATAACACGTATTTACATTCACCATTGAAATGAACTGAGACAGAAACGTGTGAAATACACACGCACAAAATAGAAGTTTCGTTCATATGACACGCTGTTTACAATAGCGTGGTATTGACACTTATCCATGAGAACAGGCTGAGTCAAATGACCAATGAGAAAGCTAGAAAGCTGCGGCAATGAGCGGGCAATCGAGAACAATAGGGGACATTTTACAACAAGGTAAATACATAGAAACTGTCAGAGAAAAGACAGCAGAGAACAATAAGGTCCAGCAACAAACAAACACTAAAAGACACCAGCTACAGTGCAGAGTGATTATTTTCCTGGTGCTGTGTTCAAATCTCCAACACGTCAAATAGACTTTTCTATTGTGCATCTCAAGGCTTCGATAACCATGCAAACCTCTTGACCAAAACACGTTTAATAAACAACTTACCCCGTGTACACAGCAGAAACCTGTCAGAGCAGCAGAGGTCAGAGGTCGCGCACACTTTGGGTTTGTGAAAGCGCGCAGAGCCTGGCACACAGCCGCCCGCTTTAATGGACTTGGAGTGCATTCAGTCTTCTACACGATACAGCGCTCAAGGACAAGCCGGCGCGCACAAAAGAGCTTTTAAACAATCTGCCTGTCGCTTCCATCTGTGCACGCTGCAGCCTTGAAGAAAACCAAATCCATCAGCAGTGTCGAGTTTGAAAACACCGCTCAATCGTTTTAGGGCAAATCAAGAAATCAAAATAAAAACTGATATGTCTTCTCTTTATCAGGACGACCATGTGAAAGCACCAGCTTTTGAACTTTGAGTTTCCCAAACAAAAGAGCTAAGAAACCATCTCAACCAAAAAAGTGTTAATGTAGTTTAGGGCTGAAAGAAATAAAGGAACAATATGTAAGATTTTAAATCTGACTTAAAGGAACTGTTTGTAACATGCACGTAGCCTAGAAACATTTGCGTTCCGACAGCTTTTCTTTTTTTCTCCCTCCCATCCTCACTTTTGAGAGACTGCGTGTGTCTGTGTCATATCCGAGCTTTTTTGCCGCAGATGGTGTCTTAAAGAAGCGTTTCCAACACCCAGCAATATTCTACAAAACTGTAGCTTCGTATTGATGCCTAATCTGCCTTATATCTGCAGAGAAAAGGTCTGAAACAAATAGTGAAATAAAACATACGGGTCTAAAAACTCGATGCGGCGACTAACAGCGTAACGCAGAAATTGTCAGTGATCTTTGGACCTTTTGCATTTGTAAAACAGAAGTCCTGTCCTGACAAAAGTTTGTGGAACAGCAGCGTTTTCTCCGCTCTGATCACACAGGACAGTCTCCTCACACTATGTGGCCATACCTGCTTGTCAAAGCCTGATCCCATCAGATCTCAGAAACTAAGCAAGAAAGGGCCTGGTTAGTACTTGGATGGGAGACCGTTAGAACACCAGGTGCCACAGTGGAACGACAGGAGTAGATTCTCGTTGTGTCCTTGGGCAAGACACTTAACCCACACTGCCTCAGTGTCTGTTACACTGGGTGAGTGGATACTAGATTGTAAAGCGCTTTGAGTGCCTGGAAAGGTAGAAAAGCGCTATATAAATAGACCATTTACCATTTACACTGAAGCTTCTGATTTAAAATGATTTTAAAACATGTTTTATACCTTTTCAATAATAATAAAATTACATCTTGCATTTGGAAAAAAGAATTTAAAATATTTCAGAATACAAAATATCACATTGAATTTAATAAAATGGTCCTGTGGTGTTTGGTGTTTTACTGTGAATTTTAATTAAATTCTAAACAGGCTGTGCACATGTTAAAAAGTAAAAAACACCCTATTTAAAGTAAAATATTTTTTAAATTGTCAGGGGTGCCTCAGCTTAGGGCAAGAACGCTTAGGTTTGCCTCAGTGCTGAAAAGTTTGAGAACCTCTGCTCTATGTCATGGTTTATTCCTAAAATTTACATTTTAATACATTATGAGTGGAGCCTAACGAGAACTGTGTGGAAACAATTGCCTGAGCCTATCACAGAAGGTTTGTCTGTGTCAACATCAGTTCAAACTCAAACATGTTCCTGACTCATGACTCTAAGAAACCAACCTGGCAACTCAAATGAGAGAGTCAAGTGTCTGGCTTTTATTAAATTAAAGAAGAACTTGGATTTACAATGACTGCGTCCCAAATGGGGACATGGGACAAGTCTAGCCTTCGCAGTGCACCTGTTGCCCGTAGCAACCCGAGACACGCTGCTATGCTAGCGCACTAAAGCTAACATGACACAACTCTGCATATTCACACTCATGCTGCATGAAAACCATAATAAAAACATTACGCACCAAAGTCCAAGAGTTTAGGGATAATCTCTCTAGAGTACTATGATTTGAGAAAAGTAGTTTTAAATATTAATATTAATAAATAAATATTGTAAAATAGCTTTGGTTCAACTAAATAAATGCATTTTAAAATATGCTATATTTAGAGACATGAGAGACATGAGCATTTAAGTCAGTCTATAGAGAGAAACTTGTATTAAAAAAAATGTTTATTTTAACAAATATATTAAATAGGACATTCTGGTACATTAAAGGTGCATGGCGTAAGTTGCAAAGATTTTGAACAAGGGCGCCATCTTTGGCGTTTTGTGGCACTGCACCCTCCCTACTATCAGCAGCTGAAGACGTATTTTAGGCTTAAAAGATTCTTTTGACACATTGTTATTTTCTGCTAAATGTTTTCTGAGTTAAGAAGACAAAGACTTTTGTATGAAAAAGTAGATGCTGGCTATTTTATGTTCTTTTTGACTGAATGATCAGTTTACACACTCCAAAAGTTACACAAGAAAAGATTATTGAGAGTTTGAGGAAAAGCTTTGTTTTAGCGTGAGAGAACATTGTAAACAAGCTTTTTACAGGACTCATTTGTCATAAACTAAATGCTCAATGGCAATTTATTACTCTAATAAAACATAAACCTTACCAAGACAAAGAGCTAAGCGCTAAGCTACTAAATCTGTGTCTAAATGTGGATGTACTTGAACAGGCCTGAGAGTCTTACCTTCTAATGAAAATAATCGCCAGATGAATGTCTTATTGATCTCCAGCACAATTCCTCTTTCTCAAAAACATGTCCAAGTGCTCCTCGGTCCTGCAGTCGGCTTCATGCCGGTGCTGTTACGGTGGGCTAGTTGTTTTGAATTCTTCCGTGTGTTACGGGGGTTCGGAAGCTAGATGGCAGTATTTACCAATGATTATTTATTTTATTTTTCATTAAACAGCCTTTACAACAGTCGTCCATTGTATAAAACCGAGAGCTTTTGCTAAATAAATAGAAATAATGACGATAATCCAGTGAAGGAGGACTAGCGCGGGAAAATGCGACCCGCACCACTCACATTTATGAGCCTGTCTGCGCTTACAGAGACAGCCTTGGTAAGTTTACAAAACATCATGGCGCATATCCAGGCAAGTGCCAATGGACGGTAATTTGATATATCGTAATATTGAACATTTTAACTTACGCAATGCACCTTTAAGTAAGTTTTAAACATGAAACCCACTCATGTTTCATTAACTCTTGTGCTCATAATAAACTCAAATTGGTTAGCTTTTTACAAACAAAAATTGATTAAATGATTTTTATTATGTTTGAATTTAAGCATTTGATTTTATTACTTCATAATTCCAGAGCTTAGTAATCAATAATTGATCAGAAGGCACATCCAATTAATCCCATCATAAACTCAAAATCCTCAAACAACCAACAAATGAACATATGTGTAAACATATGAGAGTAAGACAGAAATGGACATTGTATTTTTCTGTACAAACTTCAAATGTTTTACTCTGCTGTTTACTTGTGCCTTTAATGATACTTGTAGTTTGTCTTTTTTTTTTTTTTTTGTGTCACGACCATCATACAGTATTTTCTAAGCTGCTGTTGATTAAATGTCATGTATTTCACAAAATATGGTACTCTTAAATGTGTTATTATGATGGACTTTGTACCATCTCGTAGTTAATGCTCATGATGATTTTAAATGTTCAGTTTCCTCAAACACATCTCGCCCTGTACCTGCAAAGGGATTATTGTGCTCCTCTTCAATAATGACTTTTAATCGAGTTCTTATTTTACTAGTAATAGGTTTTGCATCATCTCACCAAACTAAACTACTAATAGTGAACTTTATCACTGACCAAAGAATGAAAATTTAAAATTCTGATCTGATAAAAAAGCTTAGGAGAACAATTTTCACTTCTTCTAAACTTAAGCTTATCCACCCTGGTCTAATGTTGTAAGGTCTGTTATTGGTCTTCACTCAGCAGGAGGAGGTCCAACACATCTTCAGAACTCCAGACTGAGCAACGAATGTGTCACACTGATGCAGTGAACAGTAGAGGATGTGTCACACTGATGCAGTGAACAGTAGAGAGGATGTGTCACACTGATGCAATGAACAGTAGAGGATGTGTCACACTGATGCAGTGAACAGTAGAGAGGATGTGTCACACTAATGCAGTGAACAGTAGAGAGGATGTGTCACACTGATACAGTGAACAGAGAGGATGTGTCACACTGATGCAGTGAACAGTAGAGAGGATGTGTCACACTGATGCAATGAACAGTAGAGGATGTGTCACACTGATACAGTGAACAGTAGAGGATGTGTCACACTGATACAGTGAACAGTAGAGAGGATGTGTCACACTAATGCAGTGAACAGTAGAGGATGTGTCACACTAATGCAGTGAACAGTAGAGGATGTGTCACACTGATGCAGTGAACAGTAGAGAGGATGTGTCACACTGATACAGTGAACAGTAGAGGATGTGTCACACTGATGCAGTGAACAGTAGAGGATGTGTCACACTGATACAGTGAACAGTAGAGAGGATGTGTCACACTGATGCAGTGAACAGTAGAGAGGATGTGTCACACTGATACAGTGAACAGTAGAGGATGTGTCACACTGATGCAGTGAACAGTAGAGAGGATGTGTCACACTGATACAGTGAACAGTAGAGGATGTGTCACACTGATGCAATGAACAGTAGAGGATGTGTCACACTGATACAGTGAACAGTAGAGGATGTGTCACACTGATGCAGTGAACAGTAGAGGATGTGTCACACTGATACAGTGAACAGTGGAGAGGATGTGTCACACTGCAGTGAACAGAGAGGATGTGTCACACTGATACAGTGAACAGTAGAGGATGTGTCACACTGATGCAGTGAACAGTAGAGGATGTGTCACACTGATACAGTGAACAGTAGAGGATGTGTCACACTGATGCAGTGAACAGTAGAGAGGATGTGTCACACTGATGCAGTGAACAGTAGAGAGGATTTAGTAATTTAGTAATTTATTTAGGAAAGCCCCTTGAGATGTATCATCTCATTTTCGAGGGGGTCCAAACAAGTAATATAACAAAAGTTACAAAGCCGCCAACAAGAGAAAAAGTAATGCAAATGAAGAAGTACAGCATCCTTAACAGTTATTCAACAGGTGAAAAATAAAATAAAAAAAATAACAAAATGGACATACATGTAAGCGAGACAAAAGACAAACAACTAACAGACAAGACAGACAATACAGACAGATTAATACGCTCTAACTCATCGCTCTCTCCAATCTACACAATACCAACAATGGTAAGAAAACAAACTACCAGGAGTAGTAAAAATAAAAAATACCAACAATGTAAGATTACAAGATATCAGGAGTAATTAGATTGCAAAATACCAACAATGGTAAAGACAGATGTACCAGTAACGGTAGGAATAGAATAGTCATTTGACAACTTAAGGATACAAACGTTAATACGATCACACATAAATTAGTTTTTCATGCTTGTGAATTCAGTCGCTATTTCAATCCCCATCATTGTAGATCAAAACAATGTTTATTAATGATTAAAGAACATAATTAATAATTAAAAATTAAACAAAAGCACTACCATAGAGGTGTTGAAGTTAACAGCAATCCAAATGACTTGTGTGTTGTTCAGTCAGTAATATGTTGTTTAGTCAGTAATGTTAGAGGGCACATCCCTCGACGGCAGAATCACATTTCATTGTGTCTATATTTGTGCATTAAAAGGACAAGATTTGGTGAATCAGCTGCCTGAAGAGGGCGCTCTCCAAGCTAATGATCCTCCACTTGTCAGCCCTGAACTAAAAATGATTGAGTAAAAATATGAACAAGATGATGAAAACCTAGTGATTATTTGAGTGTAATGTAATTGCTGTTAGCACTGTCACCCCTGCATTTAGCAATCAAATTAATTGTACATAAGAATATATTATAATAATGATGATGATAATATTGCAGTAACTGAAGTCACAAACATATTTGCATGACATTCCAATTCTTTCCAGATTAATATATTATTATTCTTTTAGTAACTATGCTAATTCTTTTCTTAACAGTACTAGTCAGATAAAGTCGGCCTATGGAAGTGTAAACAGAAGAAAGAACAATAAGTGCAGACACCACTAAAAACATTGACAAGGAATTTTCAGATATTCAAATAAAGAAGACTTAAAAGAACCAAATGAAAAGATAGATTTTAAATTAAATGGCAAATTATTCCAATCAGAGGGAGCTTTGTATTGGAAAGCTTTACGACCAATTTCTTTACGAAAGTGTGGAACAGAAAAGGTAAGAGAGTCTGTGCTTCTAAGCGAAAAATTAGAACTGACTGGTGTAAAATACATTTTAAGGTACTGCGGACAAAAGAAATATATACATTTGAAAATAAATTGAATCCAGTGTTGTTCACGTCTTTTGTGTGGGTGAAGCCAGTTCAGTTTGTGATACAGAGTGCAGTGATGAGTTCTATAAGGACATTTAAGAATGAATCTACACAATGTATTAAATAGCAGATTTAATGGCTTAAGATGTGTGTCATGTGTGTTTTGGTAGACGACATCAGCATAGTCAATCACTGGCAGAACTAGCTGATTAATGATATGTTTTTTAACCTCAGGAGTGAAACAGTTAGAGGACCTAAAGAGGGGGCCCATAGTAGCATATGTTTTTTTAATAATATAATCAATGTGTGGTTTAAAACTTAGTTCAGGATCCAACCAAAGACCAAGATATTTGATAGTGTCGGCTCTGTGCATAAGTGATCCATTGTTAAAGTGAATAACCAAATCAGAAGACTGTTTTAGCTTGTACGGAGTTCCAAACAACATGCAATGAGATTTATTCATATTTAACAATAACTGATTGGCACAAAGCCAGGATTGAACTTGAGTGAAATTAAGCTGCAGCTGATTTTGTACAGTAGGGAGATCTAAGTTAGAAGTGTAGATAACTGTGTCATCAGCATATATATTTATTAAACAGTCAGTTATGGCTTTTGGCATATCATTAATAAAAATAGAAAACAAAAGAGGGCCAAGAGTGGATCCTTGTGGCACACCTTTCTCTATTATAGATTTACCTGATTGAGTCCCATTTAAGAAAACATATTGAGATCTGTTGTGTAAATAAGAGTTAAACCATAATATTGAATTTTTATGAAGGCCAATAGCATAAAGCTTATCAAGGAGTAAGTAATGGTCGACTAAATCAAAAGCCTTTGAAAGGTCAAGAAAAACAGCCCCAGTGTATTGATTATTTTCACAAGCTGTAAAAATGTCATTGGTGAATTTTAGCAAAGTTGTAGTTGTTGAGAACCCGGGCCTGAAACCAGACTGAAATGGGGATAAAATACATGCATCATTAAGATAACTATACAGTTGATCAAAATAATTTTTTTCAAATATTTTAGCTACTGAACAGATAATAGAGATTGGACGATAGTTATTTAGATTAGTTTGTTCTCCTCCTTTAAAAATAGGAGTTACTTTGGCTGATTTCCAGATAGAGGGGAAGTGTGAGGTCAATATAGATAAATTAAAAAGTTCTGAAAGTGGATACATAAGGACATGTGCGGCCAGTTTTAAATATTTTATCTCTAGCCCGTCTGGACCTGCGCTACAGTCCGTTTTTAGATTCATAAGGACATTATAGACATCTATAGGTGAAATTTGTGAGAACATAAAAGTTTCTTCTAAAGGTGGACTGTCATATGTAGTGCATAGTTTTGAATAATCAGACTTAACAGTTTGACTAATAGAAGAAAAATGATGATTAAAGGCATTAGAGATACTTAATGGATCAGATATGGCTTCATTATTAAAATTTACTAGTTTTATATCAGGTTGTTTAGATTTATTCAAAAGTTGGTTAAGTTGATCCCAAAATCTTTTGGGATTATTTAGGTTTTGACCAAGGCCGTCCTTATAGAATTGAGCTTTGGCATTTCTTGTCTGAGTCTTACAATGGTTCCTAAGAGCCCTGTATGATTCCCAATCGCCTGGTGCTTTAGAGATGTTATATTTATTCCAGGCAGCATCTCTTTGCCGGTAGAGGTTATAAAGAGTAGAATTGATCCAGGGAAGACTTCTGCCTTTTACACGTAGAAATTTCAATGGTGCATGTTTATCAATAATTTTGGACACTTCGGAGTGAAAATAATTCCAGGCATCCTCAACATTTGGAATAAGATTAAGTCTTTCCCAATTGATGTTCGCAATGTCATGAATAAATAGGTCAGTGTTGATATTTCTTGTTTGTCTAATTTTGATATATTTAGGGGGAACTTTAGGTAATTTGATTTTCCACACACAATACACTATCGAATGGTCACTAAAACAGTCAGACATAACTCCAGACTTAGATATTCTTTCTGGGTGTGTAACAAGGATCCAATCTAGAAGACTAGAGGAAGTTTGAGTGACTCTAGTGGGTTCAGTGATGATTTGTGTAAAGTTTGCACTGTTTATTAGGTTCCGCTCACTAGAGCAAGATCGGTGAAGCCAATTATAATTAAAGAGGATGTGTCACACTGATGCAGTGAACAGAGAGGATGTGTCACACTGATGCAGTGAACAGTAGAGAGTGTCACACTGATGCAGTGAACAGTAGAGGATGTGTCACACTGATGCAGTGAACAGTAGAGGATGTGTCACACTGATACAGTGAACAGTAGAGAGGATGTGTCACACTGATGCAGTGAACAGTAGAGGATGTGTCACACTGATGCAGTGAACAGTAGAGGATGTGTCACACTGATGCAGTGAACAGTAGAGGATGTGTCACACTGTTGCAGTGAACAGAGAGGATGTGTCACACTGATGCAGTGAACAGTAGAGGATGTGTCACACTGATGCAGTGAACAGTAGAGGATGTGTCACACTGATGCAGTGAACAGTAGAGGATGTGTCACACTGATGCAGTGAACAGTAGAGAGGATGTGTCACACTGATGCAGTGAACAGTAGAGGATGTGTCACACTGATACAGTGAACAGTAGAGGATGTGTCACACTGATGCAGTGAACAGTAGAGGATGTGTCACACTTGGGCATGACTGATGCTTCTAAACCTGAAGATATCGGTAACATGGTCCTGGTGGAGAACAGGCTCTTTTTGGATTGAAACATCACCATCAGAGTCAATTGCTGTGATAAAATACACAAAAATATTATCATTGGTTGGCCATTTAAGCTCACAGTGCACATCTGAAATCCAAAACAAATATAAATAAAAACAATAAACAATACACTGCATTGGCTCCTTGGATTCAGAAAACAACAAATGTGATGCAAATTTGCATGTTTTATTTATGATTTCAGTTTGCTCGTGATTAACCTTGTAGTCCAATTTCAGAAATGTTTCAATAGGCAAAAGAACATGTCCCTTACTAATGCTCAGAGTAGTTTATTTATTTATATTTTTTTTGTGAAGAGGTCCTTTCTCCTCCAGTGTAGTGCTAGGTGCTCTTTATTCTTGCTGGAAATGTGTCCTCTGGATTTGAACACTTTTACATCATCTGCTGTGTAGATTGTCCTCAGACATTAAGCTGCAAAGACCTAGTAAAAAAACAGCTGTTATAGTTTTGACTGTACTGCCTTTATGATATACTGTGAACATAGCGACATGAACAAATAAACAATGAAATGAAATCAAATATAAATAATGTAGAGGTACATACATGTAATGTCAGTACAAATCTTTTAAATTACTGCCCATCCTTTGCTGATTTCACTCAGATTATTTTGCTGTTTAATGTTGAACTCATTTTTGATGGTTGTGTAAAACATTTTATTTTACTTATTTTTTTATTTTATGTAACATAAAAAAAAAACAACACAATTTGACTTCATTCATAGACTGTAATTATGTTTTTTTTCAGTAGTTTCCAGAATGACATGCATTAGTTGAATGTTTTATTTTATAAATACTTGTATTGAACACAATAATACTGTGTCTTTATATATTATTATGTATGTATATATATATATATATATATATATGCATATATGTAACACCTATAATCTTACCTCCAGGCTTCACTGGCCAAATGTTTAGTCCTTGTAGCAATGAAAACGTATTAAACTCTCGTTATAACTTTATTTATTAATTCATGAGGGTCTTTTCTCCTAAAAGTAAAACCATAATTAGAGTTTTTGTTGGCAGTCTGCCCTAAACAAAACTTTGAAGGATGCAGAGCCTGAATTGGGCCACAGCAAATGACTTTCAGTAAAACTAATAGGATACTTGGAAATGTTGACCTTGTATCTATAGAAACATAAAGGTCATGTTTATGAAATCCAAAATCACAACCTTACATACACTTCTTTTAAGGATCATTTTTGAAATTGTCAGTTTTTGACAAAGTGTCTGAATTGATTAGACACTTTGATCAAAAACAACAAAAACAAATGATCTAACAGAACAGAGAACTGAAGTATTTGAGCTGAAGGACTGTGAAGAGGATAGGTCAGCCTTTTCATCCACGCACAAGAACCTGCTCAAGTACAGAGGAGCAGCGTGCACTCTGCCATTCAGAATACACTCTGAGGGAGAGAGAAGAAGAAGGTAAGACAAGCTATGACAAGGCTAATAAGAAACAGTTTAGCCCTCTGATGCATCATGGTCACTACAGTGGACAGCTACTAAAAAGTCTATTGGGTTCTAGTGTGGAACTGCAGATAAGCCTCTAGAGTGCTCTCTGCTGCCAGAGTCTATTCAGGTCAAGTCAGTGGTCAGTCAGTGTAACTGCAGGTAAAGCACCTCCCAATCCAAGATGGCTCACAGTCACCTCTGCCAACCACTGCTGGTATATCCTCCCATTCCTTCCATACTAGAAGAGCCCCACAGGAACAAAAATATGATCATATACAGCAAGTATCTAAGAAAAATATTATATGTTTGGAATGGAAGTTTTATTTGTTCAAAATTTATAAAATGACAATGAACCATGTGTTCACTGAAGTGGACATCATGCATCACCCAATATTTATAACACAGGCAATGTAACAGCTTCACTGGTCAGAATGATCAAAGAGTTGTGGAAGATGGACACATAACACCTCCATACTCCAGCCTGAGAAAATATGAGGAAAGTCCAAAACTAAGACTTTGAAACTTGCCTCTTTTTCTAAGAAACTGCAGAAATCTATGGGATCTGTTGTCTACACATTCAGACACGTGTGACCATCAGATCTCATTGATGATTTAGAACACAAGACTAACTTCTCTATTCTCCAGAAAGAGAAATACAATGTGTCAGTGACAGGAGAGGAAACACAGACTCAGCTCCTGTGTCTCTGTTCTTCTCCAGCAGCAGTCTGAGTAAGGATGCCCAAACTTCCCTGTCCATACACAACTCCTCCAGCTCTTCCGGGAGGATCCCGAGGCGTTCCCAGGCCAGTCGAGAGACATAGTCCCTCCAGCGTGTCCTGGGTCTTCCTCGAGGTCTCCTCCCAGTGGGACTTGCCCAAAACACCTCCCCGGGGAGGCGTCCAGGAGGCATCCGGAACAGATGCCTGAGCCACCTCAACTGGCTCCTCTCGACGTGGAGGAGCAGCGACTCTACTCCGAGTTCCTCCCGTGTCACTGAGCTTCTCACCCTATCTCTAAGGGAGCGCCCAGCCACCCTGCGGAGGAAACAAAAAAGGACAAAAAAATAATTTCAACTTTTTTTTTTTCATGTCTAATAGGTAACAAGTATGACAAGAGGACACCCGATAGGGTAAAATAAAGAATTAAATATTGAATAATAATAATAATAATAATAATAATAATAATAATAATAATAATAATAATAATAATAATAATAATAATAATAATAATAATAATAATAATGCATTGAATTTACACAGCGCTTTTCATGACACCCAAATACACTTCACATTCTGCATTATTCATTCATTCCACACTGGGTAGTGGAAAGCTACTACTGTAGCCACAGCTGCCCTGGGGCAGACTGACAGAAGTGAGGCTGCCATTTTGCGCCATCGGCCTCTCCGACCATCACCAACCATTCATACACACACCAGAACCATACTAGGCAATGTGGGTGAAGTGTCTTGCCTAAAGAAACAACGATTTTCTCCTCTGTCGTCCCACTGTGGCACCTGAGGTTCCTCCACAGTCTCCCATCTGAGTACTGCCCAGGCCCAACCCTGCTTAGCTTCTGAGATCTGACGGGATCAGGCTTTGGCGAGCTAGTATGGCCACTGGAATATGTAACATGATAGAAATAGTGACCGAAAAAAAAAATAAAAATAAAAATTTAAACACACAACAGTGAACAATTCAGTATACACACAAATAAAAGACAAATAGGATTGCAGAGAGGAATGGGGTGACAACAGAGAACAATGAGGTACACAAACAAATAAAAGGTAAGTAGGGAACAGCCATGAGAGTGATGACAGAGGATAAATACAGAACACAATTCATGAAGACTAATAGGTAACACCTGTGAGGGAGAAGACAGCATAGAACAACAGGTTAAAACAAACAATGAAAAGAATAACACTTGAGATAGGAATTACATCAGAGAACAAAAGGGTAACGCACGTCTTTTTTCTTGTAATAAGACAGTTGTAGTAGGCTGATGCTCATTTACCTGACATTCGTCTGAGGTCAAACCTCGGCATAAAGAAGCTGTTATCAGTGAGGAGCAATAGGCTACAATGACCAATAGGCCACACTCTCAATGTTAGATTAGAGAGAATATACATTAGTAAATCCCAAAAAGCCCCACGTTAAGTTTCTAGTCACAGCGTTGCACCTGGATTCATAAATGAGGCCGTAAAAGTCAATAATCCTGTCTTTTGTATTTGTGCAAACATATCCTGCGACGCTCGTGTGTGTTGAGCAGTTCAGATCCCACTCCTCTCTGCGATGCTAATGCCTGTGGACACATCTGAAATGTGCACTGCATCACCATGATTCAATTTTTTTCCTAAAATGGCTCAGTCCTAATCCCGTATCTCATCATCAGTGATCCTACAGTTTGTCATTTGAACTCAGCCTTTGGAGCTTTTCCAGATAAGAAATGGATGAAAATGGCCAGTTTGTTCACGATTTGTTGCCATGGTGACACTGTTGAATTACTACCATGTGAACAACACATCAACAAGGGCTTGATAAGTTATTGTATCAGATAAGTTGGGTCATCTTGCAGAGGCAGAGGAGTCAACACAAACATCAGCTTTATAAAAACAAAACAATATTAGAGAATATACAGGACTGTAATAACTAACTCATTGTGACTTGTTGTGAGTGTCTGAACTGGTCTGACAGACGTCTGGCTTCTGAAGCTTGAGACAGTGTTTTTCTGTCTTTTCACTCACCTGAATGTAACTTTGAAGAGTCATACGGTTGAATTGCATTTACAAATCTTGAATTAGGAGCATACATTTTGTTTATCTTCGGTTGGCCACTAGTGGGCTCTCTATACGCTCTCAGTGTAGGAAGTGTGGCTCCAGCTGTGAGGCACATTTCATTGAGTGGACCTGAGATGTGAGCAGTGCATTAAGATCACAGGCAAAAGTAACTGTAGCAGCAGCTTCAGTTTGGAAAAAAAAAAAAAAAAGTCTAATAAAGGAAATCTGTTTGATAAAAATCTGTTCAGACTTTAACAACCAGGAGAGACTCACCAGATAAACCAGAGAGACTCATAAGGTAAACCAGAGAGACTCACCAGATAAACCAGAGAGACTCATGAGATAAACCAGAGAGACTCATGAGATAAACCAGAGAGACTCATGAGATAAACCAGAGAGACTCATGAGATAAACCAGAGAGACTCATGAGATAAACCAGAGAGACTCATGAGATCAACCAGAGAGACTCATGAGATCAACCAGAGAGACTCATGAGATAAACCAGAGAGACTCATCAGATAAACCAGAGAGACTCATGAGATAAACCAGAGAGACTCATACGGTAAACCAGAGAGACTCACCAGATAAACCAGAGAGACTCATGAGATAAACCAGAGAGACTCATGAGATAAACCAGAGAGACTCATGAGATAAACCAGAGAGACTCATAAGGTAAACCAGAGAGACTCACCAGATAAACCAGAGAGACTCATGAGATAAACCAGAGAGACTCATCAGATAAACCAGAGAGACTCATGAGATAAACCAGAGAGACTCATACGGTAAACCAGAGAGACTCACCAGATAAACCAGAGAGACTCATGAGATAAACCAGAGAGACTCATGAGATAAACCAGAGAGACTCATGAGATAAACCAGAGAGACTCATGAGATAAACCAGAGAGACTCATGAGATAAACCAGAGAGACTCATGAGATAAACCAGAGAGACTCACCAGATAAACCAGAGAGACTCATGAGATAAACCAGAGAGACTCATGAGATAAACCAGAGAGACTCACCAGATAAACCAGAGAGACTCATGAGATATGTATCTTAAAAGAATAACATCGCTGCTAGTGTATCGGGAGTGTATCATATCGGACAAAGATCCAAGATTCCCATCACTACTTGAGATCGAACAATCTATCATCTTTATGATTTTGGTGCAGCGCTACCTACAGTCAATCAATCATCACAACTGCAGAGCCTCAGCTTCACCAAGAGTCCAGGCATTTGTCCACGCTCCGACAGGTTCTGAAACAGTTTCAGATCGAAAAATGTGGTTTTAACTGCAAAAACAGTTGAACTCTGTACTCTGCTGTGACAAATGTTTTCTAATATCATCACCGTGTTGTGACAATATGTTGCATAAAGACATATTGTCCCTGTCCTACTAAATGTATTTCAAATGTAACACTAAACCGGTCATGATTTGGTGTCAGTCTTGTCTCTGCAGGACCCTCCCCAGCCCGTGTGAGCTCTGGAGATTACACCAGCCCATTCACACCATAATGAAACACAGTGGCTAATCTTTCTCTTAGCCCCGTCCCGGTGTTTGGGGGAATACATTACGCAGCCAAGTGCAAATGCAATATCGACTCATGTCTGCAATTTGTCATATCTGTCAAAAACGGCACACTAGAAATATCTCGCGCTGCCATTTACCGCGGCTCTCATCAAACACATTCTTTGGTAATAGTCTTCTGTCCACAGCCTTATGTATTATTGAACAGCTCTCATTTTCATTCAAACAACCCGCAGCCACACGCATACACACACATTTGGAGAGGGAGATTAGTCTTATGAGGAGAGAAGAGCTGATTTTGGAGACTTGTGTACACCTGCTGCTGCTGCCGGGACGTCCAGGTGAGCCACAGACGCTATTTTAGATTTAAAGGAACTGTATGGAAGATGCACAACTAGTGGTTTTAAAAAAGACATTACAATCGCACATGAAGTGGGAATGGCAGAGTTTTCAAAAGTAGAAACACCGACAAATCAGGAACAAGGTTTGCTTTGAATCATGGGTAATAACCAGAAAATAACTTTCTCAGACACCTGACTCTTTGTCATGGTTTGTTTCCAGGATTTTGACAGAATGTGGGTGGAGCCTAATGAGAACTGTGTGGAAACAAGTGCATGAGCCTGTGTCCTGGTGCAACATCAGCTCAAACTCAAACATGTCCTTACTCATGGCTCTAAGAAACCAACCTGGCAACCCAAATGAGAGAGTCATGTAAGGCTTATTCTGCTTTCTGATTGGATAATCATCTTGACAACCAAAACACCCAATAGAAACATAAACAAATAAACATCACGTCCATAGCTTTTTTTTTTTTTTACTGAAGAATAAGTCAGATTTACCTTCAGTCAAATGAGATGTTTCCCTTGTATCTGTGACACATGCAGCTCGTGTTTATCAAATCTAAATCTTACATAAGGTTCCTTTAAGGTTACGTTTTTGTTTGTTTGTGTGTTTGTTTGTTTGTTTGTTTGTTTGCTTATTTGCTTATTTGTTTGTTTGCTTTTGGACAATGCACAGTTCCTTCTAGCACAATGGCAGAGATGTTTGCCCCAGATTTTAGCTTTACAGCTCATTTCAGTTTGTAGTCCCGGAGAGAGACTACTGGACATGTTTTTAGTGGTAAAGGACCCAGAGAAAACCTACGCAGACACGGGACGAATGTGCAGACTCCACATAGAGTTGATTCCAGGACTGTACGGCAGCACTGTGTCAGCTTAACCTTTGCCACTTGGGAACTCAGATTCGATTTTGAAAGAGTAAAACTTGACATGGAAATTACCAATACTTTCAACTAGACAAAACGTTACACAAAGAAATCATGACAAGTGAAGCTGGTAATGCTTTCTAATAACTCCTGCTGCCTTAAAGGTGCACTGTGCAACTGTTTGACTAAAAATCAACTTCAATAAAAGCACGTTTGTCTAGTTTAGATGTCTTTGGGACACACACACGCACATACACAGATAATATAAAAAAAATAAAATAAAAACAGACTGAGCGAGTTTGCATGGCTTCAAAACTAACTGTCATTTGTCCCACAGGAGTACATCCTCCTCTGTTGTTTGTTTCCATGGAAAAGCAGTCCCTTTAGATGTTTATGGCATAAAACTTATGGCCACGTATAGCGCCACCTAGTGCCTCCACTCCATTTCATTTCTCTCCAGGTCTATATCAGGAATGTCATCTATCAGCCGCTTTCATTTGGTCAGTGCTAGACAGTCACATCCGGAGGGACAGAAGTGAGCTGGTCGCCATGGTAATGAGTTTATTTCTGTTGCTAAACGGGCCTAACCTGTTTTATTCTTTTATCTTAACCTTTTTCCAAACCTTTTTCCTAACTTTATGCATCATTCCTAAACCCTACTATTCACCTAAACTTAATCACTGTCCCTCTGGACCTGACTATCTAGCATTTACACTTTTATTTCCCTGGAAACGACAGCGATCACTAATGTCCATGTTTACACTGTTCTCCCCAAACTACAACTGTCATGTTGGTTGCAGTACATATGTAATGTCCAGTAACGAACAAACAGCTGTGATTGGTTAATGTGAAAAAGGACCCGCCACTGCGCAGTGAAATGAAACTGGCTCATACATCAGCCTATAAATCTTATTCACCCCCAAAAAGAATGTTGTAAAGAATGATTTAAGCCTCCTGTTTGTACTGAATCATAAAGTTGACTTTTACCTCCAGAAAGTCACAGTACACCTGTAACAGACTCTCAGAAAAGCTTGACATATTACAGCAGGTAAGGCAGGCCTACAATTTATGAAAAAAAATATATATATATAATAATATTACTTGAAGTAATGTGAGTTCTAAAACAACATCCCTCATTTTGTTAAAAAAAAATGCATAGACATTTCACACATGAACAACATGAAAGTGTTACAAGTTATTGTATGTGTCATTTAGTCAGATGTGGGACATATTTGCACTGTGGTTGCTAGGTAACTATTGTCATATGTATTGACCTAAGCTCCAGCCCTCAACCTCAAAGTCCAACATTAGCTAGTTTTTTTTTTCTTTTTTACCATAAGTGACCATTTGTTCACAAACAATTAAGGTTTACTAAGTCTAATTCAAGTGTAGTTATTCTAAAGTGCTTTAGTGGAGCTGAATCCAGTCTGTTGATGGTCGGCTGTGAACCGTCCGCAGACTGAAGATGTGCCAGTCCAAAGCGTCTCACTCTGTTCTTGACCCAGTTGGATTGTGTTGTTTTGCAGACTGACTCTAATGACTGAGCAGTGCTTCTGACGTCCGGCACCGAGCCTCTCCAAACGCCTCATGCGTCACGCTTTCATTCATTATTGAAAACTCAACTTGACATAGATAGAAGTCTAGCACAAAACATCAGAGTTTTGTAAGATTTCAGAGATGAGGCAGGACGATAGAGTCAGGAACTAAGTAAAAGCCTTTTCACAGGACGACTGCAGCATCAGCATGTTGGCCTGTTTGATCTGCATTTAGACCTAAATCATCTGAGCTGCTGGATGCTAGGATTGTCAAAAATAATCAACTATTCAAACCCACAACCTTCTCCCTGACAGGCAGGAACACTAACCTCTCTGCCACTGGTGCACCTGTTGGTCACTTCCAGGTTGACACTTCGACTGAAACAAAGCAGAAAGGCAGTCAAGACCCGCCCCCCACACCCTGCAGGAGCCCCGCCCCCCACACCCTGCAGGAGCCCCGCCCCCTCACACCCTACAGGAGCCCCGCCCCCTCACACCCTGCAGAAGCCCCGCCCCCCCACACCCTGCAGGAGCCCCGCCCCCTCACACCCTACAGGAGCCCCGCCCCCTCACACCCTACAGGAGCCCCGCCCCCTCACACCCTGCAGAAGCCCCGCCCCCCACACCCTGCCGGAGCCCCGCCCCCTCACACCCTGCAGAAGCCCCGCCCCCTCACACTCGGATTGGCTGCAGTCGGATGGTCCACTCCAGTTTCACTTTACTGTCTGTACAGTGTACGGAGATAAAAGCATGAGCTGAAGAATTAGTGAACATTTTGATGAAAATGTTAATTTGTTTTTTTCTTTTTCCAGGTATTTCAGTTTTAATCATGGTTTGATGTGTCATCAATGAACATGAATGAAAAGGAAGGACATAATATGGATTTGAACGACAAAAACACAAATTGTGGTATGTGATGGCCAGTCATTAAGCCAACTAAGGCCCTGTCCCAGTATTCAAACTACACACTACACACTTCACTGAAGTGTGTATTTTCTGAAAGTGTGCAGGACAGGTAAATGTAAGAAATGGGACAGTCCACACTTCACTTGAATGTGATCATTTCTAGATATTATTTAAAGGGGACCTATTGTGTGTATTGTTTTTTTTTTTTGTAAGAAACTATAACTTATGCAGGACAGTAATGGACCTTTTGTTCATTGTAAAACACAAAGTTGAAAATAGAAACAGCTCTACTGACTTCCTGTTTAAACTTCAGAACTGATAAGCCCCGCCTCCTCATTTTAAAACGTAACTGTAAGAAACAACACGTTTTTAATAACAAATTATTATTGTTGGAAAGTGGCTATTGGACAGTTTTTAACCATTTATGCTTCACTTTGAGTATTAATCTTTTGAAATGTATCAATAAATACAGACAAGTGGGAGGGGATAGGTCGTAGGTGAGAATGAGGATTTCTGAGCACTTGAGCTGCAGCTAAAGAACAATACAAGATTACTCAAACATGCGGGAATCAATTCAAATATAACTTTGAGTAAACTAATGATAAAAGAAGGCTATTATAACAAGGTTAAAATCTTAGAAAAGTCAATCTGGCATAATAGGTCTCCTTTAAAGTTTGGTATATTTGTACGTTTACTGTCACTTTAAGAGAGATAGCGCTTGCGCTCCGATGGTCAAACTAACCGACATTGTCATTTTTGTACACGCAGCAAAGAACTCTGGGTAATACACTTCAGCAAAATCCGCTTCCATGTGGGCTTCACCGAAGTGCGGATAGAGGGCGTGAAGAGGGCGGGGCTAAAGGCCGTTTGTGACAGTTGGGACGCCCCTTAACACTACCCCCCCACAGCGGGTATGCACATTTGAGGGCCACAAGGGTGGAAGGGTTGGCACAGGGCCTAATAGTGCGTTCCAGTCGTCCTCGGAGGTCGGAACCTCACTTTGAGATGCTGATGAGTGTTGTGTGTTCCAGTGTCAAGTTGGAATACTTTTACAGTAATGAGCCAATCAAGTCATAAATAGCTCTGAAACTGCCCAGAACAGCCAAAATACACATCTCTTTATGTCAGTCTATCCACTCAGACATTGCTGTTACATTTACAGTTTATAAAACATCACAAAAGAGTGAATTTGTTTACATACCAGCATGCCAAAGCCTGATCCCGTCAGATATCAGAAGCTAAGCAGGGTTGGGCCTGGGCAGTACTCGGAGGGGAGACCGCGGAGGAACCTCAGGAATCACATTCGGACGAACAGAGGAGAAAGTCGTTGCTGTGTTCTTAGGCAAGACACTTCACCCACATTGCCTATATGCATCTGGTGTGTGTGTGTATGGATGGTTGGTGGTCATTAAACAAAAAAAAAAAAAAGTCTGTTTACTCAAACGTTCTATTTGTACATTATTAGCTGGACTGAGAGTTTAATCTATTATATATACATGTGTTGACAATCTGGATTCAGTAATGCACTGTCTTAATCAAATAAATCAACAAAGTCATTCAAATACATGATTCTGCTTGAAAAGGACTGCAGCAGAAGTGAGCATTTAGATGTTTCTGCGCTGTGTCTGTTTAGTGTAACTGTGAGCACAAAACTAAAGGCCACTCTTTGGACCTGACCTTTGGAAAGAGCTGTGATTTATGGCTGCTGATTGTAAAGGTTTTCTCCTCAGACTGAAACAAAGACAAGAGCTCTGTCTGTGGATCTAACTACACATAAAAGACGTCAAAATAACAAACTGTCTGAGGAGCAGAGAGAATGTGAAGTTGATCATTTTAGAATGGGAAACAGGCTGTACACTGTAAATCTGACCATCTGTAGAAACCAAAGCATGTTTTAGGTAAATAGTGTGCACAATATTGTCATTTGTGAACTTTTAAGAATAACTCTCTTCACACTTTGACCCTCTTTCTCTGCCAGATCGTTTTACTCATTTCACACAATGAAACTGGAATCATGGTACATCAAATGAGACCTACTGTGTGTCTACTTTCAAAAAAAATAATAAATCTACATGAATCCCTTTTCATAGGCTTTTGAAATCCCTTGTTTTCATTAGATTTCAGTGTTTGACGACAAACAAAGAGCACAAGTGTTTCCTGGTCACGTGACCTCCTCCACATCGCAGCAGAGAAGAAAAAGCTAACAACAGAAGTAAACGTCCGTGGCAGGTCGTCTGGGATCACGAGCCCAGGGTTCAGTAAACTGGTCTGGTCACCCCCCCCCCCCCCCCGCCAGAGTCTCAGAACAACTCCACAACGTACCAGCCAATCAAATTAGTTTATTTGTGTGCCGCAGATGAAACAAAGCAGCTGATTGGTCGTCTGTCATTTAGACCAAAATCACTGACCTGAAATTAAAAGTTTTTTTTTTGTTTTGCTCATTAATTCTTGTTTCAGTTCCATGTGACTAAGCTTGGCCCTCCAGTGTGATTAATTTGATCTGCTGATGTTACATTTGATTACATTTTACATTTTGTTTTCTTGTTATAAAGTCTATTGTTTTAATACCCCATTAAAATATGTTTTAATTATAGATCTCAGTGCTAATACATGTATTTATTCATTTAAGTAAGTATATATATATATATATATATATATATATATATATATATATATATATATATATATATATATATATATATAGATATATATATATATATATATAGATATATATATATAGATATATATATATATATAGATAGACAGATAGATAGATAGATAGATAGATAGATAGATAGATAGATAGATAGATAGATAGATAGATAGATAGATAGATAGATAGATAGATAGATAGATAGATAGATAGATAGATAGTGCTAAAGCTGAAGAAATATCGTGGCACCTCTGCAAAGCCTTGTCTAGTTGTGGTTGATTACACAAGAAAAAAAAATGCAAGTAAACAAGATATTGACAAGTTAAAATAAGAAGAAAGTTCAATTTCTAAAATACATTTTGAGTAATGAGTGAGAGCAAATATTAAAATGGATGAATATGTCACATTTTTAAAACACTTTTTTTCATTTGTAATTTTAATCAAATTATTTCAAAGCTTTTTTTTTTATATGATATACTCAATATTTAGTTTTTGCATAACTTCAAAACAAACTTCACAATATTGTCTAAACTAAAAAAAATGAAATGAAAAACAGAACCACAAACGTGTCTAAAATTGACCACAAACACAACAACCATCACAACTGCAGCAACAAAGCATCTGTGTAATCTTTCTTTAGATGGACAAAATGAATATTACATAACAAGGGCAAAACACGTTTTTTGGTTCAATCAAAACAAATTCATGATCAAATGATCTAATATTAGTACTTTATGAAAATAGACTTGATATGCCTTTTTAGCAAGAAACACAAAATGTAATCAAATATCAGCACTCCTTTGCAGGTTAAAGTAATCCCACAGTTTGGATGGTATTTAATTAAAATTGTATGGGTTTTCTGTTTGCATTCCAAGACATTATGTTTAGTTAGAGATGATCTCCTGCAGCTTTGCCTGTAACACACACACACATACACTATATACATACAGCACAGAGAAAGTCTATGATTTATGAAGTGCAGTATTTTTCTTTTACTCCAGCTCATTAGGTTGGTCCTGGGTTTTCTTTCTTTCTTAGAAGAATATTTGAAAGTTTGTGTGGACGTGCTGTCTGTCATTGTTTTCTTTCTTTCTTCTGGATTGACACTTTATTATGAAATTTCAACTTCAAAGTGTTTAGAGCATTTTAGAAGAAGACCACGACAACTCCAAATGTGACATAATCCCATGGGAATAATGCAAATGATCTAAACGACAGAGATTTATGTTATACAAAATGGGCTCAACTGAGCATTTCACATGTTCTAAAAATGTTTAGTGCCACAAAACTACAAGTCCCAAACACTTCTTTCAGCTTCTGAAGAAAAACTGTTAAAACCTAAATTATGCCCGAGCTCATCAGTATCATATCTGCAGCTTTGATCAGGAGGTCAGGGTCTATTTGAATAAGTCGTTGTGAATCAATTTAACAATGAACAAAAGCTAATTGTCTGATATAAGTACATCAACACTCTCTCCACACTGTCTCCCCTCACTCTCTCCACACTCTCTCCACACTCTCTCCACACTCTCTCCACACTCTCCACACTCTCTCCACACTCTCTCCACACTCTCTCCACACACTCTCTCCACACTCTCTCCACACACTCTCCACACTCTCTCCACACACACTCTCCACACTCTCTCCACACACTCTCTCCACACTCTCTCCACACTCTCTCCACACACTCTCCACACTCTCTCCACACACTCTCCACACTCTCTCCACACACTCTCTCCACACTCTCTCCACACACTCTCCACACAATCTCTCCACACACTCTCCACACTCTCTCCACACTCTCTCCACACACTCACTCCACACACTCTCTACAGTGTAGAGTGTGTAGAGTCTACACACTCTCTCCACACTCTCTCCACACTCTCTCCACACTCTCTCCACACTCTCTCCACACTCTCTCCACACACTCTCTCCACACTCTCTCCACACTCTCCACGCTCTCTCCACTCTCTCTCCACACTCTCTCTCCACACTCTCTCCACACTCTCTCCACACTCTCTCCACACTCTCTCCACTCTCTTCTCCACAAGTTCTCTACACTCTTTCCACACATTCTCTCCACACTCTCTCCACACTCTCTCCACACTCTCTCTCCACACTCTCTCCACACTCTCTCCACTCTCTTCTCCACAAGTTCTCTACACTCTTTCCACACATTCTCTCCACACTCTCTCCACACTCTCTCTCCACTTTCTCTCCACATTCTCTCCCCACACTCTCTCCACACTCTCTCTCCACACTCTCTCCACACTCTCTCCACACTCTCTCCACTCTCTTCTCCACAAGTTCTCTACACTCTTTCCACACATTCTCTCCACACTCTCTCCACTCTCTCTCCACACTCTCTCCACACTCTCTCTCCACACTCTCTCCACACACTCTCTCCACGCTCTCTCCACTCTCTCTCCACACTCTCTCCACACTCTCTCCACACTCTCTCCACTCTCTTCTCCACAAGTTCTCTACACTCTTTCCACACATTCTCTCCACACTCTCTCCACACTCTCTCTCCACTTTCTCTCCACATTCTCTCCCCACACTCTCTCCACACTCTCTCTCCACACTCTCTCCACACTCTCTCCACACTCTCTCCACTCTCTTCTCCACAAGTTCTCTACACTCTTTCCACACATTCTCTCCACACTCTCTCCACACTCTCTCTCCACTATCTCTCCACATTCTCTCCACATTCTCTCCACACTCTTCACGCTCTCTCCACACTCTCTGTCCACACACTCTCCACACACTCTCTCCACTCTCTCCACACTCTCTCCCCACACTGTCTTCACGCTCTCTCCACACACTCTCTCCACTCTCTCCACACTCTCTCCCCACACTGTCTTCACACTCTCTCCACACACACTCTCCACACTCTATCCACTCTCTCCACACTCCACACACTCTCTCCACACACTCTCCACACTCTCTCCACACACTCTCTCCACTCTCTCTCCACTCTCTCCACACTCTCTCCACACTCTCTCCACACTCTCTCCACTCTCTCCACTCTCTCTCCACACACTCTCCACACTCTCCACACACTCTCCACACTCTCTCCACTCTCTCCACTCTCTCTCCACACTCTCTCCACACACTCTCCACACTCTCCACACTCTCTCCACACACTCTCTCCACTCTCTCCACACTCTCTCCACACACTCTCCACACATTCTCCACACTCTCTCCACACACACTCTCCACACTCTCTCCACTCTCTCCACACTCCACACACTCTCTCCACACACCTTCCACACTCTCTCCACACACTCTCTCCACTCTCTCTCCACACTCTCTCCACACACTCTCTCCACACACTCTCTCCACTCTCTCTCCACACTCTCTCCACACTCTCTCCACACTCTCTCCACACTCTCTCCACTCTCTTCTCCACAAGTTCTCTACACTCTTTCCACACACTCTCTCCACACACTCTCCACACACTCTCCACACTCTCTCCACTCTCTCTCCACACTCTCTCCACACACTCTCCACACTCTCTCCACTCTCTCCACACTCTCTCCACACTCTCTCCACACACTCTCCACTCTCTCTCCACACACTCTCCACACTCTCTCCACACTCTCTCCACACTCTCTCCACACATTCTCCACACTCTCTCCACACACTCACTCCACACACTCTCTACTCTCTCTCCACACTCTCTCCACACTCTCTCTCCACACTCTCCACGCTCCCTCCACTCTCTCTCCACACTCTCTCCACACTCTCTCCACTCTCTCTCCACAGTCTCTCTCCACTCTCTCTCCACACTCTCTCCACACTCTCTCCACACTCTCTCCACACTCTCTCTCCACTTTCTCTCCACATTCTCTCCCCACACTCTCTCCACATTCTCTCCACACTCTTCACGCTCTCTCCACACTCTCTCTCCACACTCTATCCACACTCTCTCCACTCTCTCCACACTCCACACACTCTCTCCACACACTCTCCACACTCTCCACACTCTCTCCAATCACTCTCCACACTCTCTCCACACTCTCCACACTCCCCACACACTCTCCACACTCTCTCCACACTCTCTCCACACACTCTCTCCACACTCTCTCCACACTCTCTCCACGCTCTCTCCACTCTCTCTCCACACTCTCTCCACACTCTCTCCACACTCTCTCCACTCTCTTCTCCACAAGTTCTCTACACTCTTTCCACACATTCTCTCCACACTCTCTCCACACTCTCTTTCCACTTTCTCTCCACATTCTCTCCCCACACTCTCTCCACATTCTCTCTCTACACTGTCTCCACACTCTCTCTCCACTATCTCTCCACATTCTCTCCACACTCTTCACGCTCTCTCCACACTCTATCCACTCTCTCCACACTCCACACACTCTCTCCACACACTCTCCACACTCTCTCCACACACTCTCTCCACTCTCTCTCCACTCTCTCCACACTCTCTCCACACACTCTCCACACTCTCCACACACTCTCCACTCTCTCTCCACACTCTCTCTCCACACTCTTCACACTCTCTCCACACTCTCTCCACACTCTCTCCACACACTCTCCACACATTCTCCATACTCTCTCCACACTCTCTCTCTACTCTCTCTCCACACACTCTCTCCACACTCTCTCTACTCTCTCTCCACACTCTCTCCACACACTCTCCACACTCTCTCGACACACTCTCTCCACACTCTCTCCACACTCTCTCTCCACATTCTAACCACACTCTCCCTTATCTCGACATTTCCATTGAATATGAAGAAATGTCAGTAATTTAGCAGAGAAATGGTTCCTCGTCGACAGGGCTTATTGATGCAGGGCCGGGACTGTTTTCACTGTAGCCGCGAGTGAGCGTGCGGCAGCTTCGTCATCCTCTCGCTGGATTTATCACACAGATACGACTGGTGTTTGAAATCTCGGTAAATCACGCTGCGTCTGGTCCCACAGCCTGGCCTCCCGCAGAGCCAGATCCGGCGCCGTGTGGAGAGTTTGTGCAGGAGCTGAAGTTCACATCCTTCACAAATGATGCGACTGTGCTTGGGTTAAGAAGTACAAATGTGAGCCATGTAAATGCTGCTGGTCTCCATGGAGATAAGCTTGTGGTCTTAGATGGATTCATATGGATTTCATGAGTCAATATGCAATATTTAGTTTGCTGTTGCTGAAAATAGAGTCATGTGATAGGAATTTAATAGAGCCACAAAAAAAAAAAAAAAATAATAATAATAATAATAATATAATGTAAATAATAATAATGAATAAAACAAACAAATACATAAATAAATAAATAAATAGTTGAGTGTAAAAACGTAAATACACAATACACATGAAGAATAGTAAGTATAATGAAGTAACTTCATGAACGCTCCACACTGCAGAGCTTTGTGTTTCCTGTTTCCCGCCTCCAGCCTGTTTCCATGACAACGACCTGTTCACAGGTCCTGCACGGTGCACATGTGTGGCTGTTGTGCTTTTGTCTGGAGAATGGAACACTTGTGGAGCTTTACTTTACAATTCAACTTTAGTTTTGTTTATTGAGCATGAGTATGATATCAAAAGATATATACAAAATATCACAATACAGCCATCAAAAAATACACATATCACATACAGTGTTCAACTTTTCAAATGGTAAATACAGCTGAAAATAACTTTAGAAACCACATAGAAAAAGTAGGAGCACACAGTATACACTGTTTAATCTGTATGATGACATCATTTCCTCACCAAGAACAAACCTTTTACAGCATTTTGTTTTATTAAAACGTGTTTAACAACAATCCTGTGTTCTTCACTAAAACAGGCTGGGCCATCTAAGTTTTATTAAAACTGTTTTTAAACTCTACACTCTACACTAGAGGCATTTGAATATTTCAACTGTGTATTTGTCTGAATTTGAACCTACAACTTATTACACACTTGGGCACAGTAAATGCTGTCTTTTCAAAGCACAGTTCTTAACCACTCCAGTGGAACATCTGAGTCTTAACCTTCCCAGGGATAGGGTTAATGGGCCTCATTCATGACACGTTCTTACGAACAAATTTGTTCTTAAGGGCTCCTTACGAACATTTTTGGCATTCACAAAATTTGTTCTTAAAATGTTCGTCTGTAAGAACAAATCCTACGAACACTGAGGAGCACTCGTAAGAACAAAAAATCAGCTGTTTCAGAATTTTATTTCTAATATAGTTCAGTCAAAAATTGCAATTCCTACATGATTGTAGGTTATGTATTTTTTGCAAATTATTGTATATAAAATAATTTTAGAAACAACAAAAATTTCAGTTATGCAAAAAAATGACTCCTTTAATAAACCTGCAGCAGCCTGTCCCAGCCTCAGAGCCTCTGTGATCTAACCCCCACAGGACTCAGGACCCTGTGTGACCCTCAGGACCAGAGCTGCTGTTGCTGCTGTATGGTGCGTCTCCCTCTGACTCCTCCCCTTTTGCCTTTCCCCGAGTGTTGCCTCATGTCTATTCAAATATTATTCATGTGTCACTTTGTATGGCCCTTTCATGGTGAATTGGAGGTGTGGAGAGGGCGTGGCCTGACATGACTTCACGTGCGCAGATTCGAGAGGCAGGTGGGATCTATAAAGCACAGATTGAGTGGAGGAGAGGCACGGAGGCTTTTATAAGTTTGCCTGTGGCCACTGGGTGTACGCACTTGCTCAGCAAAAATCATATGCAAACCTTTATAAATGAGGCCCCTGGGCCCTAATCACATGAACAAAGACACACAACACAACACTACACAACACTATACAACACTATACAACACTACACAACACTATACAACACTACACAACACTACACAACACTATACAACACTATACAACACTATACATACTATACTACACTATACAATACTATACAATACAATACAATACATACAAACACTACATTCTAATGTTGTAATGTTCACATTTTTGACTGGCTTTGAGACATTGTTTGATGTTGCAGTTAAAGAGTGTCAGATCTGAGAGAGCTTTCAGTTGGGCAGGTCAGGTGTTCCAGATGTGTGGCCCTGTAACTGTGAACGAGGTCTTACCTGTGTCCGGTCTGCAGTCTCCGCTGGTCGTGCCTCTGGTGGTGACGCAAACACCTTCTCTCGTTTTGATCAGATCCTCTACAACAATTGGAGCCATTGAGGCATTAAAAAAAGTTTTTTTATAAACGAGTACTATATAAAATTGTCCAAACTTTAAAAAAAATATATATCATTTTTTTTTTCTAAAAGGTTTCAGCAATGCCACTTCATGAGCTTTTGGTCCATCACTTTTAGGGCTTGTTTATATAAACACACTGCACGGACTGGAATGGCCCCAGCCTGTAATACGTAATGAAAAATTGGATCAAATCATTGATGGAAGTACAACTTTGCAGATTTTAATGAGGCAAGGTCTTCTTAGGTGAAAGCAGTTTAGATTAATCCTTACCATCTCTGTGAGTTTCTTTGTTTGACCTTCACATTTTAGATGTGAGTCCAAGACTACCCTTAAATATTTGAATTCATCTCCTCGACTAATGTTCATTATATATATATATATATATATATATATATATATATATATATATATATATATATATATATATATATATATATATATATATATATATATATATATATATATATATATATATAATATATATATATATAATGTGTACATCAAAATCAATAAATAGCTTTACCGCAGAGAAAAACACATTGACACTGATTATGAGCAGCTTGGGGACAAACTTTTCTCTTCAAGCCACTGTGAGACTGACCTTTTGTGGTTGGAAACAGGCCCGGCGTGGCTAATCGGGAGAGTCGGGAGACTTCCCGAAGAGCCGGGGGACTTTGAGGGCCGGTTGGACCAAGACGCAGAGACGTGCTGCAAGCACGAGGGTAGTCGCTAGAGCAGGGGTGGCGAACCCGAGGCTTGCGAGCCGCATGCGGCTATTGACCAATCAGAGTGCGGCTCTTTGGCTCATTCAGAAACATTTGCGCCTCCACACATTCTCTCTCTTTCCCTCTCGCCGACATGAGGGAGAGAGAGCCGCATGTGCGTAAAGCTGCTGTGCTGTAACCTGGCTGATCCCGCCTAATTAAGCTAAAACATAGAAATCCTGAGCCCTGTGAGTGTTTTGAAGGCGACAGCGACACTCTATTACTCACAAGCTTTCAGACACTTTTTATTTCACAAAGATAGACCTCAGATTCACGGAGTTATGATTGTTTTCGCCTTTACTGAAAATTGCCATTAATTTTAATGGGGCGGGCGCGCGGAATTTGACGGGACGTTTCGAAGCATTTAATTCACTGTCCCAAGACACAGGAGATATAAAAGTGATACTAAGCATGAGTTCAGACGTCCTCATACAAGTTTGTGTTGTTTCTACAGCCCCACTGTCACTGCTGCGTAAAGGCTCCGTGCCTCTCCACAGTCTGCGCTGGGAAGAGCAGGGCCGGTTCAAAAAAAAGAGGACCTTTGAAGGGGGGGCTCATCTAACATGAAAAAATTTAAATTGATATTAGAATTTGATAATAATGATATTGTTAATTATAGTAAAATTACATCACATATCAATAAGAATATCACATCTAAAACTCACCAAAATGCAGGAAATTGCACAGAAGTTTTAAAAATTCTCCTGGGGGAGAATTCCCCCAGACCCCCCTGAATTATATCAAAACCATGTTATATTAAGAAAATAAAGATACAGTTGACTTTGCTGGGGCGCTATAACCCATTCAAAAGTAAAAAATAATATTAATATTCGCATACATATTTACATTTTTTTTGTCAGAGGGCTGTTCCATTAAAAATTTTCCCGGGCTGAAAATGAGTCCCACTCCGGCCCTGGTTGGAAACATACAAAGTTGTTTTCAGGGCAAAACAACTGGCTGACAGTAGTTAGATTGTTATATTGTCCTTTCTTATTATTACAGTTGTTACAAGTGATGCATGACTTTAAAACACATGAGCTCCTCTAGTGTCAGAAGCCCATTTTCACCCTTGTTTATATATTATACTGGTTACTATTCTACCACTAGTCCTTTTTTAAAACACAGATCATTTACCACGTCAGGTGGAGAAGGCTTAACTAAACAGAATGTATCAGACAAGCTCCAGCTGAGTTTTTGTTAAAGACCAATGTCAGAACATGGTTTAAAAGCCCACTTTAGTCACTTTAGCTTTTAAATCTTTGAAAAACTTTTGGTGGAGTCATTTCTATAAAATCTATTTAAATCTAAAGTAAATGTGGATGAGCTCCCGCTGGTGCTCAGGATGTTCTGGAGATGATCAAAGCTCTGGAGCATGTCATGTTCTGTCCTTCAGCAGACCTTTGACATTACAGATAGAGCTTCAGAGAGGAACGTGAAGACAGCAGGAGGCAGACGCTGTGGAAATGTGTGAGAGAACCACAAACCACACACACAGACACAGGTCGTCTCCTCACAATCACAATCCTTTAATCTTCTGTTCCTGGGTCACTCGGTGTTGCACGGAGTTTGTTGAGAAGTTGAGGATTTTACGAGAGGACATTTGTAGGGAATTTTGTAGTTTACAGTCCCAAGTAAGAGATACGCCCTGTTTCCTTTGGCTCGGGTTGGGTCGGTACGGTTCTATGCTGTTTCCATTGGGCAAAGCGGCTTGTTCCACCCCGCTCACTGTAGTGGGTCACTCCTGGCCCTGCGTTCACCCTGGACCCTGGAGCAGACCTCACAGTGGTCCCTCCTTTAGACTCGATGATTGGACAAGAGAAAACACATCAGCTGTTTCCTGTTTGTCGAGGCAAAACATTGTAAAATAAATTGTAAATCCTGTGTGTAAAGTGTCCAACATAATCCAACCTAAAAGCTCTGAATAAAACAGGTTTAAAATGCAGCTCAGAGCAGCAGAGGTTTTGCAAAAAAAAAGTTAAATACTTTTTTTTTTTTTAAGTGACAATAAACCGGAAGTAGTTTCTTGTTTCCACCAGCCTGACCCTCGAGTCACAGACATACACTTTGAATTATTACATTTGTGAATCACTCAGATTGATGCCAGGAACAAAAAGTGTAATTCAACAAACATTTTCTTTTTAATGTATTTAAGAAAGCACTAATGTCAGCTGCTCATGCAACAGGACCTGCAGTGGAAACACCATATACGTGGCCCAAAGAGGGACCCAGGCTAAAAACATGGCTGTAGAATAGCACTAGTGTACCTCTGCAGGGTCCTTCATGAGCTTCTGTCAGTAATGCTTTTCACTGAATCATACTGGATGTGTTATGTGCTAAAGTGTTTCAACTACCAAGAATATTGAATGTCTCAAAGACACAAGCGTAGCAGAGAAATTTGAGTTCTGGCTTTCCAATAATGCCTTCTTCACACTACAGGAGTCAAGTAAGATCAACGCCAGAGTTCAGGAGGCGTGGCCAGAGTTCAGGAGGTGTGGTCAGAGTTCAGGAGGTGTGGTCAGAGTTCAGGAGGTGTGGTCAGAGTTCAGGAGGTGTGGCCAGAGTTCAGGAGGTGTGGTCAGATTCAGAGATGTGTTGTAGTTTCTCTCCTTCTGTCTTTTTGTCGCTGTGACTCTGTTAGGACTGCTTAGCCCTGTTTCCATTGGCTCGGGTTGGGGCAGTACGGTACGGCCCTATGCTGTTTCCACTGCGCAAAGCGAGCCGTTCCGCCCCATTTGCTGGGTCCATAGCGAGCCACTTTTGGCCCTGCCTTTGCCCAGGACCCTGGAGCAGACCTTGGAGCGGTCCCACCTTTAGTCTCGATGATTGGACAAGAGAAAACACAGGCTCAGACAAAACCAGACGGAAAAGAGCAAATAGAAACATGAAATAATGTTCCTCACCAAACGCCGACTTGATCCCCTGTCAAAGTGCTGCATTTCCACCGATGAAAACTTTATTTGTTGCTCCGATAGACTTAACAAAGCAAAGCTAGCGCATTAGCATCAGCTGTTTCCTGTTTGCCGAGACAAAACACTGTAAAAAATTGTAAATCCTGTGTGTAATGTGTCCAACATAATCCAGCCTCAAAGCATTAAACAAAACACGTTTAATAAGCATCATAGAGTCGCACAGACTTTGCCAAAAAGTTAAATAAATGATTTAAAAAACAGACAATAGACCGGAAGTAGTTTCTTGTTTACACCAGCGTGACCTTAATGTCACAGCGCCACAGACGTCAAATTATTACACATCTTTTTGTGAATCGCTCAGATTGACACCAGGAAGAAAAAGTGTAATTCAGGTACATTTTCTTTTAATTTATTTAAGAAAACATGTGTAGTGTGTGAGTGACGTCAGCTGCTCGCGTAGCAGACCCTCGGGAGCCTGGACCTGGAAACGCTCACCGTCATTAACATAAGCGGCCCAAACCGCTCCAAAGTGAACCGGTCTGGGGGACCCAGGCCAATGGAAACGTGGCTCTTGTCTCAGGAGCATCATGGTGAGGTTCACCTGCTGCATGAGTGAGGACCTTTACAACAGAAGCATCTGGTGCATCTGCCTTGTGACGGCGACGCTTCAAATGTCAAATAAAGAAGAAACATCGCTTCATGATCTGTAAACACTCTATGCAATGTATGTGTCTCTCTCAGTTTTATTTCACTCCAGCTTCTTGGTCCGGAATCGCAGAACTGCAGAGAGTTTCCCAAAACCAGGAAGTACAATCGACCAATCAGTGAAGAGACACGAAATCACATATGACCAGAACCAATAGCAGACTGTACTTTCTCCTGTTTTGACCTCCTTTCGTTCAGACAGTTTGATGACTGAATATTGTATACTACCTTCAATTCAACTTGTATTTTCGGTTCATATCAGACAGTCCTTTCATCCTCCCATGATCTCGATTCAGTCTGTGGTCTAAGCTCTTGACTTGAGTCTGTTTCTCCTGTTCAAACCGACTCCAGCTGCAGATGATTTACACGACTCAGCTCGCCTCCACTAATCATTTTTACGCTGCCACAGAAAGCTTTATGGACTATTAAATCAGCGTTGTCACTCTCAAACCGCTGCCTTCCACACTTTTCCAAACACACGAGCAGGACGCGAAAATGCCACCCATTTCAGACGGTTTATTAGGATTATTGGACTGAGAACATGACGCTAACAACGCGCAGAAGATTGACTGTCGAAGCACAAGAACAAGACTCAATTCAGTGTGATTTGTTTAAGTCTGATAATTATCGTCACATTTTGCTCAAGCCACAGAAAAATCAGGCTTTAAACAGTCAAATCCAAATATTATACAGGGCAAAAATGTCAATGTTCTACAGTCGCACAGCAGTTAGCACTCTCACCTCACTACAGAAAGGTCTTTTACTCAAACCTTAATAAGCACATGTTTGACTTTACATAGTTTAATGATGACAATGAGGGTTTGGGGGTTAAAGTGGAGAAGGAGAGCAGAGGAGGCAGTAGAAGAGGCTGAAGGGAGGGTCATGGAGGCTGTAGCTGAGGGAAAAACAAGCCTAGAGTCCAAAGATGGTCCTATAGATTTGATAAAAGCCAAGGAAGGGACAGTGCCAGTTGAAGCAAGAAGAGATAAAAGCAGAAGTTGAGTAGGAACAGTGTTGCCAGACGTACATAATTATAATTTGTATGATCTATAATCATTATAAAACTCTATGTAAATGTACAATAATTTCAAAGTCTTTTCTTTGTCTTGAGTCACCTAAAAGACTGAAAAAGGGTTCAATCCAATAAGCCTGGGGTAGAGCTGTTTAACAAACTAAAACAAAACTTTTGGGTCTTGAGCTCAAGTTATTTCTAAATACAAAAAAACAAGAAAAAGAAGGGAGACAAGTAGAAAGAAAAAAAAAATAAACGTGGTGTTTTGTGTGCAAGGAGCAGCCAGAAAATCGAGCCCAAAGAGTCAAATCCTCACCTGGAGAAAGGTCCAGAACGTCAGCTCAGCTCCTGCTCCTGATCCAAGCTGCTGTAAGTTTTCTAAAGGAACTTCTGCTGTTGTCGGTGAATGTGGTGCTTTGATGCGATCCACTAAGTGTGAGTTTGAGCGAAAAGCACGTCGTATGAGCACAGCATAGGCCTAGACTAGGACCTCTGCAGACACACGTACACCTGCAGCTGCTCACAAAACTATAGTTGTATGTAGTGTTTGTGTGTGTAGGTCCGGGTTTGGGTCTGGTGGCTTGGATTGGGTCACGGAGAAAAGCTGAGCATCACTACTGCACATGTCCCCAACCAAACTCACCTCACAGTCAGTGTACGAGCAGCAGAAGTTTAGGCCTGGGACGTGGGGTAGGTTAAGATCCATAAATACTAACACGTCTTTACAACCACTATTGAAATGAACTGGTGCATGCGTAACATATGTACACAAAATAAAGTCATCATACTATCGACATGTCCTGTTAGGACAAGGTAAAGCTGGGCAATATCGTGATAAAAATTGAATTTTGAGCTCACTGTTGTGATAATCTGCTTTTTTGGTGAAATCGTCAAATCATGATTTCACATTTCTCAATTTATTGCATCTGTTTGTTAAAAAAATACTACTTCTCCTAGCCTCAGAGTTGTCACGTTTGATTCTTTATAACACATTTGGGCGTCTGTTTTTAATAGTCTTGTGAATTTTGAAGCTCATGTGTTGAGGTATAGTCAAGTTCCAGGTGAATTTGAACAAATTTTCAGGTTTGATTTACAAAAAAAATACCAAAAATGTATTATCACACAATGTTCTAATGAATCCATTATTTGAATAACTATTTATGGGCTGAGGTCACTTGTCTTGGGATTTTTTTCTCGAAGGCTTTGTCACGTTTTTTTCTGAAAATCTGGCAACACTGTTCAGTCTTTGTTCTGCTCTGAGTGAGTGACAGCTGGATTTAACCAATCACAGTAAAGTAGGAACTTTCAGAAAAAGCAGATACAGTAACTGTATTTACTTCAAAGACAAAAGACAACAGTCTACAAGAATTGTGATAACATTGAAATCGTGATCTGTCTCCAGGAAAATCGTGATCATATTTTTTTGCCATATCACCCAGCCCTAGGTCGTCTTGGTATACGACGGTTCCATGGGACGAGAGGATGGAAGAGGCTCATGAGCGGAAGAGTGAGAAATATGAAGAACTCAAGTCAAACTGCCAAAGCAGAGGCTGCAGGCCGAGAGTCGACCCATGGAGGTCTGGGGCTGAGGTTGTGCAGGCTAATCACTTTGCAAAGCTGACAGTACACTTAGGCTAGTGGTGAGAAGAAGTCGAGGGTCATATCTACCACCACAGACAGCAGAGAAGGAGTCTGGCTTGGGCTGTGGGTTACTGCTCGAGCACCAGCTGGGGTCTGATCAGCCTTGGTCGGGTCAGTGGGTGAGAGTGCATGATGTGTGAAGAAGTGATGCGCGGGCTGACCCATGACCCCCGCGTCGGGTTGGGGCGGGCTGGAGAAATTGCATCTTCAGTGCGGGGCGGGCTGAGGCGGGTCAGTTTTTGACAACAATCATGTTCGTTGCATATCTTACAAATCACTTTTTAGATCGCACCACAACAGAATCACACAGGGAAACAGTGAGGAGAGAATCGGCTCCTTCTTTGGACAGAGCCTCCGCTGTTGCAGGAACACGATCTGCGTCACTTCAAACAAACACAGAGCCGGACCATCGCGCTTCTGGATTTTTTTTATTTTTATTGGATCTACCTTACAACCTGCCTCATGTGAGCTGCTCAGTGCAAACGAGGGTTGAAGAGCGCGGACATTTGCTTTTATTTTAGACGAGAAAGAAGAAAGAAAAATGCGAGTGTGAAGTGACAAGGATTGTTTGAAATGCCCCGCGTTAAGACAAAAGTGTAACAAAAACATCAGTTTGACTAAAACATGTTTTTGAGAGGTAAGTCATCTACATTAACCTAATACTGGATGAATATTGTTCACTTTTCCTACATTAAAGTCAGCTGTAATGTGACTTTGGCTGTTTGGTCCACTCGAGCCTTGAACGTTGATGTTTTTTATGCAGTATTATAGCCTATGCGGGGTGTACAAATACACTAGGCTGTGCAAGGTGGGTTGGGGCGGGTCATGTATTGTCAAGAGTGAAAAAATGCCTGACCTGCGCATCACTAGTGTGAAGCCCCGAAACACCCTGTGACCCCAGGAAACAGCTTTGCATTTACTGAGAATAAATGTGAGAGTAGAGTAAACACTAATTTATTCAATGTTTGTGCTAAATAATTGAAGACTTCACAGCAGCAGCAGCCTATCTAAACATCCACTCATCACTCAAACACGTCTCTTTCCTGCAGTAAAAATAGTCTTTAACAAAGTCCTTCTTCTTCTGATAAAAGCTGTTTTTAGTTTGGTACTGCCGCAGACTGATTCCGTCTTTATTTGTTTTGATTTTTGGTTTTGTCAGATCAGCGTGACAACTGTTCTCCGCTCATTTGGGGATTTGTCATTTGGAGCTGATAATGTGCTGCTGTGGGACGGAGCAGAAGACCTCCTCGTCCAATCAGAATGCTCGTGTGCGTTCAGGATGTACAGTCTGGACCTGTGGTAGAGCTAAAGCTTAGCCAGAGGTGCAACCTAAACTGTGCATGACCAGTTCTAAATCTATCAATCAAGAACAAGTTTGTGGAGAAAATGTTTAAATTAGTTGGAAATAACAAGACGTAGAGCTGAGCACAGAGTAACATAAACTTCAATGTAACAAGAAGAGTCTGATTTAGTTCATGTGGTTTCATGTGTCTATTACATTAGAGGAGTTATGACCTGTTCAGGGGTCTGCAACCTTCAACAGCAAAAGAGCCACATTTGCCCAATTCAAACCAAATCAAAGTTAGTAAGAGCCATCAAACGTTTATTCAGTGAAATTTCCCAGACAAAACATTGCGTAAATTGACCAAAAATGTATTTGATAGCAAGACTAATCTTTTTTCATTTACACTTGTGTTCAACTTCAACATGTGAGGTCAACTCCAGTCATCAATACATTTAGAAATGATTCAATAACCAGTTTACAAACTAAGTCAGTGATTCCCAAAGTAAAGTCTGGGTCACTAGATGATTTTAATGTGTAGTTTTGCAACTATGACCTGGTATTTATCCAGTTTTTTGACTGAAAGCAGCACGTCTGAGTGAATTTTGTTCACATAAAGCACTAAAATGAATACATTTTGACCTATTTTTAAAGATTTTCTGACTTGAAATGACAAACGTTTCTTTTCTTTTGGTGCTGGGGTTGTGAGTTGGTTGCTTTTTTAGTGGTCCTGGTCTGAAGAGTTTGGGAACCTTTGCACTAAGCAACTGCTAATTTAAAATAAACATATACTGTAAATAGGATAAAATAGTAAAGAATGTAATTGAACTTTTTTTCTAGTTTAGTTTATCATTCTCAATCAAATCTCAAAGAGCCGCACTGAAGTCTTCAAAGAGCCGCATGTGGCTCTCGAGCCGCAGGTTGCAGACCCCTGACCTAGTTTAGTACATGGTTGCTAGGCAACTTTCGAGAGTCAGGTCATCATTTATGAATATAAACAAGAACTGGATTGATTGATTGATTGATTGATTAATTTCATTGTGGGTGACACGGTAGCTCTCTGGTCTCACAGCGAAAAGGTTCTAAGGTGAGCCAGGCCCTTTCTGTGTGCACTTTGCATGTTCTCCCTGTGTCTGGGTAGGTTTCCTCTGGGTGCTCTGGTTTATCACCATGAAAGATTCTGAATCTCAGTGGGATTGTCCTGGGTAAATAAAGGTCAATTACATATATTTATGTATTTATTTATTTCTAAATCACTTTACCAGGTTGGTTCATTGAGGACACTTTCTCATTTACACTGATGATTTGAAGCAATTGTTTTTATTCTAAAAATATCTAAACTGGGATAGAAGTTTGGGGGAAAAGTATTGATTTTGTGAAATGAATCGAATTCATCCAAGAAAGTCTGAATGAACTTTTCATTATGATTTATAGGAGCTTGACAACTTGTTTTTTATCTGATGATGAACAAACTGTATTCATCACAAACAAGTGTAATGGCCTTTTGGAAGGAGCCTTGGTAGTGTTCATTCTGTGTGTAAGTGTCTCCATCATGCAAAAGTGCAACCAACCATCACTGCAGAACAAGTCTCAAGTCCATTGAAAGTGTCAAAGAGAGACAAACTCAGGTCAAGGGTCAGTCAGAGTCCGTTTTTAAGTTAAGTGACAAGTCATGAAGATAAAGTCTCAAGTCCAAGTTAGGACTGAAAATGTCAAGTCTCTGCAATTATATTGGGATAAAACATTAAACTGGCCATGTTTCCATTAGCCTGGATCAGACTGGTTCACTTTGGAGCAGTTTGAGTCTCTTATGTTAATGATGTGAGTGTTTCCACTGCAGCTCCAGGCTCCTGAGGGTCTGTTACGTCACTCACACATTACACAGACTTTCTTAAATTAAAAAAAAAAAAAAAAAAAGTTCCTGAATTACACTTTTTCTTCTTGGCCTCAGTCTGAGTGATTCATAAAAAGTTGTGTTTCAAAGTCTGTGTGTGTGACTTGAGGCTCAGGCTGGTGAAAACATAAAAGTATTTCTAGTTTATCGTAAACAGTAGCAGCACGGTGGCAGAGCGGTTAGCGCTCTCACCTCACAGCAAGAAGGACACGGGTGCAACTCCCGCATGGGCCTGGCCTTTCTGTGTGGTGTTTGCATGTTTCTCCTCGTGTCTGGGTGGGTTTCCTCCGGGCACTCTGGTTTCCCCCACCAACCAATAACATGCATGTTAGGGTAATAACCTCCAGCTACGGTAGTCCTGACCAAGCCTAGCAAGAACATCTGGAGATGGGTCCCTGAGCGCTGCACTGTGGCGATCCCTGCTCCTGAGGAGATGCTCCAGAGGCTTTGAAGGATCCAGGGTCAAATGCAGAGGACACATCTCCCTATGGGGACAATAAAGTGTACCTTACCTTACCTTATCGTCACTTTTTATAAATGTATTTTACTTTTTTTTGAAAAGCCTCAGTGACTCTGAGCTGCATTTTAAACTTGTTTAATTCAATGTTTTGAGGCTGGATTATGTTGGACACATTACACACAGGATTTACATTTTTTTAACAGTGTTTAGTCTTTACAAACAGGAAACAGTCTGTCGAAGAAACAAATCAAGTTTTCATCAGTGGAAATGCGGCGTTTTGAAGGGGGATCAAGTCAGCGTTAGGTGAGGAACATTATTTCATGTTTCTGTTCTTTTCAGTCTTGTTTTGTCTGAGTCTGTGTTTTCTCTTGTCCAATCATCGAGTCTAAAGGGTGAACTGTTGTAAGGTCTGCTCCAGGGTCCAGGGTGAAAGCCAAGCTAAGAGCGGTTCACTACAGACCACCAAAACGGCTCACTTTGCACAGTAGAAACAGCAAAGGCCAACCTGAGCCTATGGAAACAGGGCTTATATTGCCCTGTGTACTCCTCACCCCTACAGGACCAGAGCAGACTAACAGGACCAGAGCAGACTAACAAGACCAGAGCAGACCGAACAGGACCAGAGCAGACTAACAGGACCAGAGCAACAGGACCAGAGCAGACTAACAGGACCAGAGCAGACTAACAGGACCAGAGCAGACTAACAGGACCAGAGCAGACTAACAGGACCAGAGCAGACTAACAGGACCAGAGCAGACTAACAGGACCAGAGCAGACTAACAGGACCAGGGCAGACTAACAGGACCAGAGCAGACTAACAGGACCAGAGCAGACTAACAGGACCAGCGCAGACTAACAGGACCAGAGCAGACTAACAGGACCAGCGCAGACTAACAGGACCAGAGCAGACTAACAGGACCAGCGCAGACTAACAGGACCAGAGCAGACTAACAGGACCAGCGCAGACTAACAGGACCAGAGCAGACTAACAGGACCAGAGCAGACTAACAGGACCAGAGCAGACTAACAGGCCCTGGGCACCTGTCGCGGTGAGTAAGATCCACGTAAGCGTCCACACTGTGATGGTGTTGGTGCTTACTCCTGCTGTGCTCGTGTCACACTCCCTGAGCTTTGATGGAACCTGGATTGAACGTGTCGAGAGCAGAATTCTCCTGGAGCTAGATGAGATGTGAGCTGACAGACGCACATGTGGGAGCCGCCTGTAGGGGCGTGTGAAGCTCAGGTCTTCTGTTGTGTGTCATCAGAGTCACTTCTCTTCAAGTCAATGTACGTTTTTCACTCGTCTCTCAGGACTTCACAAGGTTAGAAAATCAAAAATATGAAACAGTCATTGGTCAATAATGAAGAAAGAAGCAAACATGCAAATGGATTTTCTTTTTTTTCCCCAGAACGGTTAGAACAAGTGTAGTGAAGTGTATTTAGTATAAGTGCATTTTGAAATACAACAAAGAACAAACTCATTTGAACAAATAAATCAGACTGAAGTGTTTGAAATGAAGTGGGATTTTGTGTTTTCTCTCACACACACTGAGAGAAACTGAGGACAGAAGGGACAGATGATGCAGACTTGTTCATCTGCATCATTCCTGTGAGAGTCATGTGAGGCTACTTCTGCTCTCTGATTGGATAATCATCTTGGAATTAAAATGCCACATGTAAACATCAATAGATATACTTCATGTTCATTGATTTTTTTATTTAAAAGGGACCTATTATGTCAGATTCACTTTTTAACCTTGTTATAATGACCTTCCTTCATCATTAGTTTACTCAAATTTGTATTTGAATTGATTCCTGCATTTTTGAGTAATCTTGTGTTGTTCTTTAGTTTGAGCTCATGTGCTCAGAAATCCTCGTTCTCACCTACCACCTATCCCCTCCCACTTGTTTGTATTTACTTGATATCATTCAAAAGATTAAAACTGTCCCACAAACACTTTCCAACAATAATAATTAGTTATTTAAAATCTGTTGCTTTTTACAGTTACATTTTAAACTGAAGAGGCGGGGCTTATCAGTGAAGGGGCGGGGCTTATCAGATCTGCAGTTTTGAACAGGAAGTCATCATAGCCGTTTCTATTTTTAAGTTGTTTTAGATCAACTTTGTGTTGTACAATGAACAAAAGATAAAGTCCTGCTGTCTGTTTAGTGTGTTTTCTTCTTCTTTACAAATACATATTATTCCCACGTACATTAACAATGAAGTGTAGTTGCACTGGCTCTTTTCAAAGTCAGTCATCGTGTCTTTTCTGTGTACAGTAAATAGTGTTGAAATGGTCTCTGTGGCATCCATCTGTCCGTGGTGGAGAGATACCTGTGTGTGCGTGTGTGTGCGTGTGTGTGTCTCCGTGTCTCATGTGAGGCTGCCCAGAGCTAAGGCAGCGCTGGTTGTGTGTTCTGACAGCTGAAGCAGCCCGTGTGGAGGAGAGATTCTTCCCGGTGCTTTGTTCCCCTTTACAAAGAGCCTGGAGCTGCCCTGGATCCAGCAGAGGAGAGAGAGAGAGAGAGAGAGAGAGGGAGGAGGGAGGAGGGAGGGAGGGAGAGAGAGGGAGAGAGAGGGAGGGGGAGGGAGAGGAGAGAGAGGGAGAGAGAGAGAGAGAGAAAGAGAGGGAGGGAAAGGAGAGAGAGAGGGAGGGAGAGACAGAGAGAGGGAGGGAGAGAGAGAGAGAAGAGAGAGAGAGGGAGGGAGAGGAGAGAGAGATAAGAGAGAGAGGGGGGGAGAAGAGACAGAGGGAGAGGAAGAGAGAGAGAGGGAGGGAGAGGGAGGGAGGAGAGGAAGAGAGAGGGAGGGAAAGGAGAGAGAGAGAAAAGAGACAGAGAGAGGGAGGGAGAGGAGAGAGAGAGAAAAAAGAGGGAGGGCGAGGAGAGCGAGAGAAAAGAGAGAGGGAGGAGGGAGGGAGAGGAGAGGGAGAGAGAGACAGAGAGAGGGAGGGAGAGGAAAGAGAGGGAGGGAGGAGAGAGAGGGAGGGGGAGAGAAAAGAGACAGACAGAGAGAGAGGGGGGGGGCGAGAGAGAGGGAGAGGAGAGAGCGAGAGGGGGGAGAGGAGAGAGAGGGAGGGACAGTAGAGAGAGAGAAAAGAGAGAGGGAGGGCGAGGAGAGCGAGACAGAGAGAGAGGGAGGGGGTAGACAGAGAAAAGAGACAGAGAGGGAGGGAGGGAGGGAGAGGAAAGAGAGGGAGAGATAGAGGGCGAGAGATGGAGGGGGAGAGAGAGAGAAAAGAGACAGAGGGAGGGAGAGAGAGAAAGAGGGAGGGATGAAGAGAGAGAGAAAAGAGACAGGGAGAGGAGGGAGAGAGACAGAGAAATAGAGAGAGAGAAAAGAGAGAGAGAGAGAGAGAAAGGAGACACAGAGAGGAGAGAGAGAAAAGAAAGAGAGAGAGAGCAATGGAGGGAAAGAGAGAGAGAGAATGTGCTGATACACTTTAGAGAGAGAGAAAGCATTGCAAAAAAATAAAACAAAATAAAAGCTCTGTTAGCTCTGTTCTGATTTCCTTTCAAACTTTGTGACGAAAATGTTACTTACACTATGGAATATTATTATTATTATTATTATTATTATTATTATTGTTATTATTAATTTTATTATCATTATTATTATTATTATTATTTTATTTGGGACGCTGAAACCTTCTTCCATGTATATTCTTGTTCTCTGTTAGACCAGGTGACTGAAGAACGGTGACTTTGGGCTTTAGACTGACTTCCACATGCATTAACCTAACTCATTTGACAGTGTTGCCAGCTGACCTACCTGTGCATGTTTCTGGAGGTAGAAGAAGTACACTGGCTCTATGGGCTTCAGAGTTCTGGCTTCCCAATAATGCAAAAAAAATTCAACAAGATGTTCTTCTCTCTCTCAACAGGATCTTTCTACGTGCAAAACAAAACCTTTTGCAAAAAGCTTGAGCGCAGAGAAGCGTGTGGGGGTGTATGAGTGTCCTTGTCCCCTCAACGCCCCCATGCACTTTGGGGTGTTTCGGGCCCCTGCTGGGTCCTTAGCTTTTAAATATTCAGCGTCACCAGACGCTTCATGCTGTCCGGTCTGAACGCAGCATAAGGAGATGGGTTCGACTCTCCTGATCCCTGTGTGTGATGTTTAGATGTTCTATTCCAGCGCTTCTTCCAGAAACATGCATGGATAACAGTGGACTGAAACTGGCGACGCCAGGCCAAATGTGGCCTCACAGATGATTTCATGCAGCCCCCAGGATGATTTCTGATTATTATTGATAGTATTGGCCCACCATTCAAATATATTGAGATGTATTTGCAAAACCTCTCCAGTGCACTTGTCCAAATGTGTTCTTAGAGAGAGTCAGTCTGACTCTGATTAATTTACTTTTTATTGCTTATGTGTGTATAATATTGAGCTGGGAAATATCTTAAATTGTATTTTTTATTTTGGATATGATCAAATATTGAGTGTATCGTCTAGAGCGGGGGTCGGCAACCCGCGGCTCTTTGGCGCCCCCCTTGTGGCTCCCTGGAGCTTGTCCAATAAATATAAAAGTGGAAAATTGTGTGAACATATTTTTTGTTTTAATATAATTTGTGTAGGAGAAAAAATATGTCAAACACTTACAAAGTTTTCCGATGCTGATTAACGTGTAGAATAAATATTTAATTTCAACATTCCTGTCAACGAAGGTTTACGTCATAGACGGGCGACACGTGTTTCTTTCAGGTCCGCGGTTCTGCGCGCTGCTGCTGTAAACAAACCGCCAGGTGCGTCGGGCCATGGCTCCAAAAGCGAAAAAGAGAGAGACTGAACAGCGGATTCAACAGTTTTTTGGACCAAATCATTTGCTTTCATTGCAAATGTGGAAGTTTTATCGTAACCAGGGAGGTAACAAGCGGGGAAGCAAGCTGTTCATGACGATGAAGACTCGAGATCAACAGCAAGCAGCGCGGAGGAAAAGTTACCCAAAGAATGAATGAAGGACTGTTTTTAATGCACGAAGACAGAAATAACACATGGAGTTTGTGGAAAATAAACTGGATTTAGCGGAAAGAGATGTGTGGGACTGTGCGTCAGGTAAGAGGCTACACTCCAGTTACATCGAGCAGTGTTGAACGTCAAATGGACACAATACTTATTGCAGATGATTTAGTGACACTTCAAGAGCTGATTTATGCAGAGTTTAGTCATGTTTTGATCTGCGTCGTGTAGTTTTACCTCATATCAGCGCAGCGCAGCCCTTCGCCTCTGTGTAATCTTAAACAGGAGCGGGATGGACAAACGTGTCCCGCGTCTGTTTGTGGTGTCTAACTATGTTATTAATTACCCCCCAAAAAAGCCACTTGTAGTCCGCGGTGCGATCTATACGTGTTTTTCCCTCCTAACAAATGTATTTTGGCTTGTGTGACTTACATTTTGGAGCAACTTGTAGTACGCTAATCTTGAATGTTCATTTTGTTACATTTTGATAACAGGTTGTTAAAGCTAATATAGACACTCACAGCATGTGTTGTATTCATTGTAAGACTTTTATAAGGCTTTTAATTTTTTGCGGCTCCAGACAGATTCAGTTTTTGTTTTTTGGTCCAAAATGGCTCTTTGAGCATTTTGGGTTGCCGACCCCTGGTCTAGAGTAAAAAAAAAGTTTCTGGAATAGCTGTACGCTTTATGATGAAACACTGTTCTAAATGCGGCTAATTATTATCTATTTAAAACATCTTAAAACTCCAAAAAGTTATTTCAGGCTAATGCTAACGTCTATAGGAACAATCTATTGGATGAGGCGGCGGCTGTGTTTACTTCTGTAGGTGCTTTCTTGACTTTCATACATTGTTGCCACTCAGTGCTACCATTTAGAATCCTGTGAGTTCACCTGCATTAACACTATTGCAAAGCCACACTCTCTTGTGTTTTCTCCTGCTCACTCCTGCTGACCGGAGCTGGCACATCTCAGACTCATGCGCTTTGGCAGATTTGTTTAACCTTTGACCTCAGCCTGGGGGTCGGATCCAAATCAAGTGCAGAAGAAGGTCATGGAGGTCGGCAAACTTCTCCAGTCGAGCTAAACGTCTGTCAGCTCTGTGATTCCGAAAGCTCAGCACAACAGAAGCTTTCTTTAGACTCATGTGGAGGCAGTTTACAGGAGACATGGTGAGCTTTGTCTTTGTTTAATAATGTAATATCTGTTTTATTCATTTTAAAACACAAAATAGATACAGAATGGCTCAGAAAATACTATGAGCTCTAAACGTTCTGATGTCCCAGGGCAGCAGGGTTAACATTCACCGCCTCATGTCCTGAAAAACAATCCTAGCTTACGTCTGCTGAACATCAAAAGTTGGTTCAAATCCCAAGTTTCAAAGTATTTCTGCTCAAAGATCTTCTGCTGCATCAGGTGTGAAAGATAACAGCTAACTTTACATGTTATTATGTGCTGTGTGTTATTGTAGGCCAACACAGGAACGTGTATATTTACTACGACATATAAACAGGGTATGATGAGCATGATTTCATGACTTGTTGCGTATATATGATGTGCTGTATATGAAGAATAGTAAGACACAATATTTCATAGGGTAAAAAAAACAAAAACCTTTTGGTTGAAGCCACGTAGGGACATTCTCTGTATGTTTAAAGAACTCTTTGAATCATTATGACTTGTTTGTCTCAACAAGTCATTTAAAACGTGTCTTTATTGTGTTTTGTCTATTTTTGGAACCAGAGCCGGACCTTCCTATAGAACCCGATCTCACAAGAAAGCGTACATTTACCACGACATTACACAACATGTAAATGAGGTATGATTAGCACGAGTTCACAGCTGTTTTGTGTAATTATAGTACGAGTCACAGTCCCCATTCATTTCAATGGTGGTTGTTAAGATGTGTTCTTATTTATGAATATTCATGAAATCCTGATTCTAATCTTAACCTGCCCCAAGCCCCAGACCTAATCTTACCCATTTTAGTAACTTTATGCCTGAACTTAGCCGTTTCACCTGAAGAAAACGTCCCCACGTGGCTTCAATTAAAACTCGTGGTAACACTTTAAAGTACCGCCCGCTAGTTAATAGGTAACTACGGGGGTACTTACTGGTACTTCTGGTGTTAGTACCAGTGGTAGTTACTGGTAACTACAGTGGTACTTGTAGTGGTACTTAGAGTCACAAGTACTGGTAACTAAAGTGACAGTTACCAGTATATTTAGTATTAACTACAGTAGTAGTTCACTGTCAGTTACTATAGTAATTGATAGCTAACTAACACTGACAGCGGGTCGTATTTTAAAGTGGACAAGGTGGTACTTCACTGTCAGTTACTATAGTAATTGATAGCTAACTAACACTGACAGCGGGTCGTATTTTAAAGTGGACAAGGTGGTACTTCACTGTCAGTTACTATAGTAAACTCACTCCCTCAGGTATAGGAACCCACAAACAAACTGGGCCAAGGGGAGCGTTCCCTTTAGCTCAATGCGTTTGTCAGGTTGACCGGCGCGTGGGAGACCCGGGTTCGACTCCCGCTCAGGACATGTGTAAGACCATACCCGTTACACTATCAATTACTGTAGTAACTGACAGTGAAGTACCACCTTGTCCACTTTAAAGTATGACCCGCTGTCAGTGTTAGTTAGCTATCAATTACTGTAGTAACTGACAGTGAAGTACCACCTTGTCCACTTTAAAATACGACCCGCTGTCAGTGATAGTTAGCTATCAATTACTATAGTTACTGACAGTGAAGTACCACCTTGTCCACTTTAAAGTACGACCCGCTGTCAGTGTTAATTAACAGTTAATTAATGCAGTAACTACCAGTGAAGTACCACTGTATTAAACTGTACAAGAAGACAGCTGTCAGTGTTTTTTTTTTTTTTTTTGGAACTACTACCAACTTTTACTGTAATTTAGCTAGTGCTCAATACATTATTTACTAGTAACTATTGTTTAAAGCTCAACCAGCTGTAGTATGCAAATATTTTTTGGGGTTTATTGATAAACATTTTGTAAATTGTTAATGTGTTTCATATCTGTTGTGGCTGTGAGCATAATAAAGAGGTGTCTCTTTGTATTAGATTGCCCAGTGTTTGATTTTTATCATAATCTGTATTATACACAATATTTGCAGTAATAAACTTGTTTCATAACAGTCTTTACCTTGTTTGTGTAGCATCACAAATAGAACCACCAAGTACACAATTAAGTATCACTAGAGGTACCCGTATAAGTACCACTAATTAGTACAAATGATGCCACCATAATCCCTAATTATCATTTCACAAAAGTACCAGTAACTATCACTATACTTAATACTTAACTAGCCGGTAACTGTCACTTTAGTGACCAGTACTTGTGACTGTAAGTACCACTACAAGTACCACTGTAGTTACTAGTAAGTACCACTGGTACTAACACCAAAAGTACCAGTAAGTACCCCCGTAGTTACCTATTAACTAGTGGGCGCTATTTTAGTAACTGTCAATTAAGTACTAGTAACTACCACTGTAGTTAATACTAAATATACTGGTAACTGTCACTTTAGTTACCAGTACTTGTGACTCTAAGTACCACTACAAGTACCACTGTAGTTACCAGTAACTACCACTGGTACTAACACCAGAAGTACCAGTAAGTACCAGTAAGTACCCCCGTAGTTACCTATTAACTAGCGGGCGGTACTTTAAAGTGTTACCAAACTCGTGTTTTTTTGACGCTGTGAAATCTTGTGTCATTTTTACTCTTTTTCATATCGTGCTAAATGCACGGCGTAACATAAGTACTATAAATAGCTGTGAACTCGTGCTCAGACTACACTGTTTTTATGTTGTGGTAAAAGTACGCCCTCTAGTGAGACTGTGATGTCCTATGCATGTTGAGTGGAGCCCAACATCTTCTGAGCTGGTAGGTTTTCTAGTTGATGTCAGGTCATCATGTCTGTCGGCCTCACCCTCTGGTTTGTGCTGCACATAAATCCTGTTTTAAAGGGACTGTACCTGATTTTTGCATTCTTAAAATGTAAACAAACGTTTAATTCATTTTAAACTCCCTACTTCAATCTACATAATTTGCTCACTTAGCTAATGCATTGTGAGCTTCAGAATTCTTCAGCATGATGTGTTTTAATGTTTTTTCACAGTTGTTAGTAGTGAGGTGAGTCACTGTGCTAACAACAGTTAGCCACAATGCTAAAAACAACAACAGAGAAGCTGCACACAAATGGGGCATTATTAGACATAGACAGGACGATACGGACTCATTTCCACCTGAATAGATACATTAACAAGAAACCAGTGCTAGGGGGAAACTGCTTTTAAAGTGCACTTTTAAGCTTGTAGGGTTGTTAAAGGGACTATACTTGATTTTTAAGATAACCCTACAACCCTACAAGCTTAAAAGTGCTGGAGCTTCCTCTCTTCTGGGAGTTTCAATCACTGACTTCAAGACAACAAATATTACAACAAATATTGGTTCCTAAGTTGTCAGATAGTCTTTATTTTGCATCAATAGGACGTGTTGGCTGAACTACACACAAACAGCTGATGAACTAATACATCTGCAGATTTAATCAGGCAAATTACAGCGACGAAATATAACACATTTCTGTTGAATTGACCTGGAGTGTAGTTTGTGACGTGGGTCTGCCGTCAGGTTTAGTATCTACTCTTGTCGCTTTGGCCCTGGGGTAAAGCAGGAACTAAAAAGTACCTGGTCCCAGGGATCAGCCCCAAATGGAAAAGCTCCATACCAAGTAGAGTAGAGCAGGGCCAAGCCAAGCAGGTACTACTGGAAAAGCCCTAGCGGTGGGCTTTTTGTATTGTTGCTGCTTGTAATCCGCTTCATTTGAAATTCCCAGGCTCCTCTCCAGCAAAATGAAAAGTTTGGACATACCACTAAATGCTTTTCTCTGGTCCTCGGAGAGCAGTACTCGAGGTCTGTGTGCGAGTGGCGATTGACAAGCACACACTTCCTGACAGCTGACACCCAAACACGGCCGAGTATTGCTGTTTAAGAGTTTGTGCTGCAGACGGAGGCGCAGCAGTGTAATCCACAGTTTCATCGACTCTTCTCGTAAAAGCGCTGCCAGGATTTTCTCTCCACATTCACAACAGGACCATCTTCTTTTCACCAAACTGATGAGAAGTCTCGCCGGCTGCCGTGTTCCCAGTGCAATCCTCACAAAAGCCTGGCTGCGAGACACTGTTGACAATACACTCACAGAATGTACGTGTGGCGAAGGCTGGTTGGTCAAGCCTGTTACACATTTAATTAGTCCAATATGGCCCCTCGTTTGGAGCCCGCTGGACTGTCTGTTTTCATACGCTCAGTGGCTAATCTCCACAACTCTGCATCTGTGGCAGACTTGGGTGTGCACTGCCAGGATAAGGGGCTACTGCTAATGAACTGATTCTTATTTACTCAGGTTTCTGTGATGCTTCTTTGTTTGATTTGGTTTGTTTTTGCTCGATCTCAAAGCTCCTTCTAATCCTGTGACATCTGTGTGATTGTGAATTGTGCTAAAACCTGGGCTGTGGGATAAATATATGATTGTGATTTGTTATGTTTTAATAATATTTTCTTGTTCAGAGTTTACATTTTACACATGTCCAAGAGAACTGACCAAACTACTGTATTATGTCTGTGATTTGACAAAAGGATAAGTGTCATACTTCATGTTTTGAAACATGTTTTTATGGAGAAAAACACGAGGCATTGTGTAGATTGTGTATTAAATACAGTCTTTGTTATTTACTCATTGCATCATTTCAAATGATACAATCTTCTGATTAGATTCTGATCAGTTGTGCAGCCTTAACTAAGAGTGAGCTTTTCAGAAAGTCCTTTTATTGTGGCCAGACACACATTGTGTAGACCAGGGCTATTCAAGCTTTATTCTTCCGAGAGCCAGATTTTTCGGAGAACCATGGCATCAGAGGCAAGGCAAATTTATTTGTATAGCACAATTCATACACAAAGCAATTCAAAGTGCTTTACAAGGCAGGAAAATGCATCAAATTACAATACAAAATTATTAAAAATATAAATAATCAGCATAAAATTTACTTTAAAAGAAGTAAAGAAATAAAGAGTGCAGACAAAGTATTTCAGTCATAAGTACAGAAAAAAAGAAATGTTTTCAGCCTAGATTTAAACATTGTCACAGTTGAGGCCTGTCTGACATCATCTGGAAGACTGTTCCAGATCTTAGCTGCATAAAACTGAAACGCTGATTCTCCATGTTTAGTCCTGACTCTGGGCACCAGCAGGAGGCCGGTCCCTGAGGTCCTCAGAGTCCGAGATGGTTCATAACGCACTAGTCCATGGAGAGACTTAAACACAAGCAGAGCTGTTTTAAAGTCTATTCTCTGACCTAAGCACAGGACTAATGTGATCGAGATATTTGCATAACATGTGATACATTTTGCCAAAATAAAAGCTTGTGCAAAATAACAATTGTACAAAATCTGTTTCAGTAAAATTATTAACTACTGTTACATTTGTATTGCTCAACAAAAAGTCCAAACCAGCACTGAGCCAACATTAAACACCAGGACTAGCCAAGTCTGAACCAAGTCTAACCAGCACTAGGCCAAAACCAGGTCATGTCCACAGCAGTTACACCAGGGCTAAAGCAGATCTACGGTAAACCCCGAATAAATCCTGCACATTTGTATATTTGGTATATTTGGGAGATGGGTTGAGGGAGGGCCTTAATTTGAATCTATCTGGTCTAGACCAAAATCTGCCACATCAGTGAGACTGTGAGATGGACTATCTCAGTAAAGGAGAAGTCATCACTAACACACGTTTACTCACATTTGTCAGTTGTGTTTATAGAAAATGTGTTTTATCTTTGAGATTAACTGGAGAGATTTACCTCTGTCCATTCTGACAGTGACAGGTGAGTGTCTGCTCCAGTCTGACAGGTGAGTGTCTGCTCCAGTCTGACAGGTGAGTGTCTGCTCCAGTCTGACAGGTGAGTGTCTGCTCCAGTCTGACAGGTGAGTGTCTGCTCCAGTCTGACAGGTGAGTGTCTGCTCCAGTCTGACAGGTTTGACAGGTCGGACATGTGAGGTCTGATAGGTGAGGTGTATCTTCAGCACATTGCCTCTCTCTCTCTCTGTCTCTCTCTCTCTCTCTCTTAATCTCTCTCTCTCTCTTCTCTCTCTCTCTCTCTCTCTTCTCTCTCTCTCTCTCTCTTAATCTCTCTCTCTCTCTTCTCTCTCTCTCTCTTCTCACTCTCTCTCTTCTCTCTCTCTCTCTCTGTCTCTCTCTCTCTCTTAATCTCTCTCTCTCTTCTCTCTCTCTCTCTCTCTCTCTCTGTCTCTCTCTGTCTCTCTCTTTCTCTCTCTCTCTCTCTGTCTCTCTCTCTGTCTCTCTCTCTCTCTTTCTCTCTCTCTCTGTCTGTCTCTCTGTCTCTCTCTCTCTGTCTCTCTCTCTGTCTCTCTCTGTCTCTCTCTCTCTCTTTCTCTCTCTTCTCTCTCTCTCTCTCTCTCTCTCTCTCTCTTCTCTCTCTCTCTCTCTTCTCTCTCTCTCTCTCTTTCTCTCTCTCTCTCTCTCTCTCTCTCTCTCTCTCTCTCTCTCTCTCACAAAGGCGTATTGGGCAGAGGCAGCCGGGGGCCTCAGTGCTGACTTCAGGGTAATTGAGCTGGAGTTCTGAGAAAGCTCCTATTCCCTTAATTATTAAACAGTGTTATTGTAAATTATGGATTATTAGTTTCCTCTCTCCACAGCGAGGGCCGCAAATTGCAAACCTCAGTGACGAGCAAACGGCGGGGTAATGAGCTCAGGCAGGAGCTAAATGAGGACTAACTGAGCTGAGCAGAGGAGAGGAGGCAGGTGGGGCTGAGACGATTCGGCTGAGCGGAGGAAAGGTGGAGACGAGTGGGCTGAGCGGAGGAGAGGTGGAGACGAGTGGGCTGAGTGGAGGAGAGGTGGAGACGAGTGGGCTGAGCGGAGGAGAGGTGGAGACGAGTGGGCTGAGAGGAGGAGAGGTGGAGACGAGTGGGCTGAGAGGAGGAGAGGTGGAGACGAGTGAGCTGAGAGGAGGAGAGGTGGAGACGAGTGGGCTGAGTGGAGGAGAGGTGGAGACGAGTGGGCTGAGTGGAGGAGAGGTGGAGATGAGTGGGCTGAGGAGAGGAAAGGTGGAGACGAGTGGGCTGAGAGGTGGAGACGAGTGGGCTGAGAGGAGGAGAGGTGGAGACGAGTGGGCTGAGTGGAGGAGAGGTGGAGACGAGTGAGCAGAGGAGAGGTGGAGACGAGTGGGCTGAGAGGAGGAGAGGTGGAGACGAGTGGGCTGAGTGGAGGAGAGGTGGAGATGAGTGGGCTGAGGAGAGGAAAGGTGGAGACGAGTGGGCTGAGAGGAGGAGAGGTGGAGACGAGTGGGCTGAGTGGAGGAGAGGTGGAGATGAGTGGGTTGAGTGGAGGAGAGGTGGAGACGAGTGGGCTGAGTGGAGGAGAGGTGGAGACGAGTGAGCAGAGGAGAGGTGGAGACGAGTGGGCTGAGAGGAGGAGAGGTGGAGACGAGTGGGCTGAGTGGAGGAGAGGTGGAGATGAGTGGGCTGAGGAGAGGAAAGGTGGAGACGAGTGGGCTGAGAGGAGGAGAGGTGGAGACGAGTGGGCTGAGTGGAGGAGAGGTGGAGATGAGTGGGCTGAGGAGAGGAAAGGTGGAGACGAGTGGGCTGAGAGGAGGAGAGGTGGAGACGAGTGGGCAGAGCGGAGGAGAGGTGGAGACGAGTGGGCTGAGCGGAGGAGAGGTGGAGACGAGTGGCAGAGCGGAGGAGAGGTGGAGACGAGTGGGCAGAGCGGAGGAGAGGTGGAGACGAGTGGGCTGAGCGGAGGAGAGGTGGAGACGAGTGGGCTGAGCGGAGGAGAGGTGGAGACGAGTGGGCTGAGCGGAGGAGAGGTGGAGACGAGTGGGCAGAGCGGAGGAGAGGTGGAGACGAGTGGGCTGAGCGGAGGAGAGGTGGAGACGAGTGGGCTGAGAGGAGGAGAGGTGGAGACGAGTGGGCTGAGAGGAGGAGAGGTGGAGACGAGTGGGCTGAGTGGAGGAGAGGTGGAGACGAGTGGGTTGAGTGGAGGAGAGGTGGAGACGACTGGGCTGAGCGGAGGAGAGGTGGAGACGACCAGGGAAACACCTTTGTTATAAAGTCATGTGGATGTTTTCTGTTTGGTTTAAGTTCCACAACATGAAATACAAAAGTACAGATATAAAAGCCAGTTTGAAGGAGAAATATTCTGTTTATTTTTGATCCATGCTATAATGTAATTTCCTCCTAGAAAACAAAGCTCAAGTTTCATTTTGTGTTTTTTTTTTTTTTTCACTTGTTTAATTAACACAAGCTCATGCATATTTAGATTGTGTTCTTCACTTTGTTCCACCTTCCACCTTGTGATGTCATTAAGCAATAACAGGTAACACTTTAGAAAAACTACAAAACAATAGGCTTAATAAATCGTTAATAACACCTTAATAAAGACTTAATATATCATGAACAAATAATTAATTAACATATAAAAACGTTTATTAGTGCTTAGTAACTACTTAATTACTCTGAATCCTGCCCCCTAACCTTAAATCCTAACCTCAGGTTCTTAGTTTATTAGTTACTAAGCATTAATACACTTTTGTTAATACACCATTGGTAATGAATAATGAATTAGTTTTATTTCTGCTTTATTGGTGGTTTACTGAGGCCAATTAAGGTGCAGTTAATATAAAGTTTAATAACATAGGAAGTGCCTCTCTGTGTTTTTACACTTCACACCTCTACACAAGAATACTTTGAATGTTTCAACCGTACGTTTGTAAAAATTGGAGGCTACAGCTAATACTATAGTTTTGTTCAAACTTTTTCACTTTTCAATTCATTAAATGAATCAAAGGTTTACAAATGTAACAACTTAAGAGAGACTGGTAGAGATGAGAATTGAAGTAAACTAGATCATATCAAGCTAAAACCATTAAGCTTCAATGAGATGAGCTTTAACCAACCAACCATCCACACTCACACTAGAGCCATACTAGGCAATGTGGGTGAAGTGTCTTGCCTAAAGACACCAGTAACAAGTTTCTCCTCTCCTGTAGCCCCACTGTGGCACCTGAGGTTCCTCCGCGGTCTCCCATCCGAGTACTGCCCAGGCCCAACCCTGCTTAGCTTCTGAGATCTGACGGGATCAGGCTTTGGCCACATACCAGCATGCTTCAGAAGCATTTATAGAAGAAAAGGTTGGAGTCTGTTTGGAAGCAGACCCAGACCACCTCCAAACATTTAAGTCGATGTGTTTCGTTGGTGTATACCAAATCAAACTAATCCACTTTCAGACCAACTCAAACCAACCCAATGTGCAGCTGCTCTGAACTCCAGTTTAGCTAAAGCAAACCAAATAGTGTATGAAAGAATCCTAACATGGCTAAAAACTCTTTACATTTTGTATACAGTGGCACTTTGAAAATGACTAGAACTGTACAAATAACATTGGATATTTGTCATTTAACACAGTTCCACCCAGACATGCTCAAACAGGCAGCACATTCCAGCAGTAATGGAGGTTTTGTTCTGACTTACACCAAACTGAAGTCACGGATAATTCAGTTACCAGCAGTGCAAACAGTCGCACAGCCATTCTCTTCTCTTTATGAAGCCTGCCATATTTATAATCAGCGTGAACTGTATTCAATTAGCATCTCGGCAGGCCCACCTCCTCTTGCGAATTAAATGACACAAATCCATATTCAATGTTTTGTAATGATTTAATGACGAGGGCTTTGTACACGCTGGGTGTTGCAATTGACCTACTCAATTAGTCTGGCGCGCCCAGCCTCTCCGGCGAGCCATCAAAGACACGGAACTGCTCACGTCTCCACAGCACAAATGAATAATCACACAAGTCAATTTGTTCGTCATGTGGAGCAGACAGCGTTTTGTCAACAGCTGAAGCATTCATTGGTGTTGGCATGGAGCCCCTCCCAGGGAAACATACTCTAATGGATGCTCCAAAATATGCATGCGTTTGGAAGATGTATGTTTAGGCTGGGGAACAAACAGTTAGATGTTGGCAAAGAGATAAAGAGAGGAACATTGGAAGACATATGGTTTTAGATTAGAGAGTGATAGTAAAAGAGATTTTGTGCAAAAAGGATCTGAGTTAAAAAAGAAAAGCTAAGGATTTACAGGTCAATCTACAGTATGTTTCTTTTCCAGCCGACGGTCATGTGCTTTGGTAAATGTACGATCTCTCACCGACGGTCATGTGCTTTGGTAAATGTACGATCTCTCACCGACGGTCATGTGCTTTGGTAAATGTACGATCTCTCACCGACGGTCATGTGCTTTGGTAAATGTACGATCTCTCACCGATGGTCATGTGCTTTGGTAAATGTACGATCTCTCACCGACGGTCATGGGCTTTGGTAAATGTACGATCTCTCACCGATGGTCATGGGCTTTGGTAAATGTACGATCTCTCACCGATGGTCATGGGCTTTGGTAAATGTACGATCTCTCACCGATGGTCATGGGCTTTGGTAAATGTACAATCTCTCACTGATGGTCATGGGCTTTGGTAAATGTACGATCTCTCACTGATGGTCATGTGCTTTGGTAAATGTACAATCTCTCACTGATGGTCATGGGCTTTGGTAAATGTACGATCTCTCACTGATGGTCATGTGCTTTGGTAAATGTACGATCTCTCACCGATGGTCATGAGCTTTGGTAAATGTACGATCTCTCACCGATGGTCATGGGCTTTGGGTTAAATTAACAGCAGTCTCAGTCTGTAACTTGTCTGGTGCTGAGCTCAAAGTGTGATAAAAGTAACAGCACTGGGGGACCTCAAAGCTTTACGTAAGCTCTTGTGGGCCAGTCTTTATTTCATTTCAGTAGGACACATATCCACAAAGTTACACACACATGAACAGATCTGATCAAGCAAAATGCTGCAGCAATGTACAGGACATTTCTCTTCATTTCAGCCTACCTGTTGTACAGTTTTAATCTTAGTGAGAAGTGAAATGAAACCATATAGTAGGTTAAAATGACAGATACAAAAACATTTATAAGGAATAATAATCCGCAACTTTTCTTCAGAAAATCTTCTGGGACACTGAGGCCTTTCAGTATAGGTATGGTATTTTTATGAGTTTTTCATGGGCAAACTGAAACCACAACAAAAATGTGCAAATCATTAAATGTGTTTTATTCTGAATCATAGGAGCCAAAGCAGTACAGGTATGCCTAAAAAAAAAAAAAAAATGTAATATCAAGAAAAAGTTCAATATTTTTTGTAAGTCGATTTGAAAAGTCAAACCAGTGTATACTTAAGATGACAAATGAAGAAAAATAATTCATGCATTTATTATACTTTATTTATATATATATTTCATGTGGATAATTCTGACTTAAGATAGTATAAACACAAAAAAATCAGTGTCTCAAAAAATTTGAACATTGCACAAGATTATTACAAACAAGAAATGTCAGATGAAAGGTTTGCTAATTTCTAGCCATTGATATTTGGTTGTGTGTCCTTTTGCATGAGTAACTGCATGACTGTGGTGAGGTCTGAAGGAGATCAGTCTGTGGCACTGCTCAGGTCAGACCTTCAGCTCATCTGCAGTGTTGACTTTGGTGTCTCTCATCTTCTTTATAGACTCTAAAGTTCAGCTCAGGTGAGTTTGCAGACCAAACAAACACAGTAACACTCGGATCAGTGAAGCAGCTTTTGGTCCTTTTGCCTGTGTGGACATGAGCCAAGTCCTGCTCAAACATGTAATCAGCATATTCACAAAGCATGTCAGCAAACAGAGACACGGTGACACAGACTGATCTCCTCCAGACCTCACTGATGCAGTAACATGTTAAATAAGACACAACTAAGTATGTGAGCATAGAAATCAATCTTCTTTTCAGGAACTTTATCTTTCTTTAAAAAAATATCCTTGCCTGTAATGTTCTTGTAAAATAGCCAATTTTTTGAGACACTGACTTATTTTTTGGATTTTCATTTTTACTATCTTAAGCCAAAACAATCAATATTAAAAAACAAGCAAACAAAAAAACAAACAAACAACGGCATTAATTATTTCACTTAATGTGTAACAAATCAAAATGATACTCTGGTTACTGAGGGCAATGGGAGCGCTGCGAAGGCTAGACATGTTCCACATAAGACACTGGAAGAAGCAGCCTCCGAGTGTTTGACTCTGCATTGGGACTCAACTTCAGTGTGTCGATTATAAGAATACCTGGGTACACCCGAAAACTGGCTCAATATGGTTCAGCCAATCAGAGCAGTTTGTCTTGTCACATGATTTTTGTCAGCGATAATAGTGCAAATGGTTTTGCAAGCAAATGTAATGTGCTCTGCAAAAAATATGTTCTTGCGATTGTAAAAAAAAAACAACACCGTTTTTTGGCCATTTGAATATACAAAAAACATCCGTATAAATACACATTCAAACATTTTATTTTTTTTTTATATTAAATTAAAAAATGTAAATTTTATTTAATTTTTTACAAATTAAAATTGTACTTGTGCAAATAAATAAATATATATATATATATATATATATATAATATATATATATATATATATATATATAAAAATACCAAAAACATATACTTGTTGAAGACTTTATGTATACTACTACAAATAAAAAAACAAATCATAATAATTTCTACAGGTAAAAAATTAAAATACCTTTGTAAAACTTATTTTGAATATTTGCAAAACATAAAACATTTATAAACACATTTGTGAAATATGTTTGATATATTTACAACAATTTGGCAAAACGTGACATGTAAATAAGTGTTGTTGCTGGTGTGACACATACATAAGTGTTGTTGCTGGTGTGACATGTACATAAGTGTTGTTGCTGGTGTGACACATACATAAGTGTTGTTGCTGGTGTGACATGTACATAAGTGTTGTTGCTGGTGTGACACATACATAAGTGTTGTTGCTGGTGTGACATGTACATAATTGTTGTTGCTGGTGTGACACATACATAAGTGTTGTTGCTGGTGTGACATGTACATAATTGTTGTTGCTGGTTTGACGTGTACATAAGTGTTGTTGCTGGTGTGACACATACATAAGTGTTGTTACTGGTGTGACATGTACATAAGTGTTGTTGCTGGTGTGACATGTACATAAGTGTTGTTACTGGTGTGACATGTACATAATTGTTGTTGCTGGTGTGACATGTACATAATTGTTGTTGCTGGTTTGACGTGTACATAAATGTTGTTGCTGGTGTGACATGTACATAAGTGTTGTTGCTGGTTTGACGTGTACATAAGTTTTGTTGCTGGTGTGACATGTACATAAGTGTTGTTGCTGGTGTGACATGTACATAAGTGTTGTTGCTGGTGTGACATGTACATAAGTGTTGTTACTGGTGTGACGTGTACATAATTGTTGTTGCTGGTTTGACGTGTACATAAGTGTTGTTGCTGGTGTGACATGTACATAAGTGTTGTTTCTGGTGTGACATGTATTTAAGTGTTGTTGCTAGTGTGACGTGTACATAAGTGTTGTTTCTGGTGTGACATGTTCATAAGTGTTGTTGCTGGTGTGACGCATACATAAATGTTGTTACTGGTGTGACACAACATAAGTGTTGTTGCTGGTGTGACATGTACATAAGTGTTGTTGCTGGTTTGACATGTACATAAGTGTGGTTGCTGGTGTGACATGTACATAAGTGTTGTTGCTGGTGTGACATGTACATAAGTGTTGTTACTGGTGTGACATGTACATAATTGTTGTTGCTGGTTTGACGTGTACATAAGTGTTGTTGCTGGTGTGACATGTACATACCGTACTTTCTGGCCTATAAGCCGCTACTTTTTTCAGAAACTTTGAACTATGCGGCTTATAAGGCAATGCAGCAAAATTACAGATTCTCATAGACTTACTATTAAAAAGTGCGGCCTATACATGTACTTTATCATTTTTCTTACTTAAATCTAGTGGGTGCGGCTTATATTCAGGTGCGCTCAATAGGGCAGAAATTACGGTAAGTGTTGTTTCTGGTGTGACATGTATTTAAGTGTTGTGGCTGGTGTGACATGTACATAAGTGTTGTTGCTGGTGTGACATGTACATAAGTGTTGTTGCTGGTTTGACGTGTACATAAGTGTTGTTGCTGGTGTGACATGTACATAAGTGTTGTTGCTGGTTTGACGTGTACATAAGTGTTGTTGCTGGTGTGACATGTACATAAGTGTTGTTTCTGGTGTGACATGTATTTAAGTGTTGTTGCTGGTGTGACATGTACATAAGTGTTGTTACTGGTCTGACATGTACATAAGTGTTTCTGGTGTGACATGTACATAAGTGTTGTTGCTGGTGTGACATGTACATAAGTGTTGTTTCTGGTGTGACATGTATTTAAGTGTTGTTGCTGGTGTGACATGTACATAAGTGTTGTTTCTGGTGTGACGTGTACATAAGTGTTGTTACTGGTGTGACATGTACATAAGTGTTGTTTCTGGTGTGACATGTACATAAGTGTTGTTACTGGAGTGACATGTACATAAGTGTTGTTTCTGGTGTGACATGCACATATGTGTTGTTGCTGTGTGACATGTACATAAGTGTTGTTACTGGAGTGACATGTACATAAGTGTTGTTTCTGGTGTGACATGCACATATGTGTTGTTGCTGTGTGACATGTACATAAGTGTTGTTACTGGTGTGACATGTACATAAGTGTTGTTGCTGGTTTGATGTGTACATAAGTGTTGTTGCTGGTGTGACGTGTACATAAGTGTTGTTGCTGGTGTGACATGTACATAAGTGTGGTTGCTGGTGTGACATGTACATAAGTGTTGTTACTGGTGTGACATGTACATAATTGTTGTTGCTGGTTTGACGTGTACATAAGTGTTGTTGCTGGTGTGACATGTACATACCGTAAGTGTTGTTTCTGGTGTGACATGTATTTAAGTGTTGTGGCTGGTGTGACATGTACATAAGTGTTGTTGCTGGTGTGACATGTACATAAGTGTTGTTGCTGGTTTGACGTGTACATAAGTGTTGTTGCTGGTGTGACATGTACATAAGTGTTGTTGCTGGTTTGACGTGTACATAAGTGTTGTTGCTGGTGTGACATGTACATAAGTGTTGTTTCTGGTGTGACATGTATTTAAGTGTTGTTGCTGGTGTGACATGTACATAAGTGTTGTTACTGGTCTGACATGTACATAAGTGTTTCTGGTGTGACATGTACATAAGTGTTGTTGCTGGTGTGACATGTACATAAGTGTTGTTTCTGGTGTGACATGTATTTAAGTGTTGTTGCTGGTGTGACATGTACATAAGTGTTGTTTCTGGTGTGACGTGTACATAAGTGTTGTTACTGGTGTGACATGTACATAAGTGTTGTTTCTGGTGTGACATGTACATAAGTGTTGTTACTGGAGTGACATGTACATAAGTGTTGTTTCTGGTGTGACATGCACATATGTGTTGTTGCTGTGTGACATGTACATAAGTGTTGTTACTGGTGTGACATGTACATAAGTGTTGTTGCTGGTTTGACGTGTACATAAGTGTTGTTACTGGTGTGACATGTACATAATCGTTGTTGCTGGTTTGACGTGTACGTAAGTGTTGTTGCTGGTGTGACATGTACATAAGTGTTGTTGCTGGTGTGACATGTACATAATTGTTGTTGCTGGTTTGACATGTACATAAGTGTGGTTGCTGGTGTGACATGTACATAAGTGTTGTTGCTGGTGTGACATGTACATAAGTGTTGTTACAGGTGTGACATGTACATAATTGTTGTTGCTGGTTTGACGTGTACATAAGTGTTGTTGCTGGTGTCATGTACATACCGTACTTTCTGGCCTATAAGCCGCTATTTTTTTCAGAAACTTTGAACTATGCGGCTTATAAGGCAATGCAGCAAAATTACAGATTCTCATAGACTTACTATTAAAAAGTGCGGCCTATACATGTACTTTATCATTTTTCTTACTTAAATCTAGTGGGTGCGGCTTATATTCAGGTGCGCTCAATAGGGCAGAAATTACGGTAAGTGTTGTTTCTGGTGTGACATGTATTTAAGTGTTGTGGCTGGTGTGACATGTACATAAGTGTTGTTGCTGGTGTGACATGTACATAAGTGTTGTTGCTGGTTTGACGTGTACATAAGTGTTGTTGCTGGTGTGACATGTACATAAGTGTTGTTACTGGTGTGACATGTACATAAGTGTTGTTGCTGGTTTGATGTATACATAAGTGTTTTTTGCTCGTGTGACGTGTACATAAGTGTTGTTGCTGGTGTGACATGTACATAAGTGTTGTTACTGGTGTGACATGTACATAAGTGTTGTTGCTGGTTTGATGTATACATAAGTGTTTTTTGCTCGTGTGACGTGTACATAAGTGTTGTTGCTGGTGTGACATGTACATAAGTGTTGTTACTGGTGTGACATGTACATAATTGTTGTTGCTGGTTTGAAATGTACATAAGTGTTGTTGCTGGTGTGACATGTACATAAGTGTTGTTGCTGGTGTGACATGTACATAATTGTTGTTGCTGGTTTGACATGTACATAAGTGTGGTTGCTGGTGTGACATGTACATAAGTGTTGTTGCTGGTGTGACATGTACATAAGTGTTGTTACTGGTGTGACATGTACATAATTGTTGTTGCTGGTTTGACGTGTACATAAGTGTTGTTGCTGGTGTGACATGTACATAAGTGTTGTTGCTGGTGTGACATGTACATAATTGTTGTTGCTGGTTTGACGTGTACATAATTGTTGTTGCTGGTGTGACATGTACATAAGTGTTGTTGCTGGTGTGACATGTACATAAGTGTTGTTGCTGGTGTGACATGTACATAATTGTTGTTGCTGGTTTGACGTGTACATAAGTGTTGTTGCTGGTGTGACATGTACATAAGTGTTGTTACTGGTGTGACATGTACATAATTGTTGTTGCTGGTTTGACGTGTACATAAGTGTTGTTGCTGGTGTGACATGTACATAAGTGTTGTTTCTGGTGTGACATGTACATAAGTGTTGCTGCTGGTGTGACATGTACATTAGTGTGGTTACTGGTGTGACATGTACATAAGTGTTGTTACTGGTGTGACATGTACATAATTGTTGTTGCTGGTTTGACGTGTACATAAGTGTTGTTGCTGGTGTGACATGTACATAAGTGTTGTTACTGGAGTGACATGTACATAAGTGTTGTTTCTGGTGTGACATGTACATATGTGTTGTTGCTGTGTGACATGTACATAAGTGTTGTTACTGGTGTGACATGTACATAAGTGTTGTTACTGGAGTGACATGTACATAAGTGTTGTTTCTGGTGTGACATGTACATATGTGTTGTTGCTGTGTGACATGTACATAAGTGTTGTTACTGGTGTGACATGTACATAAGTGTTGTTACTGGAGTGACATGTACATAAGTGTTGTTGCTGGTGTGACATGTACATATGTGTTGTTGCTGTGTGACATGTACATAAGTGTGGTTGCTGGTGTGACGTGTACATAAGTGTTGTTGCTGGTTTGACGTGTACATAAGTGTTGTTACTGGTCTGACATGTACATAAGTGTTGTTACTGGTGTGACATGTACATAAGTGTGGTTGCTGGTGTGACATGTACATAAGTGTTGCTGGTGTGACATGTACATAAGTGTTGTTTATGGTGTGACATGTACATAAGTGTTGTTTATGGTGTGACATGTATATACGTGTTGTTACTGGTGTGACATGTACATAAGTGTTGTTGCTGGTGTGACACATACATAAGTGTTGTTACTGGTGTGACATGTACATAAGTGTGGTTGCTGGTGTGACATGTACATAAGTGTTGTTGCTGGTGTGACATGTACATAAGTGTTGTTTATGGTGTGACATGTACATAAGTGTTGTTTATGGTGTGACATGTATATACGTGTTGTTACTGGTGTGACATGTACATAAGTGTTGTTGCTGGTGTGACACATACATAAGTGTTGTTACTGGTGTGACATGTACATAAGTGTTGTTGCTGGTGTGACATATTGTTTTAGCCGCAGATCAGCCCTCCTTCTGCTCTCTCTGAATTGGAGGCTGTTCGTCTGTCAGTGGCGTTCTCTCCACACAAACACAACAAAGCCGCAGTAATCGAATGTTTCATGTCTCCGCATCACACACACACGTCACCACGGAAACGAAGCACAAACAAGACCCAGGCTGTGCATTTCAATCTTTTCTTATGCAAATTTCACATTAGTTATATTAGATATCCTCACAGACATAAACAAAACAATAACCTTTGTATTGCTGCTATTTTGAATGCACAATTGATTCTGCAGTTTTGATGTTTTTTGTGAACTTTTTTGTAAGTGACAGATTATGCTGTGATTAAAATATCTAATTTGACTGTTGAGTTTTGAACAATACTTTCATATATTGAGTTTTCCACGATTTAAGGCTCATTTTGTTTTACTCTTTTTAATGCAAAGGAAGGAACTTTTTTAATAGCACAATTTGTACACACTGCTGTTGAGCTTCGAGAGAATGTTCACGTCAGTGGACACGCACACTGAGCAGATCCCAGACATTTTCAATGGGACCATTGGAACCACCTCTGCAAAGTCCCGATGTGAGTGCACCATTCGACCCGAGCTCTAAGCACTGATCCAACATATGGTCGATATGGTGGAATATCGTCAGTGCGGAGGAGATTACGGAGGGTTCTGGAGACACAGGCCTGTGGTGTGTCCCAATGGTCTCGGCTGTGGACCTGGTGGAGGCTGAACCTGTCATGGAGATGTGTGGGGTTGTCTTGTGCAGCGGCCTTTTATAGAGAAGACTTGAGCACAGTTAAAAAGTCAACTCTGAGTTTCAAACATGAACGACCCTGTAATACACTCTTTTTTGTTCTCACAATCAGTCAAGCCAAACCAAGAAATGTGTTCACCTGTCTCCAGCTTACTATGGACTCAAATCATGATTCTAACCCATTTTTCCAAATGTGCTTGTTTTCTTTTCTTTTCTTTTCTTTTTTGAAAATTTAAATGTTGTGTTTCTTCTTTCCTTGAGTGTACAGAACAACATAATCAAAATCATAATCATCACATCATTTGTTATAAAATAATTTTTCATCAGACAGATGATGCAGGAGCTGCAGCATTCTAAAGCATTGTTGCATTGTGTAAAGTGCTTTTTGAATGAAGTTTCACTTTATTTGCAGAGACAATCTGAGCCACAGTGTGGCAGACCTTAGGCTGGCCACAATAAAAGGACACTGTTCAGGCTTAGGTTTAGGACACAGCACAGTGACAGGGTTGGAGCATGTGATTGTCATGTGACTGACTTATTTCCATCACATCTGTTACACTGCAAAAAGTGCATTTCTAGTTGTGGCTAAGCAAATTATAATTTAGAATATTCATCCTAATGTTGAGTTCTTTTGACAACCTTGGTATTAATTACTTAAAGGTCCATTGTGTACTGTTTAATGCAGTTAACGCTACGTAGCGGGGGTGCACAGTCAGAGCACAGTCAGAGCACAGAGGCTCTGGTCCTGGGGGGACACAGGGTCCTGAGTCCTGTGGGGGTGAGAACACAGAGGCTCTGAGGCTGGAACATTCTGCTGCAGGTTTATTAAAGGAGTCATTTTTTTGCATAACTGAACTTTTTTTTTGTTTGTTTCTAAAATTATTTTATATACAATAATTTGCAAAAAATGCATAACCTATAATCATGTAGGAATTTCATTTTTGATTGAATTATATATAAGAGATAAAATTCAGAAACAGCTGATTTTTTGTTCTTACGATGCTCCTCAGTGTTCTTCTTACGGACGAACATTTTCCGTCAAGAAAAAAAAATTGTGAATGCCAAAAATGTTCATAAGGAGCCCTTAAGAACAAATTTGTTCGTAAGAACATAATGAATGAGGCCCAATCACACTCACAGTGTTCAAATATCCAATAGAATAGTATTTGAAAACAACTTTTGACTCTGCTTGTTCTAACGAACACTTCCTGTGGCTCCTACACAATAAAAGCCTCATAATCTCCTGCTGCAGAAATATAATTGCTCTAATGAGTGAAATATGTCAATACCACAATTTCAAATAATGTTATGGTAAAGTTACAAAAGAATATTTTACACTTCAAAAGAGCAAAACATTTTTTTTTTTTTTTTTTATCAAACACATCATAAAGACATAAAAGCTAAACCGTATGTTACTAGAATGCAAAATGCATTTAAAAATAAAATAAAAAAAACAAACATTTAATTAAATGCTATTAATCACAAGTTGATTCAAGACAATAATGTGTGACAGTCTTAATTTATACCATTAAAAACAAAAGTCAAGAAACCCATTATGTAAGAGTTTGATTTCATTTTGAGCCATGAGTAAGGAACTTTAACCCTGCTGAAAGTTGGCCACTGTCCAGGGTGGTCTCCGCCTAAGGCACAAAGGGGCCAGATTTATCAAGCAATAGCTCATGTGCAGACACGTTAGGGTTAGCAAAAACTGATGCTTCAGCAGGACACAGACACAACTGTCTCACACACTGGGAACCCAAGTTCATTTTTATATCACTAGTTGTGCATCTTCACGGTTCCTGAAGGACTAAGGAATGGTTTGGAGGCTCCCTGCAGGACTTTATTTATTTAGTTGTTTGTTTTTGTTTGTTTGTTTGTTTGTTTGTTTGTTTACCTCTAAAAGGTTAGATCCAGCTCTGGCCCACATGAGGAGTGTCTCAACCAAACCTTTCTCACATTTATCTGGATCTTCTGATTGGATCATTCTGTGACTAACTATTTTCAAATCCATTCTTTCAACCGTGATTACCTGACACGCCTTATTTGACCTGCATTTGTCATTCCACTGTGCTTTTGTCATCTGCGCTCAAAACAAACAAAAGAAACACTAACGCATGTCACAAGAAATCTGTCCACAGAGCTGCATTTTCCAAACACGGCGTGCGTTATTATGCGTGCCACGTCTCCAAAACAACAGCTAAACATTTGTGCGCGCTGTAGTCTGCTTGTAAATGTTCCACAGGTGAAACGAGGACTTGTAACACGCCTGATTAGAGCGCGCGCTGTCAGGAGCTTTTTGTACACAGTCAGTCTGAAAACAATAGGAAACGACAGCGCTCGGGAGTAATTAAGCCTCAACTTTTCTGCATCATTTTGCGCTGGTGTAAAAGAGGCAGGCTGACGCGCTGTTGACATTAAAGCCTGGAGGGAGCGTATGGATTCTATAAGGGCTTTCTCTTCTTCTCCGGTTTGTGGATTGCTCGCCGGTGGTGGGTGCAGACAGATAAGATCCAAAAGGGGAATGTGCGAATGTGACAGAGCGCTGAGCAGAAGCAAAGATCAGATTCCAATCCTAATATGAGCTGCTGATTTCCTGCGCAGATGTGAGATAGTGGATATTACCAGGTGAAGTCTCATTACCTGTCCCTGCTTCTGCCTGCCTCACATCTTATATATTGATATTTTTCCTAATATAATTGTGGTTAGCGTTAGTGCCTGCGGCGGCTTTAACACCAACTGGGGAGGATTTGCTGAAGAATTTATGGATTACATGTGAACAAGTGCGATTTGGAAGTGTTTTGTCCAAAGCTTCCTGTGGATTATGATTTATGCCTCCATCACTTCTGTCGCAAAGTCTCTTTGTCATCTCATTGTATTCAAATTCTGCTGTCGCTGATTTAGAGAAGCAGGAGTACAAAAGCTCTAGACGCTTTTGTGCCAAGTACACATGTGTACAGAGCAGGAGAGACATTCAGCATTCAGAGCTGCTCACAGTCTATGTACATGTCTGATAAAAGCATTGTTTCAGAATCTCACTGCTCATGCATCTCACATTGTTTAGAGCAGTGTTGTTCAATTGTTCATGAGTCACGGCACACTATAATGGTTGGAAATATTCTGGGGCACACCTTATACAAAAATACTATTAAAGTAGAGGCGCACAAAGAGCTACTTAATGTCAAACTTTATACAAACTGCAAAAGAGTTTGTTACTCTGAGAAAAAAAAAAAAGTATTTAATCTTGTAAATGTTCATGATATTTTTACAAGGCACACCTGGCAACATCTCAAAGCACAGTAGTCTTCCTCGACACAGTGGTTGAAAAGCATTGGTTTAGAGATGATTTCAGCACCCCGGACAGTTATCTTCCTTCTACTACGTGTGTCCAGAGTCTGAGCCCAGCCTGGGCCTGATCCCACTCACATTTCTCTCTCCAGTTGTCGAGCCGGGTTCATGTCATGACCTCACTGAACACGTGTGCTCCGTGGATGATTGACAGCTGCTCCAGAACACAGCACAAAACTACCACGAGGAGGGTTTACAAAAATAAACTGAACAGAATTGAAAATGTGAATGTTTGAAGTGGCCCAGTACACGGAGTGAGAAGGGACGGACCAAGGAAAAGAGGAGAAAGAGAGAAAGAAGGAGTGTGAAGTAGAGATGAGGAAGAGAGAAAGCATGCAGGTTATGTTACATGTGCAGTGAGAAAAGAAGGAGAAAAAAGAGAGAAAGAGATACAGTATATGGGGATGAAGGGCGTCTGAAGTGCGACTCTGTACACACATGAGACACATAATGTGGGTTTTCTGTCATTCAAACGCCTCCAGTTCAGTGAGTGGGCGGGGCAGGCTTGCTTCGGGCTCAGACACTCAGAGAATGTGTCGGGTTTTTAGACCTGATCTAAACTCTGGTCCAGTGTGTACGGAGCAGGAGAGACATCCAGCTCTCAGGCACTCTCTGATGATTGGTGTGTGTCAGAATCTTGTGCAACTCCCATCACTGCTCATGCATTGTTCAGAGTTGGTTTAAGCACCCTGGACAGCTCTCTGTCTACTGCTGTGTGCGCCCAAAGCCAATGAGCACCAAGGACAGTTCCTGGTATCACTTTATATTAATTATACCTTATTTAGCCTTACTAAAACCTTATTAAAGCATGAATAAAGAGTTAACAATTAATGGACAAATCATCAACTAATGAATGGAAGTGTTTATTAAGGCTTAGTAACTGCTCAATTAAGGAGCTAAGATTAGGATTTTGGGCTTGTAGTAATTAAGTCGTTACTAAGCCTTAATAGCCTATTTTGTTCATTAACTTCTCATTTGTTCATTAAGAATGAATCCATTATTCATGCTTTATTAAGATTGTGTTAAGGCTAATCAAGATGTAGTTAATATAAAGTGTTACCCAAGTTCTTATTGATTATATGTGCACATGTGCATGATTTCTTACTAATTGTTACTTTTGTTGACTGCTTTTTCGACTACTTCTACATGCTTCTACAGGACTGTGCTCTTAGATATGCTTTTAAACTTAGCTTAGGTCTATAGTCTGGAGTGTGCAAACCAGACATTCTTCAGAGTTCTGAGGTGAACTTTGACCTCCTGATGTCACTCAGAGTGTCACTGCTGCACAAACAACATTTTTCATTGGTAGAAAACAGCAACAGCGAAGCAATGACAGATAGATTTTCCCCAGAGAGATTTTTTTTTTTTTTTTTGGCGGACAGCAGATGAGAATGCTCCAGATCTGGACCGGAGGCAGTGTGAACCTGGCCTCAGTGCAGAATATCTCAGAGCTCTACCTATGACATCACAGATCTTTTATTATCCCTCGTCAGCAGTAGGAATGGGACGATTCAGTCATGATTCGATTCGATTTTGCAGTCACGATTTTCGATTTTGTTTGTAGATATCTAAAACTATCTTTGTTATTTTGATATCTAAAACAATATTATTTTTACATTTATTTTTGTAAATGTATTAGTCTGTGGACTGACAACATTTGAATGTGGGCTGCATTTGTGCAGCTTTCCTCATTTTTCCTATAAGTCTATAAATGTGCATGTTTGGCAGTCACATTAATAGTGGGTGCAAAACACCCAAGATTTGGCCCTAATCCTTATATGAACAGCATTAAGTGTTATGTGTTTTATTTTCTTACATTGTTACGTTGTGACAGGGACAGTGTTATTCATGTTTTACTTCTGTCAGTGCTTCTGAGAGGTTTGGACTTGTGTGGGACTCATACAGTCTGCATGTCTGCAACACTTTGGCCTACTCTTTGTCGATGTAGTGGAGCGTCATCGTAATAAAACTCTTCGTAGCTCTGGAGGTCCACCCATCAGCTGTCAGCGTAATATTCACATGCAGTCTAGTCTTGCTCAAGTTGACATTTTGTTTCTTCAAACATCGCGGGTGTTATTTTACGGTGTAACTGAACAGCGCGAACAAGACAAAACGGCTGCATATCTTTAGCGATAAACCTCCCAATAGATAGTTTTCTTACCACTAGCATCATCCTTGGCACTAAATCCAAAGTTCCCAAACACCGGAGCGATATGACGTTAAGGTTGAATCTTAAATCCACTCTTGCAGCGCCAGCGTCTCCCTCCGCCTCTCTCCCCACCAGCCTGTTCTCATGGATAAGTGTGTCAATACCACGCTATTGTAAACAGTGTGTCATATGAACGCTGCTTCTATTTTGTGCGTGTGTATTTGACGTTTCTGTCCTAGTTCATTTCAATGGTGAATGTTAAGACGTGTGATTATTCATGAAGACTAACACAATCCTAATCCTAACCTTAACCAACTCCAAGCCAAAGAGCTAAACTTACCCATTTTTGTAACTTCAGACTTAAATTTAGCCGTTAATCCCTTGAAAAACCTTGTGTTTGTCGTCAACCACTAGTGTCCAGACCACGTCAGAGAAAACGAGCGTCGTTGTGACACGCAATTTGTCATGGCGTGTTATTTTACGCATTCCATGAGAACACGTTGCTCCCCACACACAACACCGCTCTTCTGCAAACACGCTCACTCATTCCCCTTGTAAACAAAATGCTGCTGCCGCTACTCGTGCATTTTAGCGCAAAATCGTTCGAACTGTACAACGATCGGATTGAAGGGCCAGGAACCAACGATTCGACTCTTTTCGCAGAATCTTTCCATCCCTAGTCAGCAGTGTTTTGACGAAGAAGCCATTTTAGACTCGGGTTAAAAACTCCAAAGGGTTGGTTTAAGAGGCAGCCTGACCTGACCACACTCATGCACACGCTGTCTCCCACTCTTCTAAGCTCCGTCCCAGGTTGTGCGTTTGTGATGGCAGCTGAGCCGATTGGAGCCCAGAGATTTGAGCGGAAATTGCCACTGTCACTCAAAAGGATGCAGATTATTTGTGCAGGAGAAAAACAAACACGGCAGGCATGAGAATGAGGCGGACGGGAGGACAGAATATATCCCAAACCCGCGGAAGACAGAAGGGTGCAAAGCTGGTCTCACAGGAACATCACAGGCTCGTGGAAATGTGAAGATCGAGGAGAGTTTATGCACGGTTCAGGACAGGAGACAGCGTTTTAAATGTCTGCAGGGTTTATTCGAGTTGAATGATCTATTCGCACAAAAATAATTATGTTCAAACTAAAAATATAGTGTTTGCAATTACAGCAAAGACGCTACCATTGAGTCTAATAGGAAGAATCTTGAAATATAGTTTATGTGGTTTATCTTTGGTATTTAATTAGGCTGTAAATATTAATACTTGTGGATTCTGTCCCTCATATTTACTGGACAAAAGACGAGAACGAACTTCACCAAAACAACCACAATCCCACATCTTCCCAGTGTTAACCTACTAAATGTGCTCTTTACCAGTCTGTCAGTCTGCCCCGGGGCGGCTCTGGTCCAATAGTGGAGTGAAGCCTAATGAATAATGCAGCTGGTGGCAATTTGCATAATGGTCGTCATGGCTCCCAGTTCAAAAGGATCCACAAACTGTTTACTCGGCGTGGCTTTATTAAACATTCACAGGAGATTTAGACTGTGAGTGTCCTGATAAATCAAATCAAATCAATGTATTTTTGTATAGCCCAAAATCACAACAACAGTCGTCTCTGAGGACTTCCCAAGATTATTAATTTAGCAAACATGAATGGTAGGAAATAAAAATGAAACAATACACATTCAATGAAACAAGTGATCAAGCATGTCAAAGCAGATTATTAGTAGAGCAAATGAATGATTGTACATAGCATCCCCTGTCCTTAGACCCTCCTTCTGTCCTTAGACCCTCCTTCTGTCCTTAGACCCTCCTTCTGTCCTTAGACCCTCCTTCTGTCCTTAGACCCTCCTTCTGTCCTTAGACCCTCCTTCTGTCCTTAGACCCTCCTTCTGTCCTTAGACCCTCCTTCTGTCCTTAGACCCTCCTTCTGTCCTCAGACTCTCCTTCTGTCCTTAGTCCCTCCTTCTGTCCTTAGACCCTCCTTCTGTCCTTAGACCCTCCTTCTGTCCTTAGACTCTCCTTCTGTCCTTAGACTCTCCTTCTGTCCTTAGACCCTCCTTCTGTCCTTAGACTCTCCTTCTGTCCTTAGACTCTCCTTCTGTCCTTAGACCCTCCTTCTCGGCAGGAAAAACTCAAAAAAACCCTAAGGGAAAAAGAGAAACCTGGAGGAGAACCACAGTGAAGAAGGGATCCACTCTCATGGTCGGACAGGCTGTAGATGTAACTAAGACTAAAGTTATAGAGTTTATGTTTGTGGAGCCAGAGTCCATAAGCAGAGGGAAACGACTCGTCTAGCAGGACCAGGACAGGCCAATCCTGGAGAGGGAGGTGGGGCGGAGGTCCAGAAAGAGGAGAGTCTATTGCACATTTAGACAGATTTCTAGTTTGACCTCACTCTCCACTCTACTTCTCATGTTACTGTCCGTAGTTAGCTGGAGAAACGGGATAAGAGCAGCTGTTTGGACCAGGTCTGAACCGGTCGGACAAAGCTTTTTCACCTGATTTAGCAGCAGAACTTTTGTTTTAAACTGATACATTTAGTGTTGCTGCTACAGTTTGTGTCAATCAGCCGCAGTTGTTTCTGTATCTCTGGTGCCTGTGCATGCCCCATGTCGAGAAACAGATAATGCCTCTATATTTAGCTGTTAGTTGTTTGTTTTGGTAAAGTTTAGAACCTAATAAACTGGCATTCATATTCTAAAGAATCTGAAGCATAAAACCTCTTTCTCTGTGTGGTTAACTGCATTTTTCTACTTGCATATATCCCCATAAATGTATCAGTTACACTTGTTGTCCAACAACGCCAGGGCATATTATACCCAAAAATGCAGCGCATAAAGCGCACAGGTTCGTTCAGTGATTAAAATTATGAGGCTTTGCTTAAGTTACAATAATTTATTTATTTACTTGTTTCTTTGTTTAGTTTTCCAAATATAAAAGGCTAAAGTCAGTCCAAAAGTTCAGTCTGGTCAAATCCATTCAGTTCCGTTCAAAACATCACATTTATCCAGAAACAGTTCATTCATACAAATCCAGGCTTAGGCGTGGTACACGTGACCCAACCAGGAACTGGACAAACACGAGGTAGAAATGAAGAAAAAGGCAAGACAGCGATGGGCCAGTGTAGTTCAACCCTCCGTCTGAATTCAAAAACATTTTATTAGCGAACAGTAGGAAAATTACATTTATGCCGTACGCATAGCAGTAGAACCTACTTCATCTTACTACACGTTGCTGCGCACCCATGACAGGTGACGACTGACGGGACCACAGCCGGCTACGACACATTCGGACCCCAGCTTCCAAAGGAACGCCAGACACCAAAGCACAATACAACGTGCACCATGAAGCAGTTCGCCCTGGGGCTGAGCCACACCACGGCACTACAATAATACAAGCATTAATGACTAGATATGATCAGATTTTAGGAGTAAGAAGTGAAAATCTACCTGGTGCAGCAGAGCAGGCGGACGTAAACACTGGACCCGGAGCGGAAATGCACGAGATTCAGAGGCCGCAAAATGGTAGAGGAGGGCCTTTTATACTCTAAAGCGCCTCCTGCTGGACTTTATTTACAGTGGCAGGAACCCACACTGCCACATCTGTCTCTTCTAGGTTTTGAATCCATGTTGTTCATTCAGGATGTTTGATCAGTTTAAAATAATTTTTGTTTCTGTAAAAGTGTCTGTTTCAACAACTTTTCTGCTCATGCTCAGTGTCTTTAGTTTTGTTTTAGGCTGGTTTACTGCTTCGTGTGGACGCTCACAAGTCCTAAGACAGCTCCATGTTCATGCAGTTTGCTTTCAGGACTGAATGTTTGCTCTTTAGCTCCATCACACGGTGGAACAGAAGGTTTTCAGTTAAAAAGAAACTCTGTGAACAGTCTGAGATAAAAATGTGTGAATGTTAAAACTGTAACTCTGACTGTGTTTGGGAGGAAGGAACAATATTACAACATAGATAAAAATGTGTGTAATAATAGAGGTATATAGGACACATATGACTGACACATGATTCTAAGCTTTCACACTTTCGAGATGCAGCAGAACCAATAAAACTGTGTAGTAAGTCTTAGTGAAAACCAAACCCTTTCCATGATCTTTTTTTTCTTTTTAATCATAAACTGTGTGCATTTTGAACAGAAACAGTCACACTTCCACCCAATCCTCAAATGTTGCATCGGCTTTCGCTTAGAAATTGGGAAATGCTAGAAAAAACAAAAAGTGAAAACACAGCAGAGGAGTGGACAGTGACACGCCGAAACTAGAACAGGTTCCTCTTCACTTCTTTTATTGTGACCAGAAATGTATTTTAACCCTAACCCTTCATGTGGTTTACTGACTTTGGACATGACTCACACTAGGGACCTCATGTAAAATGTAATAATGAGTTTCTACTCTCGTGTGAATCGTCCATGTCTGTAAAAATGTCTGTAAAGTTTCCCCTGAATTTTACCTCCTGTAATTCTCCAAACTCAGACGTCCTCATGTGATTCTAAAGCCGTGTGAATGTGTATGTCTGTGTTTTTAATCCGTGAACCGTTTATAAATAAATTAATAATTATTTATTTATTATTATTATTCTACTTTCAGATTTGAACAAAATTATTATTACTTTTCTTTGCGGATCATTTTCAAATGAGATTGTCGTATTTTCTACGTTTAAATAGCTAAAGATTAATCAAACTACGATTAAAAGTCCGTGAACCGGAAGTACAACAACCTCGTTGTCGTAGCAACAAAAGGTCGAGAAGATAGATGTTTGAGGAAAAGTTTAGACAGAACAATGGACAGAACGCTGCAAAGTTTGGATTTTATCACCGTAAATGGATTAAAAGAGAGAGTCTTTGGCTGTTTCGCAAGAAATCTGATGTTGTGGATGTGATTCTGAGCGACGATCACAACGTGACGAGGAGACACATTTACTGCCGTGGCTCAGGTAAGTTTAACTGATTCACATTAAAACAACCCGAAAACACTACAAACGCTCCTTTCATGAATGAAGTAAATCGTTGTTGCCATAAATCATCTGTCGCCGTTTCCGTAAAGTCTGTAAAAACAAGAAAATGACAGACATCGAATATGATGATAATTTAAAGTTTACAGACGTCCCGAGGTAAGAATTATGCCGTGTGAATAGTACATTAGACTTGGAACTTGACTAGGACTTGAGGCCAAAGACTTGAAACTTATTTGAGACTTGATCCCACCTCTGAGTCTAAGAGCCATAATCATAATTGCTCAAAAATGTGAAAATATAGCATACAAGTCTTCCTCTGACGAGCCTGGACTCCTCATCTCCTGAAAGCCTGTAAACACTGCGCTCCGGTGAGTGCGTCGGACCGTTGGAGAGCGCGGTAAAAGTGTCGTACTGTTGGAGAGCGCGGTAAAAGTGTCGGACCGTTGGAGAGCGCGGTAAAAGTGTCGTACTGTTGGAGAGCGCGGTAGACATGTCTCCTCCTGCGGTAGGTAATTAGCCCACCACAGTCACTCCGGTCACAGCTCTGCTGGCAGGTCCAACACAACACAACACTCTTCTGACCTTTGGCTAATGGTGCGGCCACATCGCTCATCTCCTCGCAAATACCTTGCAGGCTTTGTGTATGCGCCGCAAACACACAACAACAAGGGAAGAGAAAATATGTTAGCTAGCAGTGAAGCTAAAGAAAGAAAAGGAATGTCCAACTATAGGTACAAAGCAAAGAGTTTGGACATACTATGTACTCATCGTAGCTGTATTCGGATTGATTCATGTATAAGAAATAATGTATTTTCCTGCAACTAAAATATCAGTGCTCAGACAATCTCTGTTTTCACCTGCCACCTTCCCCCGCCCACTGGGCTATATTTACTTTGTTGTGGTTACTCAAAAAGCTCAGATTTGGGGCAAAACATGCCGAGGTAAATATGCTCCTGTAACAGTAAAAATAAGTAAGCTGGTTGGTACAGATAAAGTTGACTAAGGAGAGGCAGGGCTTGTCACTATAAAGAGGCAAATGTGTCCTGTTGAAAGTCAATTTTTGTTGTACTTTTAGAAACAATACATTGTTTGGCCGTATGACATAATCACACTCTAGAATGTGAAGACAGCCTACAGAGTAGGACTATTCAACTCGGCCCTCCAAATATTTTATCCAGATTTTATTCTGGACTAACACATTCTGCTTTAGATTTATTTGGTCCTGGTTCAGACCTGGGCCCTGTACTAAGAAGGTTGCTGAACCTTTCTCTTACCCAGGTATCAGCCCGATCTCGGAAGAAAATGTAGATACCCAACGAAATGCCTTTTTTGTGTAAATATGTCACGAAAAGCCAAAATGTTAAACATATTTACATAAAAAGGTGTGAAAACTTCTCATCATATGATTTTGACATGAGCCTCTCTTGATAAGTTCTAGTAGGAAACAGGTTCACAACTCAATCTGTCAATTCTAATCCTATTGAAGTCGTGCACTTTAATATATTAGGGGACGGGCTTAGCGTCAGTTAATCACTCAGAACAACCAAGCTGTGGACTCCTCTGTCTAAGGACAGAAGGAGGGACTAAGAACAGAAGGAGGGTCTAAGGACAGAAGGAAGGTCTCAGGACAGAAGGAAGGTGATGTTGTTCTGATGGCTTCTTCAAACCAAGACCTGCAACATGCACTGGGACAGTTTACCGTCGAGTGTGAAGCGGCTGGGATGAAGATCAGATCCTCTAAATCCGAGGCCATGTTTCTCAATTGGAAAAAGGTGCTTTGTCCTCTCCAGGTGGGTGGAGAGTCCTTGCCTCAAGTGGAGGAGTTCAAGTATCTCGGGGTCTTGTTCACGAGTGAGGGAAGGATGGAGCGTGAGATAGACAGGAGGATTAGTGCAGCGTCTGCAGTGATGCAGACACTGTATTAAACCGTCGTGGTGAAGAAGGAGCTGAGTCGAAAGGCAAAGCTCTCGATTTACCGGTCAATCTACGATCAACCCTCACCTATGGTCATGAGCTTTGGGTGATGATCGAAAGGACAAGATCGCGGATAGAAGCCATCTAAAAGAGTTTCCTTAGCATAGAGATAGCATTAGGGAGACTACTGTATGTCTCTCGACTGGCCAGGGAACGCCTCGCGATCCTCCTGGGACAGCTGGAGGAGGTGTGTGTGGACAGGGAAGTCTGGGCATCAGACTGCTGACCCCAGATAAAGCGGAAAAAAATGGATGGATGGAAAGTCTAAGGTCAGAAGCAGGGACTAAGGACAGAAGGAAGGTCTAAGGACAGGGGATGCTCTGGGACAGTTATTAATCTGCCTATTTGCTGTTGAACAATCTGCCTGTATTTCCTAATGATGACTGTTTCTGATTTTCCATTGTTTCTGTTGGTATTGACCAAAGGTTTCATTGTTTAATTGTCTGACAAATGTTCTTTGCTAAATCAACATCTTGTAAACTCCGCTGAGATAACTGCTGTTGTGAGTTTGGGCTATACAAATAAATTAAACCGAACTCCTCCTGGTCTGGGGCTGGAGTTATGAGGTCATTGCTTGTTGCCATAGAGATCTGCCCTGATAGAAACTGATCCAGCTTCATTGTACCTCAGACCAGGTTTAACCCAGAAGTTACCTTGACAAACTCTAAATCCTCCTTTAGAGTGGTTGTTATGTGCAAATGCCAGCGCACACCGGGACGCTCTGCCGCGCGGCAAATTGGGCGCCTCCGTTAATTTCTGTGAATGTACACACACCGGGCTCGCGGCGGCGCTTTACAACGCGCAGTGGTTCTGTTTTGTTTGTTTCCATCACGGCGCCGCCCCAGGAAACGACCCTGCCGGCACCCGTAGTTTCTTCTTCTATGATTTAAATAAAGTATAGTAGTTACCTTGTCTGCGCCATTTCGTTAATGATGAACGCAAAATGCTTTCATTATTTAGGACATATTGTCATATTACTCACCCATTACGACCGCGGATCATTGAAAAATAACGCCGAGCGTCGCAGCATTTGGTGAGTGTTGACGCTTGGGTCTGGCAAGAGACTTGCCGTGGCGTGCCGCGCTTTGGTGTGGGTTCAACATGTTTTCATGGATTTCGTAAAATAGCACACCATGACAAATTGCGTGTCATGACGACGCCCTCTGCCTTTTTTGGCATGCAAATACACGCCCGTTTTTTTCTGGCGTTCAATGAACAGGCGGTGTGGTTGAGGACAAACAAGAGGTTTTTTAAGGGATTAACGGCTAAATTTAGATCTGAAGTTGCAAAGATGGGTATGTTTTGATCTGAGGTTTGGAGTTGGTGAAGGTTAGGATTAGGATTGTGTTAGTCTTCATGAATAATAACATTCACCATTGAAATGAACTAGGACAGAAACGCGTCAAATGTGTTATTTGACCCACTTATCCATGAGAACAGGCTGGTGGGTTGGCCGTTATTGTCACTACTGGAACAGATCTAGTCCTGTGGATGTTTGGTACAATTCTGTGATAACTAGGTATTGTGCAACTGCCCAGCCCAGAGGCCATAGGCTTTAGAAGAGTCTGTCCTTCAGGAAAATGAAGTTGTCTTGTCCTGATACTGAGCACTTCAACTACTGTATGTTCCAGAACGTTGTCCTTGGAGATATGAAGGATTTCTGTCACACTGCAAAATGTTCATGTAACATCACCACTCCAATGGTCAAACTTATCGTCACAAACAGCAGAAATGTGGAGTTTGATGAATTTAGAACAAGACAGGGAGAGAATATAATGTCAATATAATGTAAATAAACGAATAATATAAGTTGGCATTACTTATTTTTACTTTTTAGGGATTTTGAACATTTGCATAGAAATGTACACATATTTTAGAGTGAAAACTTGAATAAATCATTTGTAGATTTAGATATGAACACGTTCTTTACTGAGAATCATCAAAGTCAGTGCAGGACTGTAAAGGAGCTCCTTTAGAGGCTCATTTACAGAAAAGTGAGAGAGTAAGGTAACAGAAAAAACAAACAAACAATACAATAAAATGTGGATGATCCAGTGCCATATTTCAGTATATAAGTACATCATTAAATAATATTTTTAATAATTATTTAGATAAATACATTACTAATTATATTATTAATTCAATAATTAAATGTACAAATAAATCCTTAAATTAAATTGACCATAAGTATATACATAATTTCCCAAATAAATAAATGTGTCAATAAATATTTTAAATATATATTTTGTTTAATTTACTTTTTCATTTTATAGTTCATGATGGTGCTGCAATCTTGAACTATATCTGTCAGTCTCAACTCATCAAACTCAGTGGGCGGGACTTCCTTCCCTCTGGATCAGTCCATTTCACTTGTTAACGTTGATGTGAGTATGCTGTCTCCGCCTGCAGTCGTGATCGTGCTCCTGATGAGGTGCTTTTCATTGATGATGGTTTCCTGGGGACATATCGCTGTTTTCCGGGGGACATGGAGCCAACCTACAGCCCTTGAGCATCGCTCCAGACTTCTGTCTTTGACCGGACAGATCAATGGTCCTGGGGTTGGTGCAAAGTGAGACACGGGACGTAAGAGCTCCAAATACTTATCCAAACTTTTGTTTTTCCGTGGATAGATACGTGACCTGGGCCTGGGGTACGTGCTGCAGCAGGTGGGTTCTGTTCATCTGAGACCGTGGATCTCACTCACCGTCTGCGACAGCCTCTCAGTCTGAGACAGCCTCTCAGTCTGAGACACAGAGGGAGAATGAGCCGCTGAATCGAAAGCTTTTGTAAATGTGTGAACAGGGGAACCTGGGAAAAGTCCTCACTGATGATTCCCAAGTGTTCGATATTTAGCTCCGTGACTACAGCGACAACTTCCTCTGAATGTGGCTCTGTGTGAGGAGTTAAGATGTGCAGTGGCAATACTGTATGTACAGTGCACTGACAAAAGGGACTGTCAGTAAATTACTCCTGCTTCATCAAAAGGTAAAATCAGGAAAGCACTTACATTTTTATATATAATTTTTTTTTTCACTCTGGATTTGTGAGTGCTCGGTGGGTGTTCTGCTCTGTGTCCTTGTACATTATTAAAGGTATTAAATGTGACTGTTGGTCTCCTGCACTCATTTCAACATGACCTGACACTTTATTCCTCATGTTAGTATCATCCTATGTCGATCCACGTGAGCTCAGTGTCAGTCCAGATTATGTCCCGTATCGTTTGTTTGGCCGTGTCAAGATTGCCAGATTATCAGAGCCCCAAAACAAGTGGTGTTTTGATCCAAATAAGTTATGAACAGACTTTCCTCTTGATGTGAGAGCGGAGCAGCGTCACACAGGAGAGCAGTCTGTTTGGTGGACGCCGCATTTAGGCGACTCGGGCGTGAGGTGACCCGATGAAGAAAGTGTCCGCCGCAGTTTGGCACGACAACAGCAGACGCCCAGACAATCACATTTCAACACATTAAAGATAACATAGACATAAAGATGAGAGAATGCTGCTGTGACATGGCTAACAACTCCGAAAAGTAGATTTTACATAATAGGTCTCCTTTAAAAAAAAAAAAAAATCAAAACCCCAAATGTGTCACACCAGCTATACTATTTATGTTACTTAGAAACACATTCTTCAGTACAGGTTTTCTTCTCTTGAGGTTTTCTTCTCATTTATAATAAACTATATAAAACTATAGAGCTTCAGCTTCACAGGGTCCAGACGTGTCTGCGCTAAAAAATATTCTGAAACATCATCGCATAACAACAAGTCAAAATCTGTTTTCTGATTGTGTAATGTTGATTCCATAAATAATGTATGCAGTAGTCCTGAAATGTGTAAAAAAAACTGTTATCATGAAGACTACAAATGCTCTTTTCCGGTCTGAAGCAGGAGAGTCGTCCCGTCATCAGCCGCTCCCTGTGGCGACTCCTGTTTACCGTCAGGAGTGAGCTTATCGTCATGGCGACCCGAGCTGCTTTTGGAGGCCGCTTACAGGAGTGTGTGAAAAGTGTGTGGGTCCAGGAGAGGAAAGCCCGAGGAGAAAGGGTCCAGCGGAGAGAAGAGAGAGGACAGAAGAGAGGAGAGAAGAGAGGAGAGAGGAGAGAAGAGAGAGAGGAGAGAAGAGAGAGAAGAGATATGAGAGGAGAGAAGAGAGAGGAGAGTAGAGAGAGTAGAGAAGAGAGAGGAGAGAAGAGAGAGAGGAGAGAAGAGAGAGGAGAGTAGAGAGAGTAGAGAAGAGAGAGGAGAGAGAAGAGAAGAGATAGGAGAGAGAAGAGAAGAGAGAGAGGAGAGAAGAGAAGGGAGAGGAGAGAGGAGATAAGAGAGAGGAGAGAAGAGAGAGGAGAGGAGAAAAGAGAGAGGAGAGAGAACAAAGTGGAGAGGAGAGAAGAGAGAGGAGGGAAGAGAGAGAGGAGATAAGAGATGGGAGAGAGAAGAGAAGAGAAGAGAGAGGAGAGAAGAGAAGAGAAGAGAGAGAAGAGAAGAGAGGAGAGAGAAGAGAAGAGAAGAGAAGAGAAGAGAGAGAAGAGAAGAGAAGAGAAGAGAAGAGAAGAGAAGAGAGAGGAGAGAAGACAGAAGAGAGGGGGAGGTTTGATGAGCTCCAGACAGAGTGCTACTGCCACCTACTGGTTTGCACCACAGATCTGGGCTCATTTGATTAAGACAGAACATTATAAACAATCTCACAGATGCAGTCTTGATACAGAAATGATGCTCCACACACATTACCTACTCCGTGCAGGCTTCTGTCTTCTTTCTTTTCAACAGAGTCACACATGGTCACTTAAAACCACTAATATAATGATAATGCATATTTGCCTTGTTTTATGTTTATATATATCCTGATGACTAACAGACTGTAAACAGAAGTGAAAACTTTCTCCAAACAAAGAGAAACAGAGTTTATTTTATTTCATTATGATATTATCATTATTTTATTGATATATTTTGTGTGTGTAGCTGAGACCTGAATGACTATTTGGCATATTTGAGGTTTTGTTCATTCTTCTTCAAAAGCTGAAAGGAACTGAGAGTTTTAGGACCGAGAATTACTCAATAAAATTTAGGCAGAGCCAAAACAAAAGTCCTATTATTTTATTTTATTATTTTTTTTTTTTTTTGGGGGGAAATTTTGGGGACATTTTTTTATTTGTCAGTTTACAGTTGAAACTGAGACTGATTCGTCCAGAGGCTGATTAGACTCTCATTAGGAGGGACACAATGTGATTTTTTTTTATTTTTGTTTGTTTGTTGCTTTGTTTTTTTGTGATACTGAGACTGTACTTTTAGCTTCTGAATCGAACTAACTTGAATCATAAGTTTGAACAAGCTCTGCACAGAAGGAGCACACTTGATTGTTCTACAGAGCAGTGAAGCTGTTGTTTCAGTCACAGCCTGAATAACACTAAAGCTGAACTGACTTCATAAGGTTCCATAATCCCAGATGAACTTGTGCTGCCAGGGAGTGAAATGTTTCATTGACTGAATATTAGTAGAGACGTGACGTTCATGACATCTCACTGTCGACAATGACCTGAGTCACCGTGGTGAACTATTCCTTTCCATTTTGGTTAATTGGGGAGGCGAGATATGTGGAAGTTGCTGCAAACACATATCGAATTTTAGATAATATCGTGAATGTTGTTGCAAAAATTGAATATTGAGTACACCGTGCAGTAAAAACATGATACATAAGAACACATTTCTAATAAAAGTGAAATACATTATGCTGTCAACTTTCTAATACTGTAGATGAAACCAGTTAATATTCCTATTAGAATCAGTACAATAAGTAATTCAGAGCTTCACAAAAACAGCAACATTATGATAGAATGAAAGATTCTGCACTCTGCAATTTGGAAAATATTTGTTTGATATTCATACAAACTGAAAAAAAATACCACTTTAATTTTGAAAATAAGTGAATATGTGCTTGGAAAAAGGTCGTATTTTTGGTTTGGAGTCTTTTTTATTAATATATCGTATTTTTCTCTGATAAGACAGTTGTAATAAGCTATAAGCTCGTACCTGACAGTTTCGGCCTCTGACGAAGGCGGAAGTCCTGCCGCCGAAACTGTCAGGTACGAGCTTATAGCTTATTACAACTGTCTTATCAGAGAAAAATACGATATAGTAATCAAAGTTAGACAGAATGAATTTACCAAGCGTCTTTTTTATTTGTTTGAACTAAGATAAAGGAACAAGCAAAATCTTGTTTGCTTGTTGAACACTGACTTAATTTTATTTAAAACATATTCTGTTCTCGAAATAAGAGCTACGTGTTTTGTTTTATTGTCATTTTTTTTTTATATTAAGAAAGTAAAAAAACTGAAAATTAGGGAAAAAAAACACTAAGTTTGTCAATGAGTTTCAGGCTCATTGGAATATTTAAGGTTGTTGTTTTTATAATGTCACAAATTTGAAGACAGGTTTTAGCACAATTATGTTGGACTAACAAATTATCGCACGAATATCTTTATCGAGATACGGCAACAAATTATCGAGATTTTTGTTTTTGTCACTATTGCCCAGCCCTAGTCCTGTATAAATAATACTAATAATTATAAAGTTTAGGCTGAGCTCATTAAGAACTCCTCTTCATTTTTTAAGAATTTGAGGTTTTTGGGGTTTTTTTTGGTTTTTTTTTTCATCAACAGGTCAGTCCAAATCGTGACCTCATTATGTGAGCGTGTAGATTCTGAGTCCCTGGATGGATAGAGTGAACCGTCCGCCCGGGAAGCACACACTTTCACAGCGATCCCAGACCAGACCGGAGCGGAGCAGGTGTTTGTGCTGGTGCTGGGTAAACAAAGAGCTGTGTCATGTTATCATCAGGAGGCTCTCTGAGAACACACACAAACACACCAAAGAGAAAACCACCAACAGTGCTCTGTTACAGGGGCAGGAAAAAGGACCAGAGGTGAGTATTAGGCCGGAGCAGAGGTGAGTATTAGGCCGGAGCAGAGGTGAGTATTAGGCCGGAACAGAGGTGAGTATTAGGCCGGAGCAGAGGTGAGTATTAGGCCGGAGCAGAGGTGAGTATTAGGCCGGAGCAGAGGTGAGTATTAGGCCGGAGCAGAGGTGAGTATTAGGCCGGAACAGAGGTGAGTATTAGGCAGGAGCAGAGGTGAGTATTAGGCCGGAGCAGAGGTGAGTATTAGGCCGGAGCAGAGGTGAGTATTAGGCCGGAAACAGAGGTGAGTATTAGGCAGGAGCAGAGGTGAGTATTAGGCCGGAGCAGAGGTGAGTATTAGGCCGGAGCAGAGGTGAGTATTAGGCCGGAGCAGAGGTGGGTATTAGGCAGGAGCAGCAGAGGTGAGTATTAGGCCGGAGCAGAGGTGAGTATTAGGCCGGGAAGCACAGAGGTGAGTATTAGGCCGGAGCAGAGGTGAGTATTAGGCCGGAGCAGAGGTGAGTATTAGGCCGGAGCAGAGGTGAGTATTAGGCCGGAGCAGAGGTGAGTATTAGGCCGGAGCAGAGGTGAGTATTAGGCCGGAGCAGAGGTGAGTATTAGGCCGGAGCAGAGGTGAGTATTAGGCCGGAGCAGAGGTGAGTATTAGGCCGGAGCAGAGGTGAGTATTAGGCCGGAGCAGAGGTGAGTATTAGGCCGGAGCAGAGGTGGGTATTAGGCAGGAGCAGAGGTGAGTATTAGGCCGGAGCAGAGGGTGAGTATTAGGCCGGGCAGAGGTGGTATTAGGCAGGAGCAGAGGTGAGTATTAGGCCGGAGCAGAGGTGAGTATTAGGCCGGGAAAAGAGGTGAGTATTAGGCCGGAGCAGAGGTGAGTATTAGGCCGGAGCAGAGGTGAGTATTAGGCCGGAGCAGAGGTGAGTATTAGGCCGGAGCAGAGGTGAGTATTAGGCCGGAGCAGAGGTGGGTATTAGGCCGGAGCAGAGGTGAGTATTAGGCGGAGCAGAGGTGAGTATTAGGCCGGAGCAGAGGTGGTATTAGGCCGGAATGCAGCAGGTGAGTATTAGGCCGGAGCAGAGGTGAGTATTAGGCCGGCAGAACCAGAGGTGAGTATTAGGCCGGAAGCAGAGGTGAGTATTAGGCCGGAGCAGAGGTGAGTATTAGGCCGGGAGCAGAGGTGAGTATTAGGCCGGAGCAGAGGTGAGTATTAGGCCGGCAGAGGTGAGTATTAGGCCGGAGCAGAGGTGAGTATTAGGCCGGAGCAGAGGTGAGTATTAGGCCGGAGCAGAGGTGAGTATTAGGCCGGAGCAGAGGTGAGTATTAGGCCGGACAGAGGTGAGTATTAGGCCGGAGCAGAGGTGAGTATTAGGCCGGAAAAGAGTGAGTATTAG